>JAJLSX010000015.1:80761-185761 GCA_030567815.1 Ogataea piceae | reverse complement strand
CAGTGATGATAAAGACTATGATTTGAGTGAAGAAAAACAGTATGATCAATCAAATGATGACTATCCTTCATATTTAGGCCACGATGATTTAATTAATATGAGACTTGCCTCATTTTTAATCTTATGTGGTGTTGAAATTTGTAAAGGAGATGTTAGTAAATGGTCAAAATATTTAAACTATGGTGCTGATTTAATTAAAGCTAGAGGTGGTTTAAAAAGATTTAATGATAGTAAAGATGAACATTTTTTAGTTACTAATTATGCCTATCACGATATTACATCTGCATCTGTAACTTCAGAGAATAAATTACATTTTGAATTGAATGAATATGAAGAGATGTGGAGAGTTTCTAATCAAATTGGATTTATAGATCCATTACATGGTATAACAGCACCAATTTTCAAACTTTTGGCAGAGATTAACCAATTGGCTATGAATTCTCATATTTTATTGAGACGATCCTCTATTGAATCTGTCGATACCGATAAACATGACGATGAAGAAGAAGAAGAAGAAGAAGAGGAGGATGAAGAAGAAGAATATGAAGGGGAAGAAGAATCTGATATACAGACACCCAAAAAGAATTTCAAATCACAATTAGATGACTCTCCACCATTATCAGATGAATATAAAGCTAATTATAACCATTCTGAATCTAGTATTGGTAATAATTTATCGATTGAATCACCTGAATCATCACTTCAAGATACGAATTCTGTATCATCACAAGATTGGTATCAAAATCATATTGGAAGAGGATCAATAAGTATCGATCCATTAGATCCACTAATCGATAAGAAAAAATTGAATGCTAAACTTTTCAAGAATTTAAAAGGTAAAAATAGCAGTGGGATTACAACTAAATTTGAAATTTATAATGAAATTCTTTCCAAAGTTCATAACATTGATGAACAATTAAATATAGCGAAACCAAACCCATTGAAATTGGAAGATTTAAAACCTAAAGATTTAGAACAACAATTAACTATATTTGAATGTTTCCAATTAACATCCAAGATACATCTTAGACAGTCTGTATTAAAAGTGAATTCATCATCAATTGAAATTCAATACTTAGTTAGTCAATTAATTGAAAGTCTTGATGTTATACTAGGATCTGAAGTTGAATCATGTCTATGTTTCCCACTATTTATAGCTGGTATGAACTGTATCGAACCTAAAGAACAGTCTAAAATGTTAATTAGATTTGATGAATTTATAGACCGTTACAAATGGAAAAGCATACAAAGATGTAAAAGTGTTATTAAAAGTGTTTGGAAATTGAATCAAAACGGTGAAAAATACATCGACTGGTACGAAATTGTTAGAAAATTAGGATGGGATTTAAGTTTTGCTTAAACCTATATAAAATAAATAAATAAATAATAATGCAGATAAAAAAAATAAATATATACAGAAAAGGAAGGATTAGATAGATTGTGTTAAATCTCCTCTTAAACGGGCCGAAATTGTTTCCATAGCATACTTCAAACCTTGTCTACTCTTTATTAAATTTTCATTAAATTTAGACTTTGACCAATTTTCAATTCTATCTCTAATACCAAACCTACTCTTAAACCCACTTGAAAATTTAACAGTGACTCTGTTATTTGTACAATCATTTTGGAAATCGTAATCATAATTATTATATTCTTCAATTCTAATTATCTTTGTATGGTCTAAATTACTAGTATATGTCTTCATACTCTTATCCTTTGGATCCACTATAGTTCTTTCAATAATCCATGTACTTAATGACATCTTACCCAGTATAGGTTTTATGAATCTAGGTAATCTACCCTCTTTTAATATAAGTTTGGTCTGATGTAATTTACCATCTGAATCGAGATATGCATCAATTGTATCTATAGATAAAACATGTGAAGAGTACGGATTTGGATATCTATTGAAATAGGCCAATGTAACCGTTTCAAAATCATGTTTAAAAATATGTGTATTGTTGAAGTAGAGAACCATTGTAATAAACCGTTGTTTAGTATACTATTACTAATTATACCTAATTATACTTAACTCCTTATACCCATAAATTATACTCCTCCCATTTTTTTAACAAATTGAAATGGTGAGATTTTCATTTGTTAAAATTTCTCCCTTTCCCGCAGAGATGAAAAAACGCAAAAAACGCAAAAAACGAAAAAAAAAAAAAAAAATTCAATGATTACGTAATTTCAGCCGAAATTTTATAACTTTAAAGGATTCCTCGGTACTCTCTAGCAGCGTATTATTATAGTAGTATAATATACTACAATTTATCCATAGTATAAGTATATAATCATGGTATACAGTTGTATAATAAGAGTATGGTTGAAAACAAGTGAACTATCGATTAATTATAGTTATATCCAACTGATACTCTCAATACAATAACTTAATTGCAATATAAGACATATTACACTACAATTAATACAAAACATCAACCGTTGAAAGAGGCTTTAAAAACTACCCGCGATGATTACATAATATATAAGGATTTCCCCGGATTTTTTTAAATGAAAAAAAAAGAATAAAATGGAGTAAAGAATGGAGTAAAGAATGAAGTAGAATAAGACTAATTAGTTTTAACTTTAGTTGATTTCTTTCTATAACTTTCAATATAGAATGCACTAAATAATAAAGTTAAAGGAGCTAAATAGAAAACGTTAATCCAAAGAGCTAAAGCATCTTCACTAGTTGGAATACAATTTTTTTGTAAACCACTTGATATATCGAAATAGTTAACAAATAAGTGAACAACAGCTAAAGAACCACCAATAATAAATTGACAAATTTGTAAAGTTGTTAAACATTGTTTTAAGAAACTTGGAATTTTGATTTTTAAACATGATAAAGTATAGTAAAAATACATTATTGAATGAATGAATGAATTAAAGACAACAAAAATCCAAATTGGTGGAGCTGAAAATCTTGTACCTGCCCACATTGATAACATTGCACCTGAGTGGTGATAAGTTTGTAAAAGTGATGATTGTCTACCTTTTAATAATATAATGATTGTATCAAAGATTTCATAGTATTTAGATAAGTAAAATAAGTATGAATAAAATGATAAACCTTTAATTGAATTATCTAATTTATTAAACCAAATACCATTATCAATATCACAAATTGATTGCCAAAATAAATCTGTATTTGTTAACTTTGATTTTGAATATGATGTATAATACTCTGACAGTAAATTTGGTAAAACTTCATGTGAGTTGATATAGATTGTATGTGTCATACCAACAAATGTCCATAGTGAATAGATACATAAAAAAATATTATGAATTAAAACTAATAATTTGAAAATACTTGTCTTTGCAATTGAATATGGCGCAGCTGGTAATTTTTTCAAATCTTCTGGTAATTTAGTACACTTTGAACATTTTTTACAGTTACCACCTTTACCAGTTTGTTTAAATTGTTTAATTTGTCTTTTCAAAACAACTTTATTTAAACTATGCATAGATGTGAAATATATCAATGCAATTGTAATTGGTGTTAAATAATGTAAAGATGCTGGATATAACTTATTAACTATAAAATCATTTTCAATATTGAATGGGAACTGTCTAATTGGTTTCTCAAATGATGGTATTGAGAAAACTTTAGAATTTGGTAATGTCCATGATATAAGTTTATCTATTGAATCAAATAAATCAGACATTTTTTATAACTTATGAACTGATAATCTATATAATCTATATAATCTATATGAATTATATGAACTATATGAACATGAAGTATAAGTATATAAAGTATATATATATAAATCAATTTACAGATCAAAATTTGACGGTTTTTACGGAATTCAAATTTTTTATAAAATTTTTCAAAATTTCACTAAAAAAAAAAAAATTTCAAAAATTTCGTTGGGCTTCCCCAACTGTTGGATTTTTAGTAACCATAGTAGCATATAATACAAATATCAATATATCAAATTATGAAATATCCTATCTTATAGTACAGTATTATATTGTAATACTGTAGTGCAGTAGTATATTAACATATAACAGTATAATAGTACAGTGATACAGTGATACAGTAGTACAGTACAGTAGTACAGTACAGTAGTATAATACAAAATAGTACAGTGATACAGTAGCACAGTACAGTAGTACAGTATAATACGGTAAGTAGAATACGTTCAGACGTACTAAAATATTACAAATACAAATATATGATTATACACTATAATACATTGACAATATTACAGATCTGTGTACATATACGTCCTACAGATAGAGATACACACACAAAATGGTAAAGTTATGACAGAAAACGACAAATAAGTAATCAGCCACAGACAAATCTATTACCATCAGCCACATAATATATCTGTCAATTTAAATAAACGTGTAAATATCCCAAAGAAGAACAAAACAAAAAAAACAAAAAAAAAAGACAAAAATGGTGAAACGTGTTTTGTTTTTTAAAAAAGGGCAATTTTTTAATGATTTGATTTGATGAATGAATGAATGAATGAAATAATTGATTGAGTGAATGGAGGATTGATATGGCATTATTAGAGACTTTACAGAGAAAGTTAGACAAGTTAGGTTTGATACCTAAGATTGTTAGATCATTACCCAAGTTATCTTTACTATTATTAATATCAGGTTTAATATGGATATTGACATTACCACTATCAGGTCAATATAGAAATACATATATTTCGGAGAATGCATTAATGCCATCACAGGCATATTCATTTTTTAGAGAATCAGAATGGAATTTTTTAAGAGGTTATAGAGAAGAAATTATACATAATGCAGGTAAATTACCAAAAGATAGACATTTAATTTTACAAAATTGGTTAAATGATATTGGTTATAAGACATCAGAATATATTTATAAGATTCCATTTACAAATGAGGAAAAATTAGTTACATATGGAATTTATCATGCACCAAAAGGTGATGATACTGAAGTTATGGTTTTAGTTGCACCATGGAAAACAATGGATTTACAAGAAAATAATATTGGTGGTACCTCTTTAACTATGGCACTAGCTAGATATTTTTATAGATTAAATATCTGGTCTAAAAATATTATAATTATTTTCCCTGAAGATGGTCAAGATACTTTACGTTCATGGGTTAATGCATACCATACAAATTTAGATAAAACAGGTGGATCAATTGAAAGTGCAATGGTTATTGAATATCCATCTTCAAGTGATTCATTAGACTATATTGAATTAAATTATTCAGGTATTAATGGTCAATTACCAAATTTAGATTTCATTAATGTTGTTTCCATGGTTTCTGAACATGAAGGTTTTAAAATTTCTTTACACGATACACCAAAGGGTCAATTATGGACAGATGATTATTCAAGTAGATTAACAACTTTAATAAAAGGAATTTATTCATCTGCAACAAGTGGATTATTTAAAAGTTATAATAATGGTGGTGGTAATGGTTGTGAAGCTTTTAGTGGTTGGAATATTCAAACTGTTACCATTATAGCTAAAGGTAGTGAAGGAAAAGATATAACAACTTTAGGTAGAGTCATTGAAGCTTCATTTAGAGCTGTTAATAATTTATTAGAAAAATTCCATCAATCTTATTTCTTTTATTTATTACTAGCTCCTAGAAAATTTGTTTCAATTGGTAATTATTTACCATCAGTTATATTAACTTCATCTTCATTTGCAATTTCTTCATTGTCATCACTTTTAACAAATAATAATATTAATAATGATCAATTAATTTTCAAATTTAGTTCAATAAATTTAGAAACTTTACCAATTATTTATGGATTATTAACATTTATTTTTATAACTTCAAGTTGTATTATATTTGGTACATCATTAATTTATTTATCATCATCAATAGAACCATTTAACAATGAACCACAACAAATTTTTTACTTCAATTTAACTTATTCAATTATTATAATTTCAATCTCAATTTTAATCATACCAATTTTATCATTTTTAATTTTCAAGATTAAATTTAATAAGTTTAATAAATTATCAAAATCACAATTTGTTAGAGTTTTAAATTCATCTTCACTATTTTATTTTGCATTTACATTGATTGCATTACTAGTTTTAAATTTTTCATTATCATATTTAATTTCAATAGTTGCATTCCCATTAACATTTATTAAATATGGTCCATTAGTTAAAACTTTCAAAAAAAATATTTTTTGGTTATTCATCTCATCTCCATTTATTTGGTTATTTATAATTGGAGTTTGTAATAAATTAGAATTTCAATTGGACGTTTTAAGAAATTTAATTCAATATTTTGAAATTAGTTTATTATTAAAAGAATTCAATCAAAGAATAATTGAAAATTTTAATAAATTCTTGTTAAATAAGTACGATATCTTATTTGGTCCTGTTGAATTACTATTTGGTTTAATTTCAGGTTATACAAGGTTACAAAATTGGACTTGGTTATTTATAACTTTTGCATGGTTACCAATTTGGACATGTTCATTAGTTGTCTCATGTATTGATATTGATACTAGTGATGAAATTGAAGAACTGAAAATTACAGAAAAATAAAAAATTTTGTATATATATATAGAGAGGGTAAGAAATAAATTATTTATTTATATTTTTGCATAAATTGACCATGGAAGACTTTCCATTGTTCGATCCATTCAGTACCAGGAGCTAAAAATGTAGTTCTAACGTGCCAAGTACCTTCAACTTGACCAAATCCTGAACCAGGAACTGCACAAATACCAGTTGCATCTAATAATTCAGAACAATAAAATTCATCAGCTTCCATATCTAATTCTTTACCTTTAGAAATTGCCCTTTCAGGAATTGTTAAATTTGGGAATAAATACATTGCACCTTCAGGTTTTTGACAAGAAACACCTTCCATTTCTTTGAATGCGTTATATAAAGCTTGTGATCTTATAGCTAAAGCTTTATGAATTGATTTAGATTCCTTATCGTATAATTCAAAAGATTCATCACCTTTTTGAGGTGGATTAATCATTAATTCAACTAAAGCTTGACCTGAAACTGGAGGACATAATGAAATTGAAGCTAATTTTAATAATTCTTGACGAACACTATCATCAAAACCAATTAATTCCATATATCCACCTCTTTGACCACATTCACCAGATATACCTTTTGAAGTTGAATGTAATGAAGCTAATTGAACAGAATCATATAATCCATTATTATCTAATTCTTGTAATTGACGTAAAACTTTTTTAATTGAAACAAATTCACCATCAAATATATTTTCTTGATAAACTTCATCTGCAATGACAACTAAACCATATTTAGCTGCTACGGTTAATAATTCTGCAATTGCTTCAGTTTTCAAAATTGAACCTGTTGGATTACCAGGATTAATAACAACTAAACATCTTGGTTCAATATTTTTCAATTTTGATTCTTCAATTTTATCAATTAATTCTTTTGAATTAATTGACCAATTATCAGATTCATTTAAATAATATGGTAATGCAGTTGAATTATTTAATGTTAAACTTGCTGTATATAATGGATATTGTGGAATTGGAATTAAAAATCCTGTATTTGGACCTAGTGATAATAATCCTAATAAATATGAAACTGCAGTTGATGCACCAGCAGTTAAAAATATATCATTTGAATTTGATTTATAACCATCCCTTTTAGTAATAAAATTTGCCACTGATTCTCTAACATATTCAACACCTTGTGAATGTGAATATGCTCCAACTGATCCAATATTTTTTAATAAAATTTTTGATCTTTCAACTAAATCTTTTGGAATTGTCTTGACAATTTCTGGATTATCTAATAGTAATGGATATTGTAATATAGCTAAAACTTGTCTATAAAAAGTTAATGGCTTTTGATCTAATTGTTGTGGATTACCAATATTTGCATTAATAATCTTATTAAATGGTAATGAATGTGATTCATTTGCTAATCTTGTTCTTAACTCTTCAGCTCTAGTTGGAATCTTACCTCTAACTGCATATTTAGCATTTATAGCATGTGGATTTAAATCTGATGATTTTAATCTTGCTGCAGGTTCAAATGAAACATTATTTTGAACAAGCTCTTTTAAAGAATTTGAATTCTTTGTTGACATTTTATTTGATAATATCTTTGAAATTAAAGACTTATTTGTAGATCTAGTGGTAAATCTTAACATAATAAATTAATCAATCAATAGAAAAAAGAAAAAAGAAAAAGAATAAACAAATTTTCAATAAGAAATATGTAAAAAAAAAATAATATTGTTTAATGTGGTAATAAATATATATATATTTAATACAATAAAGTCCTTTCAAATATATAATTTTAATAACTAAAAGTATTTCCTTTATCAAAAGATAAACAAATATTTCACTAACAAAAACTTTTTTTTGTTTTTTTTTGGTCAAACTTTTTTTGAATTTTTTAATGAAAATTTTATGCAGTACAAAAATTTCAATTCAAACGGTGCAAACGAGCGAACGTGCAAACGAGCGAGCGAGGGAATGCGACAGGCGACAGGCGACAGGGCCCGCCCATTGCGCATGGGGCTGTCCTACGTACAGTCACGCACTTTATCCCTCCCCCCCATTCCCCAACCCACACTAATACACCCCCTACTAACAATAAATTTCTCCCCGGGAAAAAACCCCCTTCCCTCTTTATCTCCTCGCCCCCTCTCCCAATTCCCCCTGCTTATCACACGAAGTTTAACTTAAAATTTACGACGCCGAGGGCCGGCCTAAAGATAACACTGTAAATTAAAAATACGCCGTAAAAACGTACTGACTAATACGTACGTATCTTATCTCACTTATCTATCCCTCATGCTGCACCACTACCAGCTACCACTACCAGCTACCACTACCAGCTACCTTGAATTAAATGTTAAGCATTAATTCTATAAGTACCGTCTATAAGTACCGTCTATACGTCTATAAGTACTATCGTCTATAAGTACCGAATTACATGACTCATTAAATTTTACTTCATTTTTTACTGCCAAAAAATACTCCGGCGAGGGGAAAAGAAAATTTTTATTAACACAAAAAAGGAAACGACAATAAAATTACCCAAAACGGAAATTAACAGCGCTAATTTTAAAATTAATCTAATGATTATGTAAGTAATTACTAATTAGTCCATTTAAGCATTGATTGATTGATTGATTGATTGATTGATTGATTGATTCATGGAATGGATTAATGGATTGATGAAATAGATTAATGGATTAATGAAATGGATTAATGGAATGGATTAATGGAATGGATTGATTGATGGATTGATGGAATGGATTGATTGAATAGATTGATTGATGGATTGATGGGTTGATGGATTGATTATATATTTGTTGTTTGATATTGACTGGATTGGTGGTATGATGGATTGATGGATGGATGGATGAATGAATGATTTGGTATCCTTAATTAATACTTTTATGATTGTTTCATATTATAAGTTTGTGATTTATAAAAATTATCAGTTGAGATAAATTTGGGGGTAAAATTTATGTACGTACACGTGACTAGTGGTAGACTGTCAAAATTTTGGTATATTGTTTGAGATCATGTGCAGATGTGTTGTGTGTACTAACAGTGGCATAATGGCTGTTGCATCTGGGGGGTTAAATAAAATGATGTACAATTATATATATATATATACATGTACATATACGTAAATACACAAGGTTTATATATAATTGATAAGCCACCACTTTTCAGTTGTAATATCGATTATTAATCAATTTTGTTTATTTTCAATTTTGAGTAGGGGTATAAATTGGGTGTAAAATTCCCCCCTTTTCTATATTGATTGATTTTGTTATATATATATATATATATCTTTCCAATCGGTATACACTATGACTACAACATTACAACTAAGAGCTATTCCACTTGAAAAGGAAATTGAAGAGATTATTAGAACATCTAAATCTCTTCATTTAGGTAAAGATGGTAATACTGAAAAGACACCATTTGGTCCAGATCCTGAAGGTTTGAAAATTTTACCTCAAGCTGCTAAACAGAGATTATTAGAATCAGGTATCGATATCTCAAAAGGTTATCCATCAAGACCAGATCAATCTAAAGTTCCAATTTTTAAAGATGAATTATTAAAAATTAGAAGTGATGATTATCCATATGTTGAAAGAGGTTTAAATGCAGATCCTGCTAAAAAAGCATTATTTGGTGCTGCTAAAGAAGTTATTAATTTAACTAAACATATTGGTACTGAAATTGTTGGTTTACAATTGGAAGATTTAAACGATAAACAAAAGGATGAATTGGCACTTTTAATTGCTGAAAGAACTGTTGTTTTTTTCAGAGATCAAAAATTAAGTCATCAAAAACAGTATGAATTAGGTGAATATTGGGGTAGAGTTGAAATTCATGCTCAAACTATTCAAGTTCCTTCATTACCAGGTATGACTTCAATTTGGATTGATTATAGAAAACAGTATGGTTTACCTTTAAATTTTAAAAATTCAAATTATGGTAACTGGGATGCATTAAGACATGGATCTGCTGGTAATCAAGTTTGGCATACAGATTTAGTTCATGAAAAACAACCTGCTGGTATTACTCATTTACACTTGGATACAATTCCAAGTGTTGGTGGTGATACTATTTGGTCTTCAGGTTATGCCGCTTATGATAAATTATCACCTGAATTTCAAAAATTTTTAGATGGTAAAAAGGCAGTTTACATTTCAGCTCATCAATATTTAGATAGAGATGATCCATTAGCTGGTCCTAGTGCAGTTGAAAGAATTCATCCTTTAGTTAGAACCCATCCTGCAACAGGTTGGAAATCGTTATATGTTAATAGAGGTTTAACAAGAAGAATTCTTGGTGTTACACCTGTTGAATCTGACATTATATTAAATTATTTATACGATGTCTATGAAAAAAATGCAGATATTCAAGTTAGATTTAATTGGAGAACTACTAAACCTGGTTATGGTACTTCTGCACTTTGGGATAATAGAATCTCTCAGCATAGAAATGTCTATGATCATGAAGGTTTAGAAGAAAGACATGGTACTAGAGTTACTTCATTAGCTGAAATTCCTTATTTGGATCCAAATTCAAAATCTCAAAGAGAATCTCTTGGTTTACCAATCGATTAAATAATTTTTTTTTTAACTTTGTTTTTTTATCTTTATAGTAATTGACTACTACAACAGCAACCAAAAGAAAAAATCTCTATAATAAGCGCTTTTATTTATTGTAAAAATGTATTAAGTATCATTTAAGTTACATGCGATATAGTAATATAAACGATAACAAAGAAGAAGAAATGGAGGGGGGGGAAAAAAGAAAGAAGAAAATATTAAATTATTGTTGGTTAAATTGTCCATTGAAATTTGTGAAATCAATAAAATTTTCAGCTAAATCAAACCTATTATTAGGATCTTGTTTAACTTCTGTTGAATCTTTATTGGAATCAGTTCTTAATCCATTATTCATACCTAAGAAATTTTCTAAAAATGAGACACTATTCATATTATCAGTGACATTATCAATACTACTTGTTACTGTTGTAGCAGTCGGTGCTGTAGTTGGCCAATTATTATTGTTAACTGGTTCTTCAGTTAAAGTATTCTGTTGTTTTTGTCTTTGCTGTAATTGTTGAATTGGAGTTAAACTAGATAATGGAATCGTACCAATTGAATTTATATCCATAATAGACGGTTGTGAATCTCTATTTATACCGTTATTATCATTACTACTTTGTTTTAAATAATTTAAATTATTTGTACTAGGTTGATGTTGAGGAGGATGGGCATGATTTGAATTAGGTGTATTTGAATTGGAATCATTTGAATCTGGAGATACAAAAGTTGAAGATGATTCAGGTTGGAAAAGAGATGAAACTCCATTTGGTAAATTTGACTTATTACTAGGTAAATTCGATTGATCTGTATAAGTTTTCGTTTGGTACAAGTCATCCATCAATGTAGTGTTTGTCTTTGCATTTGTTAATTGGAAACCATGAATTGATTCAGTTGATAATGAATTTGAAAGTTGAGGTCTTTCACCATAGATAGATTGAGGGGATCCAACCGATGAACCAATTGAATTACTTGAAGATATAGATAATAAAGAACCCGATTTAGGTGGTCCAGCAACGGTACCAGATGATTGATTTGGATGTTGTATATGATATGGGGAAAAATGTGATTGATGTGAATGACCATGAGAACCATGGTGGTGAATATGGAGATTACTTAAAGAACTTGATGAATGTGTTGAAGAACCTGTTAAATTTCTATGTAATGGTTGATGATGACTATTACTATGGGACATTGGATTACTAATATTAATTGCAGTTGGAGGTGGTACAATAGATGATGTTGAACTTGGAGATGATAATTGTCTATTACCAGTATTATTTGCAGATAAATTACTATCTGTCACTGGTGTTCCAGCACCACTACCACCACCACCACCAGATTGTAAATAACTGGGTCCAATCAATGGGAATAGAGGGAATAAAGCATCAGGTCCATTACTTTGACGAGGACTTGAAAGTGATGATGAATTCGACGGTATACTTCTCTTTGAATTTGTATGTAAATTGTCTATATATCCAGTATTGACATTGTTATTTGCGTTGTTGCTTGTAGTATTACAACTACTATTACTACTATTATCGGCGGTTGTAGTAGTACTATTATTAGTCAAATCATTTTCAAAAATATCTAATAATCCATTACCAGATAATGGGAAAGGTATACTTGGGAAAATATCTGTTTTAATTCTATTTGGATCAGAAGAAGAAAAATAATCCATATTTTTATTACTATTATTATTATTGGTACCTGTAATTGGACTTTCTAAATCAAATCCATCTTGATTATCATCAGTTGAAATTGAAGATGTTGCATTATTTGGAGATTTAATATTTGAATCTTGAAATGTACCCAATAAATTTGATAAATTATGATTCATTGTATTTAAAGGAGCAACATATTCATCAACAGGTACACTAATTTCACCTAATCTTTTATACATTTGTGAATTACTACTGTTAGTGGTGGAATTATTATTATTATTACTCAATTGATTTATTGAAGATGAAGAAATTGAATTATTATCATTATTAATTGAATTTGAATTTGAAGCATTAACAGATCTAAAATTTTGTAATGGATCCATACCAACTTGTCTTTTACTAAAATATTGATAATCGGGCGTTAAATTTGATAAAGAAGTTGTTGAAGATTTTTTAATTGCATCTGATGAAGTCAACATTGTATTTAATGAAACTAAACTATCATTTGTACTATTGTTATTTGTTAAACTATCTAAATTAGCAAATGAAGGTGGAGAAGCCATATCCCATGAATGAATAGCACTTGATAAATTATCCTTCTCACTAAATTTCATTGAACTTTCATGTGGAGATTGAGGTGAATAAGAATCTTTTTCTCTCTCTTTCTCCTCTCTTTTTTCTTTAATTTTTTTAGTACCAACTGAATTTTTTTTAGTCTTAGATCCACAGGTACAATCACCATCTAAACGACAGGCACAAGATTGATCATGCTCTTTTGATAAAACACTACTATTTTTAGTATGACACGTACAAACAACATGTGAATTTTTCATCTTTCTTTGTTCTTTACAATGTGCGCACTGAGTTGAAGGTCTACCTTTAGGTTTAATCATCATTAAAGGTTGATCAGTATGAGTACATGTGGTAACTCTATGACCTCTAATACATCTCTCACATGCATACTTAACACCATTAACTAAAACCATATTGAAAAAGGACTAAAGACAAGACAAAATGGATAAATGAACGGATAGTGATAAGTGACAATGAATGGATGAATGGATGTATGAATGGATGGATGTATGGATGGAAAGAAGGATGAAAAGAAGGAAGAAAGGATGGATGGATATACGAATGGGTATATGAATGGGTATATGAATGGGTATATAGATAGATGAATAGACGAATGAATGGATAACTTATATGCTAGGATAAAAAAACACACAAACACACTCTCAAAACACAATCACGCACACGCACACACAACTTTAGTTCTATAACAAAAGATATAAAATAGTGTAACCTAAAACTATATATAAATTTTTTAAAAAAAAGGTATAGTAACAGGAGGGCAACTTTAAACAAAACAAATAAATTAATTTATTAAATTAAATTTTAAAAATTAAAAATTCAAAAAATTCAAAAAAATCCAAAAAATTAAAGTTATCCAAAAAATCCTTTCCCACTACAAAATTAATAAAATTCAATAAATTCAATACTAAATGAAAACTACAGTATTACACTACTACAACACAGTCATACTCACTACAACTGTATAAGTATATAGTATATATATACTATATACATATACACACATATATATATAAATTACTATATAGTATATACTATAAACATAAATCTATTGGTGAATTGATATATTAACGTGTATAAATTAAAAGTCTTTTGGTTAAAACACTACTAAAAACTCACCGGGGGGAAGAATTATCCAAAATCATCCCCGTAAAAAATAGTTCATACCACGTACTAATCATAATTCATACCACGTAAAATACCACCCTCAAATTTAATTTGATTTTCCCCAATCGTTTAATTATTACCCCTGATCGATGTAATTTGAACACATTTTAAACAACGGTAAAAGCAGTGCAAGTAATGATTTACTGTATAATCTTTACAGTATACAGTATATATATTCTCTGTATAATTAAATATTATACCATGTGTATATAGTATATATATATATATATACTATATATATATATTGTATATACTACGTATTATAAATTACTATTAGTATACATTTAAGCTGAGCTGTGGCTTATAGCCTATTGGCAATTTGCACGTACGCTTACCAAATATATATTCACTGCCTATTTTAGTGTTTAAAATTATTATTATTACGTAAAACGAGGCTGCTTTGAACAATTTATCCCCATTTTTTATATATTTTAGCAATTTATATAAAGATACTGTATTTATATATATATATGATAGTTGTATATAGATATACTTGATTGATTCATTTAAAATAAAGGTACATAGGTTATGACAAGTTCAACTGAGTATCCAGTTGACTCAGATTTATCTAGTTATAAGAAAGTTTGGACAACATTAATTACTTCAAAGAAGTATTTAATTGGAGTTTTAAATTTACATTATTCATTGGTAGTTAAGAATAAGTCTAAATATCCATTAGTTGTATTGTATACCGATCAATTGGATTTAGATTCAATTAAAATTATTCAGTCTTTAAGTATACCAATTTTGAAAATTTCAAATTTATATCCGTCAAAGTTGAAAAATTTCAATAATGATCCTAGATTTTATGATACTTGGTCTAAATTACAAGCTTTTAAATTAATTCAATTTGATAGAGTTATTCAATTGGATTCAGATATGGTTGTTTTACAAAATTTAGATGAATTGATGGAATTTGAACTGAATTCAAATATAGTATTTGCTGCATCACCTGCGTGTGTTTGTAACCCATTAAGTATTGATCATTATCCTAAAGATTGGATACCTAGTAATTGTTGTTTTACAAATTATCAGTCAAAAATTATTAACTCTATAAATTCAATTGAACTCAACTTAAATGGAGTTTGTGAAAATTATCATATCGCTGGTCCGTCAAATTCAACTGGGTTAGGATTATGTAATGGTGGATTATTTATTATTAATAAACCAAATTTATTAAACTATCAGTTGATTTTAAACACTTTACAAGATTCGGGAAAGACTGATTCGTATCAGTTCCCTGATCAGTCTTTACTTGCTGATCTTTTCAAAGATAAGTGGTTAAGTTTATCTTATAAGTATAATAGTTTGAAAACATTGAAAACTTGTCATTCAGATATCTGGGATATCAATGAGATTAAAATTATTCACTATATATTAACTCCAAAACCATGGGATGCTTCTTCATATGATGATGATTCAACTGAAACGTTCAAGTATTGGTGGGATATTAATAATGAACGTTTGAAATGGTTGAATAAAACTTTATAATTCTCTTTTGTATTAAAATAAAATTTTCCTCTTCTCCAATTCCCCTTTTTCCTTATTGGGCGCGTTAGATATTTATAATGTGTGTTTGGGTGGAGGGGTGCAACTCGATCTTGACATAGTAAACAGATACTTTATATTGACAAACTTCTTCAGTATAGCTTAATATGATTCCTAGTTATGTTTATAAACAGAAGGATTCAAAATTACAAAAAATTTTAAAGTTAAATTATACATTTTCCTCCTCTATTAAAGTTGGGAATTATTTTGATAATAGTTCAACTTTGATTTTACCATTGGAAAAGTCAAGTGAAAATGTTAAACATACAAGTTATGTCACTATTAATGGGTTACCTTATCCTACTGAAATCATATTTCCTCAAAAATTATCAAAATTAGGTAAAAAAAGGGAGAGTTTGAAGTTACTAAGCGTGATTAATCAGCAGGATGATGAGTTGAAAGTACAACAAAGTATTGGTGATATGAGTGCAATTGAATCGTTACTGAGCTATTATGCAATTAATACAGATTTATATACTTAGCAAACACAGTCTTCAAAGTTTAAGTAAATGTTTTTAAAAATTTTTTTTTTTTTATATAAAACAATAATATTGTTGTTACACTATATGATAATTTGTAAACTATTTTCTATCCACGGTATGGAGATCTATTAGAGTCATATGAAGTTTCACTTATTGTAGTTAGCGGTGAATTGTTATTGTCCTGTTTTAAGAATGTCATCTTGCCGGAATTTAGTGGTGTTAAAACTTCAAGTTCTGCTATGTAATCTTCATCATCGATATAACTAGAATCACTTATATATTGATCTTGCTGTTGTGATTGATCACCGAATTGTTCACTCTCACTGTAATAGTCTTCACTACCACTAACGTCTAAATCTGCACTTTGATATGCTTCCCTTTTCTTCATTCTTTCAGAGAATGAAGTTATTGGTTTGTTCTGTGAGATTGGATTAAACAGAATTATTGTCTTTGAACCATTTTCAATCCTATTACCAGAATTAGTTCTCATTAGCCCACCGATTGGTCCTGTTGGTATATTGTTTGATTTTAATACCTTGTGTCTTAATTTACGTAGCGAAGAAGAAGAAGGAGTATTAGTAGCAGTATCAGGTCTGTCATCAAAGTCAAAATCTTCTGGAATTTGATTGATTTCATCCAGCATTGAATCATAGTCATAATCTTCATTATCGTGGTAATGATAGTTAAAATTATCTAGATTTGGTTCAACTTTAGATTCAAATTTAATTGGCTCTTCTTCTTCTTGTGATTTCATTCTTGAAATTTCATCATCAGGGAACCAGGAAAATCTTTTAGCATATTTTGACTTATCACCAGGGGCATTAGGTAGTGGTATCGATGGAGGAGTCAACAAACTTTTAGCTGCCGTTCTTTCGTTACTTGATAATTTAGCCAGCGTCGCATGTATATTACCTGTATGATCATTATTTCTATTTTTAGTTGTAGAGTCACTATTTGAATTTTTCGATGGACTTACAATAGGAGAATTAGAAGTAATACTAACATCTTTCAAAGTTACATTGGAATCAAAAGTGGAAGTTCTAGAGGAATCCTTCGTGGTAACAGCCAATTTACTTAGTAGAAGATGTATATCTGAGCTCAATGAATTTGCAGCTTCAACTTTTTCAAACTCCTGCGTCGGTGCTGGCACTGGTGCTAGTGTAGATGACAAAATATCAGAAGTAAGAATATCATCAGAAGTATCTTGAGGAATCAATCCTGGGCTTTCCAGTTCTTCAGTGGTATCATGATCAGACATACTACAGTCATAAACCCCGTTTGGTTTCAATGGTTCATCATCATATGAGTTGATATCGTCTTCTTCCCCTTCTTCTTCCACCTCCTCCTCATCAGATGCAAATCCATTCACGTCATCAATATAACTGTCAAAATCATCTTCATAACTATTTGAAACAATTTCTAAATTGGATTGTGATTTATAACCATCAAATTCGTCATCTCTTAATTCATCTGAAAAATTCTCATACTCTGATTTTTTTTCATCATCATCACTTTCTTCTAGAACTGCAACTTCATCACTTGTACTATCAGTACTTAATTCATCAGGTTCATATACATCTGCAGTACTGTCACCATACTCATGATCCTCATCCCCATCATCATCATTATCATTAACGTCTTCTTCATCACTGGAGAAAAGTTTCCTATTGAACAAATCTTCAGTATCATCTTCTTCTTGGAAATCTGCATAATTCATATCTTCATCAAGATCTTGTAGTGATTCATTGTCATGATTGTCAATGAATCTCTCTTTAAATTGATCATGATCAACCTTCATCTTTGTTCTCATCTCTTCGTATTTTAATTGATCGTGAGATTTATAATATTTAAAAGATGCATTTCTACCAGTGGCCTGGAAAGAAAATTTCGAAGAATTTGAACTTAGGGAATCATTATCATTATCATTATTATTAGTTGTGTTATTATTATTAGCTGTGCTATTATTATCATTATTATTAATTTTATTATTAGAATTACTACTATTAGAATTAGTAGTATTGGAAGTATTGGTAGTTCTACTACTATCCCTTGTCAGTCTTTCTTGACTTATAGTAAGTAAATTAGGGTTATATTGATAAATTCTTTCTCTACCATTATTTGAAATAGACGATAATCGACTATTTTCACCTTCATTTGACAAATTATGTTTTTTAATCACGACAATTGAAAAATCATCAGCTGAACCAGTATTGTCAAATACTTCCATATCAATTGGACTATCCTTTGAAACAATCGTAGTAGGAATAATTGATATAGGGTCTAGTAAATCACCCGTACTTTCATTTTTGGTTGAATCTGTGATTATTTTTTTCAAACTTGACGTACTTACTGGACTGTTTAGTGAAATCACCGGTGATTGAGCCACTGGAAGTTTTGTTTCAATACTATACAGTAAAGATCTCGGTCCATCATTAGAACTCCAATTATGTGTCTTTGTACCAAATATAGTAGGAGGGGAAGATAGTGTATCTTTACTACTATTGGCATTATTTCTACCATTAATATAATAAAAATCTTGATTTGTTTGAATTGCAGGTGAATGTCTAGATAAATTTGTAAAACTTGATTTCTGTTTCAATTTAGGCGATGAATTTGATAAACCAATTGAACTTGAAGAACCTGATGTACCACCTACCGATAAATTCAAATTTGTTGCTGAAACTTTCTGCTTTAAAAAATTCTTAATTGGATTTCTAGATTTCTTAGTTGGTGAAGTTGGTGATCCAAGTTCAGGTGGATCTGTATATTTGGGTCGCTGTTGTAGAACTGGAGATGTCGAAATTGTTTGAACATCTGAATATATGCGCTCCCTTTCATTTGACGAATTTCGTCTATGTGATTTAATGAATGATCTCATATTCTATGGAGTATATAGATTGCAATGAAATCTTTGATCTGATTTGAAACCTCTTCTATAGTTTCTCCTGTATTTGATCGCACATAAACACTGCTTATAAGAAAAGTAATCCAAATCAATGATACTTCTTACACTCCTTATAAATAGACAATTAAAATACAGAAAATTAAATTTAAATTAAACAGTAAAATCATTTTTCCTTTTGTATTTAAATTTCCCCCTTCAAGACGATCCCAAATTTTTCTTTTTCTTTTTTTTTTTTTTTTTGTGTTTTTTTTTTCTTTTAAAAATTTGAGCCTCTTTTAGAAATTAAGGCAGTGTTATGTTTTCAATTAATTTTGCCGGTCAATCGTCATATTTACGTATTTTCTTAAGTTTTTAAGGTTATATTTATAGAACAGTTTTTTTAGTTACAAGTATAGATAGGTAAACGCAGAACACAAACAAATGATGAAGAATTAAACAATATATAGGGGAAAAAATATATAATAAAATAAAAAATTATAAAAAAAAGAGATTTAACAACAAGAACAACAAAAAAAAAGAAAATAAAAAGAAAAATAAAATAGTAAAGAAACAACAACGCATAAGATGTAGAACAATGATTCGTAAGGGGGGAATTTATACATAAAAAATGGGAATTGATATTCCAATAAAAGTCAACCTACTAAAATAGGAATGATTCATTGGTGAATCAATTTCAAGTGGGTAGGTGGGTCATTGATTGATTGATTGATTTTATTTTAAATTATTTCTTTTGATTGCTATTACTGGTATTATTATTATTTCTATTTTTATTGATGTTATTACCTTGTTTTTTTTCGTATTGAATTTGATAACCACCAGTGCTTAATCTTTCATTTCTTTCAATAATTTGATTAACTTTCTCACTTAAACCTAATGCTAATTCTTGTAATTTTGTTGGTTTAGTTGAATCTTCTTCAATAAATTCAATATGTTTTGTAATTGGATTAATTAAAGCACTTAATTCATCATTATAAATCATTTTAGCAACAATTGATTTAATTGTTGATTGTTCAATCTTGAAACTTGTTGATAAACTTTCAATTGATAATTTAGAGTAGAATGATTTATTAGTAAATAAATAAGTTCTTAAAGCTTCTATTTGTAATTTTTTTAATAACAAAGCTTTCAAATTTTCTGAATTGTTAAATAATTCCCAAATTTTAATACTATTAATTAATTCACTTGCCTTTAACCAATCTGATTTAGATAAAGCTTTAGCAGCAAGCATGATATAATCTCTAGTATTTTCTGGTGGACCAGAGAAGAATTGTCTCTCATGGTATTCCAAGACTCTTCTAAATGATTTTGAAGAAGTTTGTCTCTTTTTAGCAAATTCTGGATTTTGAGCAATTTGAGGAATTTCTAATAATAATGAAGCAGTATAGAATGAACATTCTAATAATTCCAGATTAATATGCATGTGGAATGGTAATAGTCTTTGCTTATCAACTTGAGATTGTGCAGATTGGAATCTTTGAACACCTTGTCCTAATAATTCTTTTTGTCTTGGAGAAACGGCAATTTCATTTAATAATTGTTGAGCTTCTTGAATTAAACCACGTCTAAAAGCACTTAAACCTAATTGAACTAATGATCTATTGAATAAGACTTGTAATTGTGGATCAGCAGTATGAATTGAAGCTTGTAAATGAGATAATAATAACATATCACGAGCTTTATAGTATTGATCATTGAAAGCATAGTAGTAAATATGATACAAGACAGCTTTTTTTCTAAAGATTGAATTTGATTGTTTATATAAATTCAAACATAGTGCATCTAATAAACCATTTGTATATAAGACTCCTTCAGGACTTGATTCTGAAATTTTTGGATAAACAATTGAATCTGATTTAGAATCAAATGATTTCCATGCTGATGTTTCAGCAAATGTAATTAATTTAGCAGGTTTGAAATAAATGTGATCTAATCTCTTCAAGATAACTCTTGATAATTGATCGGCACTAACTGTATCTTCATCACCATTTGTTGTAGTTATCTTTTCATAGTAAAGTTGAGTCTTAACTAATAAAGTATAAACTGATGTTTCATCTCTTAATCTTGAAACATATTCAGTTGAATGTGGATCAATAGCTAATAAATGAGAAGTTAATTCATCTGCTAATCTTTCCACTAATGAAACAATTGAACCAATAATTTTTTTAATACCATTTGAATCAGCTTCAGGTTCAGTATCAATATCATCTAATGGTGAAGCAGTTTCACTAACAATATATTGTGGATTTTTTTCCAAGACATCTAAAAATGCATTAATATCTCTCAAGGCAAGTTTCCATTGTGCAACAGGCATAAAAGCTGCTTTTGAAAATAAATCAAATCTAACTGGAATTAATAATAAATAAATTGAAATTAATTGATATGGATTGGTAGATTCTTGACTTAATTCTTCCAATTGTTGAATTTGTTCCAATTGATCAACATTTCTTTTACCTCTAGTTTCAATAATTGAACGTAAAACTGTGAAAATACCAGCATCAGCATCTGATGATTTTGATGATGATGATTTATCATTTGAAATTGATTGATCAAATTCTGAAGTTTCAGTTGCATTTTCATAAGCTTCAGGATCTTTTCTATATAATTCAAGTTCACTTGGGAATTCTTTAATTGATTTTCTAACCCTTTGTTTAACAATATTAAAAGATTTTGATTCAGATGCATTTAATTTTTTCTTATTTTCACCTTTATCTTGGAAATTTGAAATTGCATCTTCTAAAATTGCTAATGATTTAATATATAATCTTGGAACAGGAATATGATATTGTGGGAATCTTGAAATTGATTTTGATAATCTATCAAATTCTGAAGCAATTTTAATCCAATCTTCAACCATTGAGAAATTTTCAATTTGATCAACAGAACTTGCAATTTCATCCAAATATTTTTCTTTTGCACTCTTGACAACTTTCTTTTCATCATCACTGTCTGAATCATCATCTGAATCATCATTTGATGCTCCTTTTAAGAAATCTTTCTTTAAGAAATATGATGGACCTCTAGCTTTACCTGATGTATAGTCATCATCTGAATCGTCATCATCTGAATCCCAAATTTCAGAATCTTCTTCATCATCATCATCTTCTTCTTCTTCATCATCATCATTGTCACCTTTAATAGATTCAGAATCAGATTGTTCAGATTCAGAACCGGATGATGAAACTAATTCTTCTTCAGAAGATGATAATAATTCTTCATCAGATGAAGAATCTGATTCATAAGTAGTAACAAAGAATCTTGACATTTTTGTATTTTTCTTCGTTTATTATTAAACTATAATATATGTTACTAGTATATTACTATACAAAGTTATAATAAAACCTATGTTCTTTTTGTTAAATATCCTATATATCAAAAAAAAAGACCTAAATAATATTTTGGTTTAATTATAATAAATGTTGAATTTTTCACACACACGTTACAAAAGAGTATATTTTCCCTCTTTGAATTTTTCCTTTGTTTGGCGATCATAGAAAATTTTTAAATTTTTTTTTTTGTTTTAAATTTTTTAAATTTTTTTTTTTCTCGTCTACTTTTTTTCTTTATAATTTGTTTAATACACTACCCACAATTAAATTATGTAATCACATACTATATTTATACGTAATGATTAGATAATATACAAGTGTATAGTTAATATACTTACTATATGGTAATATACTATATTAGTCCATTGCATATAGTATATAATATACTGTATATAGTGTATTAACTATATAAATATAGTGTATTAACTATACAATTGTTTTTGTATAACATAGAGAAGAGTCTAAAAATTTGAATAGTTTTAATCCGGGTAATCTTTAAATATTTTTTATTTACACATAACTAAAAAATGACAGATTTTTATTTTTTTTCAATTTTTTCAATAATTACATAATCATAAAATATTATATAATAAATTACATAATGACAATCACTTACATAACACATGACATAATCAAGATTGATTACATAATTATTAATAATTACATAACACATGACGTAATCACAGAAATGTTTTTTTATTAATAAAAAAAGCAGAAAACAAATCTCTACACCATAACGAAGATCTGCCAAAAAAAAAAAGAAAAATCCCAAAAAAAAAAAAAAAATCAGAAAAAAACAAAAAGTTCTCTCACTCGAAAGAACAACAAAGTGAAATCAAAAAATTGATATGTGTATGGTTATTGGGAAAATTAATCTCTATTTTTAATTGTATTTTAATTGTTTATTGTATTTTAATATAAATTTTAATTTGTTAACTTTCAATTCAGTAGAAACTTATAGTATCTTTATTAAATTCTTATCAAGATGAAGATGTTAACAAAGGTATGTATATTTTAATTGTTTTGTCATATGTGTTTGATTTGTTATTATTTATATAGAGGGATATATATATATGTATTATATTTACGTGTTTTTATCAATGGTATTAGCATTATATGTTGGAATATGATACAATTGATTGTTCTATAGACGTTTTATACAGATTATCATATGAGTTTATTATTATTCTTTCAATATACTAACATATCAGTTTGAGGGAGAGAAGGGGAGGAATTCTTCCACCCCCCCTTCCCTTTCCCTTTTTTTTATTATAGTTTGAATCAAAGTCTTCTAGGGCTAAAGGTGTTGCCTTTCATCCAAAGAGACCATGGATTTTAGTTTCTTTACATTCATCAACCATTCAATTATGGGATTATCGTATGGGTACATTAATTGATAGATTTGAAGAACATGATGGTCCAGTTAGAGGTGTTGATTTCCATCCAACACAACCAATTTTTGTTTCAGGTGGTGATGATTATACAATTAAAGTTTGGTCTTTACAAACTAGAAAATGTTTATTTACATTAAATGGTCATTTAGATTATGTTAGAACTGTTTTTTTCCACCATGATTTACCATGGATTATTTCATGTTCTGATGATCAAACAATTAGAATTTGGAATTGGCAAAATCGTCAAGAAATTGCATGTTTAACTGGTCATAATCACTATGTTATGTGTGCACAATTCCATCCATCACAAGATTTAATTGTTTCTGCTTCATTAGATCAAACCGTTAGAGTTTGGGATATTTCTGGTTTAAGACAAAAACATTCAGCACCACATGGTGGTATGGGTGGTCCAGGTGGTCCAGGTGGTAGAGGTGGTTATGATGATCATCAATATGCTAGAAATCAAATTCCTCAACAAGATATCTTTGGTAATACAGATGCAATTGTTAAATATGTTTTAGAAGGACACGATAAAGGTGTTAATTGGGCATCATTCCATCCAACTTTACCATTAATTGTTTCAGGTGGTGATGATAGAGTTGTTAAATTATGGAGAATGAGTGAAACTAGAGCTTGGGAAGTTGATAGTTGTAGAGGTCATACAAATAATGTTCCATGTGTTTTATTCCATCCAACTGAAGAATTAATTATATCAGTTGGTGAAGATAGAACAATTAGAACTTGGGATCTAAATAAGAGAACTCCTGTTAAACAATTTAAACGTGAAAATGATAGATTTTGGTTAATTTCTGCTCATCCAACAATGAATTTATTTGCCACTTGTCATGATTCTGGTGTTATGGTTTTCAAATTAGATAGAGAACGTCCAGCAAGTACATTATTTCAAAATAATTTATTTTTCATTAATAATGAAAATCAAGTTCAACAGTATCAATTTGATAAACAATCAACTTCATTACCAATGTTATCTTTAAATAAGATTAGTAAATCATGGACTAAAATTAGATCAATTTCATATAATCCTGCAGAACATACTTTATTAATTCAAGCTGGTGAAAATGAAAATGGTGTTTATTTCAACGTTAACGTTCCAAAAGAAATTGTTGGTGCTTTAGAACCAACTTCAAGAGGTACAGGTGAAGCAACAGCTGCAGTTTTCATTGCTCGTAATAGATATGTTACATTTTCTAAAATTACCCATAAATTAGAAGTTAGAGATTTAAAAGATACTGTTACTAAAGTTATTGAATTAGACCCTGCAGTTAAAGATATCTTATATGCTGGTCCAGGTACTATCTTATTAATGAAATCTAATTCAGTTATTCATTATGATGTTCAACAAAAGAAAGAACTTGCTGAAATACAAATTAATAATGCTAAATATGCTAGTTGGTCAGTTGATGGACAATATGTTGCATTATTATCAAAACATACAATTACAATTGCAAATAAAAAATTAGAAACTGTTATGTCAATGCATGAAACAATTAGAGTTAAAAGTGCTGCATGGGATGATACTGGAGTTTTAATTTATTCAACTTTAAATCATATCAAATATGCTTTATTAAATGGTGATACAGGTACTATTAAAACTTTGGAAAATACTCTGTATGTTACTAAAATTTCAGGTAAAAATTGTTACTGTTTGAATAGAAAAGGTGAAGTTGAAATTGTTTCAATTGATCCAACTGAATATAGATTCAAAAAGGCATTAGTTAATAAGAATTTCAATGAAGTTTTAAGAATTATAAAATCTTCAAATTTAGTTGGTCAAAATATTATTGGTTACTTACAAAAAACTGGTTATCCTGAAATTGCTTTACAATTCGTTGAAGATTCTGAAACAAGATTTGAATTAGCCATTGAATGTAACAATTTAGAGATTGCTTTAACTGAAGCTAAGAATTTAAACAATAAATTAATTTGGGAAAAATTAGGTAAAGAAGCTTTATCTCAAGGTAATGTTCCTGTTGTTGAATTAGTTTATCAACAATTGAAAAAATTAGAAAAACTATCATTTATGTACTTAATCACTGGTGATTTAGAAAAATTATCAAAGATGGAGCAAATTGCTGAAAATAGAGGTGATTTATCATCACTTTTCCAAAATTCTTTATATTTAAATTCTATTGAAAAAAGAATTAGTACTTTTATTGAAGCAGGTTTGACACCATTAGCTTATGCTACTGCTAAATCAAATGGTTTAGATGATATTGCTGATTCAATTTTATCCGAATCTGGTTTAACTGAAAGTGATATTAGTATCCCATCAATTGGTAAATCAAGTTCTGTTCCATCTGTTAAGACCAATGGTTCAAAAGCTTGGCCATTAGAACAAGCCTCATTATCTTACTTTGAACAAGCTCTGATGGGTAACTTTGAAAACTTATCATTAGAAGATGGTAACCACCAAGAATCACAAAATATTAAATCTACTTTCGATAGTGTCATTGATGATGATGACGAAGGTTTATTCGAAGATGCCGAACCATTAGAAGACGATGAAGGTTGGGATCTGGGTGATGAAGACTTGGAAGTTGATATCGATGAAGAACTTGAAGATGTTGAAGTTGATGAAACAACTGGTGCATTACCTGGTGAATTAGGTCAATGGGTTCGTAACTCAAAGAGTGCTGCAGGTTATATTGCTGCAGGTGCATTCGAATCAGCTGCTCAACTTTTAGTCAAACAATTAGGTATCGTTGATTTCGAACCTCTTAGAGCAAGATTTATGGAAATTTATCAAGCCAACAAGTTATCATTCCCAGCTGTTGATGGTTTACCTTCTTTAAAGACATACGTTAGATCTGATCCTGAAGAAGAATATTCTAATAAAGTGTTACCATTTGTTCCTGGTTTCGAACAATTAGAACCTCAATTACACGAAGGTTTCAAATTATTTAAAGGTAATAAATTAGAAGAAGCTATTGCAGTTTTCAGACAAATTGTTTACACTGTTACTACATTAGTTGTTTTCTCCAAAGATGATGAAGATAAGGCTAAAGAAATACTGACTATCTCAAGAGATTACATCTTAGGTTTATCTATTGAATTAGCTAGAAGACAATTACCTCAAGATGATGTTAAGCGTAACCTTGAATTAGCTGCTTACTTCACCAAGGCTAAACTGCAACCTGCTCACAGAGTCAATGCATTACAAGTTGCCATGACTCAATCATTCAAAAATAAGAACTACGCTTTAGCTTCATACTTTGCATCTGAATTCTTATCAATCTTACCATCTGGTCCAAGAGCAGATCAAGCTAATAAGATTAAGATTAAGTCTGACTCTATCTCCACCGATTCCATTGAAGTTGATTTCGATCCATACGCAGAATTTGATATTTGTAGTAGTACATTTACTCCAATTTATAAAGGTTCTCCAAAACTAACGGAAGCTTTAACTGGTGCTACATATCACGCTAGTGAGAAGGGTAAAGTTTGTAACATTACCAAAATTACTCAAATTGGTGCACCTGCTTCTGGTTTACGTATCTTGGCTTGATTATTAACTTCAAGAAAAAATAAATAAAAAAAAATAAAACTGCAATATAGACCTTCTCGTTTCCGTTGCAATCTTTTTTTCTTTCAAACTTCTTTTTTTATTGTTGCTCTTTACTTGATTAATAGATACAAATATTTAGTTCCCGTGTTTTCTGTGTTTTTTTTTTTAATTTCTTATGTTCTGATTTTCAAAAATAAAAAAATTTCCTGTCTTTATTATTAAAATTCTCGTAGACTTAGCATTTATATTATACAAGAGCGGGGGTAAGAAGTAGTTTCACTAAATACATTATTATACATCATCTGTTAGTACTTTGTCCTTTTCACAGATCTAGCATCAGAAGAGACTTCATCACTCGTACTTTCTTCTTGCTTTAACTTCTCAAGGTACCACTTTTCCAAAGTATCAACAAAAGTTTCAGGTTTACCAATTATACTGGTAGGTAAAGAATACCTTAATTTTTGAATAACTTTTTTCAAATTTTTATCCCTTTGTAAGTCTTTATTGTTTAATTGACTCAATTGATTTTTATAAAAATCAATTAAATTCGAAACACACTGAAACTCAATATTATTTAAAGGTTTCACCTCTTTCATTAAATACCAACCAATTAACCAAATGATTTTGATAAAATTAGGAAATTTAAATCTATCAGGAACTTTTGTATTTATTTCAATGTCATATATTTTCATGTGATTATTTAAACTCAACAAGTTTAAGAAATTTCCCCCAATAATTATCGAATCACTTGGAGTATAAACAGAATGAATCCATCCAGATGGTAAAATCAATAAATCACCCTCATTTATATCTATCTTAATACCGTTATTAAGATAAGCTGGATCTGTATCATCACCATCTTGTTGTAAACGTTTCTTGTAATTTATATTTGGTAATAAATCTGCAAACCAGACACTATTCTGCGAATCTGATTTACACCATTTTTCGTACTGGGTAAGATTTTTCTTTGTTGGAGGGAACATTAAAAATTGTTTATGTCCTTTCAATATCGTATAGTAAACTGAAGTTCCACCAAAATCAATATGGAAATCTGTAAATGAATTTTCAACAGACATTAAAATATATTTACTAACTTTCGGACGTTCAATATTATTCTCCTTTAATGTATTGATCGTTTCCATTGTTGACTCGTTAAATATCTTATTAACAATATCAATGTTTAAAACACTCTTGGGTAAATCAATCTGTTCATTCAATTTTGATTGAGAAACTTCAAGACTTATAACATTCCTAATTCTATCTCTATCGACAGCTGATAAATTATAGTAATCTCTCCATTTACCCAATGTCCAATTGGGAGAATTATTTTGTGTCAATACATCCATAACTGGAACAGGTTTATCTTCACCAACTTGTTCTGCTATATCATTAACCGTTAACTTAGGGAATTTAAAAGATAAATTATAAGTTGATTTTACACCCTCGCCACAAATGGTTGGATTACAACCAGGTATTAAAATTGGTCTCTTCATATTTGTCTTGAAAATTATATCCGTTATAACATCATCATCTATAATACCATCTGAATTCCCATCTTTTGATGGATCAACAATATATATTAAATCACTCAAGTCTCTATCATTGGTGAAATCTTTAAAACTTTTAATATGAGGATGCCTATCAATTTCCCTTAACTCTGCACCTTCATTGAATGCAATATAGTCAATTTTTTTCTTAGCTCTACCAGATTTCCTCTTTAATATCGATGGTCCATGTTTAGGTAAACAATCTGGACAATGAAATTGACTAATTGAATTAATCTCTGAAATTTGTAACCTTAAACACGATGTATGATACCATTTCTTACAAATCTCACAACCTATCCAACTAACCTGTATAGCTGTAGTAGTTGAGGTAGTACTACCTGATTCTGTACCACACTTTGGACATATATCACCAGTACTCTTACGTGAAATAGTCATTTCTTGTAACTTTATGTATTATACAATTGAAAATATACCAAAGACTAAACTCTATACTATATATAAATACACAATCATCATATTAAAGAAGCTAGCATTTGATCTATCGATCTTATGATCCCTCCGGACCAAACAAACACAAAAAAAAGACGTTCCACACGAAACGGGAAAACTTCAAAAATTACTTGTGCGGCGTTAAAAACACTAAACAATTACGTAAGTAATTATATAAGCAGTAATATTGCGACGATCGACCTGACGACGATACTGACATAAGCAATTACCTAATTTGTGGTAGTGTTAAACACAGAAAAAAAAATGCACACAAAAAAACAAAAAACCAAAATTTTTCATTTTCTCATAGCAGCATTTTTGGATACTTTCTCAAAATAAACAAATTGTACAAATTTGTATAGTTAAAAGAAGGTTTTGAAATAAATTCCCTTTTGTCTTTTTCTTTTCATTAGTTTGATTAGTTCTAATTACACCTATTGAAGATGTCTTTATTAAACAAGAACTTGTTAAAACAAGTTAAATTAAACTCTCGTTCAATTTCAACAACTTCCGCAAAATTACAAACTTCATCATCTAAGAGCGAATATTCATTAAAGTCTACTTTTAACAAGTTAAAGATACAAGAAAATGAATTTGAATCACAAAAGAAAGAACCAGTTTTACGTTCATTAGTTAATAATTTAGAAGGTCAAGTTACATATGATCCATTTGATTTTTCAGTTGCAAAATTAAGATATAGAACAAAATTAATGGCAAATTATAGAGATACAATTAGAAAATCTGCATCATTCAATTCACCAGATATAAATCCATTAGATTTCTATACTTTACCTCATTTACTTTCTAAATATACCTCATCAACAGGTCAAATTTTCCATAGATCAGTTACAGGTTTAAAACCATACAAACAAAAGCAAATGACTAAAGCTATAAAGAAGGCTAGAGCATTTGGATTATTAAGTTCTTCCGCTCAAGATGTTTCTGCAATTGCAAGAAGAGGCGCTGCTTTATAAGCTTTGTAACTGGAATACAAATGGAGAGTATAAATGAATGAATGAATGTGTGTCATTATCTGTATATATAATATATTATCTTATAGTTTATAAATCTTCTTTTGAAGGTTACATTCTATGTAAATATCAATAAAGAATATAATGTTTTATAAAACGAAAGGAGGGGGAGGAGGAGTATAGTTTAGACCACTACATCTTCTTTGATCTCTGAATCTTGCGTAGAATCCGTTGGATTGCTAGACATCTCTGAAGCTTGTTCAACATCAGGTTCACGATTAGGAGATTTACTGAATAACATAAGAATCCAAACTGTTGCGTGACATGCAACAATGAAGTATGACGCATTTCTAAACCTAAGTTGAAGTTGATCAAGTTCACTGGAGTTTCTCTCTTTAACTTCTAAAGATCCAATTATACTATTAGCCACCGTTGTACCTATACAGATACCAATCTGACCTCCAGTTTGGAAAATACCTGAAACAACACCTTGTAAATGATGAGGAGTCTCAGTTAATAGAGCATTGTAGTATGATTGAAAGAATAAATTCGTAGCATACCCCAATATGAATAAACTAAAGAATTCAAATTTCCAATAGGTATATGGACTTGAATAATCCATTCTTGATATCCATGCTGTACAACCGGTACAGACAGTTGAGGAAAATAGGAAAACCTTCTTAGCTCCTATTCTGTCAACAACTGGTTGTCTATATAGACACGAACCAAGACTAACACCCACACAAATAGGAAATAACTTAACACCAGCTAGTAATGGAGAGTTACCTTCCAAATATTCATGCGATTGAATAATAACGGTGAATATACTCGTATAAGCTGAATACTCTAAGAAAAGCCCAACCAAATATGGTATAAAATTACTGATTTTGAAGACTTCAGATGGGAATAATAGTGTCATGTTTAATCTCCAATCATTCTCTTTGGCATCATTAGCATGTTTCAATTGATAGTTTCTAATGTACAATATTTCAAAGATAAATGCACAGAGGAAAACAACGAACCCAACAGGGATTAAAACATAAACTGTAGGCGAGTCCCATTTTTCACCAGCTTGTGTCAATCCAGCAATAAGTATTAGTAAACCTGAAATGACAAGTGAAGCAGCAATATAGTCCAAGTTTTTAGCACTCATTGACTTATGAGCCTCTGTCCTTTTCACTGGAATGATAGTAAATAAAAGAATTATGAAACTAACAAATGACAATGCAAAAGTGAAATAAAAAAATGATTGATATCCAAGAGGAGTTAATGAAAATGCACCTCCAATGATAACACCAATCCCTAAACTAGCAGTCATTGCCACCGTTAAAAGCTTAATTGCCTCTTGTAACTCCTTACCTTGAAAGTAATTACCAGTTAAACCCATCGATGATGGAATTAGTGCTGATGCTGCTATACCTTGGAAAGCCCTGAAAACACAAAGAGCGACAATCTCTTTAACAATAACAGCACATATCAATGAGAATAAACTAACAAATGCAACACCAATTAGAAACATCTTCTCTAACCCAATTATATCTCCTAATTTACCAAAGAGAATAATGAAAGCACCAAGAGTCAATGCATATGCAGATATAACCCAACTAACAGTTGATGAATTTGCATTAAATTTCTCTTGAATACTAAAAGTCATTGTAAATGACGCTGCTACATTCATGTTATCCATCAATGTAGCAATAAGGATAAAACAATAAACAAATTTTTTCCCTTTGAACCTTGCTGGAACAGATTCTCTTGCTCTATAAAAGAAATTAACCATCTTATCTTTAGTAATCATTGTTGAAGGTAAGTAGATATAGTTTTTTATTATTATTAATCTTTGCAACTCTTCTCTCTTTGGTAGCATACTTCAATCGGTTCACTTGAAAATGGTGCATAGTCCCGCGTTTTTATAGGATCATGATTCTATCTTATCTCTTACAATACATCTATCGGTACTCAATTCAAGTTACAGTTGAATACAACTGACAAATCAAACCATTAATAATCAGATATATACCCGCTGTTAAGAATTAAAACCGAATGATCTAAGAAAGGATACATTATTGAATTAATAAGCGCGTGTCCTGTTTTATTTCAAACGTTCCCAGTTTCACTACTCCTTACATAAAACACATTTAAAAAATGTGTAAAGCTATATATCTTAATTCCGAATAAATAATAATAAATAATAAATAATAAATAATGATAATAAATAACAACAATAATAGTAATAATAATAATAATAAATAAAATAGTTTTTTTTTGGGTATATATTTTTCTGACCTTCTATACCAATTTTTTAGCGTCAATACCTATCCATTTAAGATAGACTGTAGTACCACTACCATACACCGACTTTAAATTAATATCACCATGGAACAACCTATTATATGTTAAACTTAACGGTAATCCATAACCCATACCAGCAATTATATTTGCTTGATTTGGACCTGTATTGTTTAAAGTCTTGTAAGAATCTCCATCAACAGCATCTTGATCAAAAGTGGTAAATGAATATTCAAATAACTTATCAATTATATCAGGTTTGATACCTAAACCTTGATCAATGACTCTAACTTCCAACTTGTAGAATTGAGGACCATCTTTAGCGATATTTGGTTTATTAACAACGATCAAAACTTCAATTGGTGCTTTAACATGATTTTCAATATGAGCCCTTGTTGAATTTTTCAAAATTTCATTCAACACATACTCTATATGTGCTGAAATGTATGGGAATTTAAGTGGAGTAAAATCGTCAAAATTTGCAATATTATCGATATTTTCCACGGTCAATGTTTCATCTTCATTTATTGTAATTGCTCGCACTTTCATACCAACTTTTTCATCGTATTTTAAAGATGCCATATCGTTAACAAAAGTTGACGATCTTTGAAGAATTTCTAAAATATTTATATTTTTTTCAATTATTCCAACATTATTTAATTTTTCAAACTCATTTTCGTTAATTAATTGTTCTGTTAATTGAATATGATGATTTGCTAACAATCTCATTAAAATTCTTTCATTTAAATGATTATTCAAGAATTTTTTATCATCAACTAAATTCAGACCCGAAATTTCTTCAAAACCTTCACTTAAAACTGATAAATTATCTGTATGTATATCAATTATTTTTTGTAAAATTATAATAAAATTTTCATTCTCTAATAGTGAATCAATCTTGTAATTTTCTAAAAATGAGAAATCGTTGTAATTTTGAATAAAATATTTACCATTTGAACTTTCATCAATAAATTCAATTAATATTTTTAAAGTTTCTAAGTATGTATCATAAATATCTGCAATCTTTGGATTTAAAACAACAATATATGGTAATCTCATAAAATGATCTATTCTTTTAGCAACCAAGACAAGAATATCTTGTAAAGTTTCATTTGAATTCTCAATTAACATCAATGATTTATTTTGATGTGATGATTTAGAATTAAATTTTAATAAATCATTTAATGAAACGGTTGGTAATGGACGAGATGCAAGACATTTAACAAGTGATTCTGTAGCTGATCGTATAAAATGTTCACTTCTAATCAATTCATCTGGTGATTGAGATGGATCTGGATAACCATCTAATGATTTATTTGATCTTATACTACTATAACTATGAAACTTGGATCTCTGCTGGAAACGATAATCAGGTATGACTAATAATATCTTACTACTAGATTGAAATCTTGACACCATAGAATGCGAACGGCATTCTCTTAAAACTGTCTGTAAATTTCTTAAAAACATATCTAACTATAATACCTGTCAATAATATCAATATACATATAATTTAAATACAGTAAAAGAAACAAAATAAAACATGAAACAGCCAAATAAACAAAAGTTCTTGTTATAAAAATTGAAAATACAACGCAATCAAAAAAATTTAAAAATTTAAAAATTTCGGCGCACAAATTTTTTACGGGGAAGACCGGTCAAATGGGACCGTGTCATTTACCGGGGGGAGAAGATAAATAAATAAATAAATAAATAAATAAATAAAGGAATAAAGTGATAAAAAGGGATGAAAGAATGGGGATAGGGGAATAAATATTTGTTTATTTCGTACATAAGAATGCTATATTTTAGTTCTACTTAAAGATAATTCAGAATTACTGTGTAATTTTCTTCTTGGTGGAGGTGGAGGAGCTAGTTTTCTAGGTCTTGATAACGAATCAACTGAAGTTGTAGATCCATAGGTAAACGAATCAATACCCATTGGCGGCGAACTGGATATTGGAGATTCTAATTCACTTATAATTGAACTCTGTGAAGAGTTACGTCTAATACTTGGTGGTAATTTCTCTTCTTTTAAGAATTTTAAATTTAAACATCTTTCAGCCAATCTTTTAGTAGTGACAGATGCCTGCTCTGCCCCTATTAAATAGTTTAAAAGATCCAATATACTTTCAGCTTTATAATTTTCATCTTTAAGATTCGAAAATAGTAGTATTGGATATAGTACTCTAAGGTATGTATTTAATAAAGATTCTTCATTAACCACTGAAACGTTACATAATTCTCTAATGATAATATCAACAATAACTTTTAAATCATTTAGGTAAAATAACTGACATGTTTGTGAAGTTGTGAAAATTAAGTATAAGACTTTTAACATCAATATACGTATAACACTATCCAATTCTCTATTGAAATTTAGTATTAAAGTTTCACTAAAATTTTGGAAAATCAAATTATCTTTAATCATTGACTGGAAAAATCTATTTTCAATTGGAATGGTAGTTGTGGTGGATTGTTTCTTTATTGAATAGTATGAAACCATAAATTGCTCATTTAATATCAATAAAACTTTAAATCTTAAAAAATTCAACTCATCTTGATCTCTAGTTGAAACTTTTAAAGATTTAAATAAAAACTCAATTAATTTATCATCAACTGAGTCTAATTCAACGCTATCAAACTCGTAATTTTTACACAATTCAAAAAATAATTCAAAATAGTTTGAATAGTTGTAAATGAATGAATACTCATTTGAATCAATTTTGGTAAAATTTAAAAAAAGTAAAGAGATTGTTTCAAATCCTTGATAATCTTTTAAAATTTCTAAAATTCTCAACTTGTCCTTTTCATAATTAACAAATATAATCCAACCAATAACTTTAATTAACTTCTCATTACATTCAAATGTCTTATCAATCTCCAATTGTAAATCTTTATTAATCAATTGAGAATCAATCTTGAAATTATTATTGTTTGATTGATTGATATAGTGTAATAAAGATAACATCTTACGAACACAAAATTCTAAATTATTTTGATACCTAAGGGACTCAACAATGAAATTTGAAACTTTCCTATAAAATTCTTCTTCATTACCCATAGAAATAACCAATTGATCACAGTAGTTTGATATAAGACTTAGATAACTAACCAATAGTGTATTTATCTCATCCTCTGTACACTCTAATGAAGACTCATCAATTTCTTCTTCTCCCCCATCTTCTTCCTCATCAGCGCTATGAGAATCTTCTAATCTATACTTGTTAAACTTCTTAATACACCTTGAATAATACTCATTACTTGTAACATTATAATAAACCTTTGTATACAATAAATCATTTGCCAAATGCCAAAACTTCTCAATTGTTATATTCTCATCATATGGAAGCTCCACAGATGAAGACATTTATAACAAAATGTATAATCAATTGACAAACTACAAGACAAATAAATATCAATAAAAGAAGTAAAAAAGGAACAGTAAATGGATTTAATAAAATTAAAATTAAAATCGTCATTTTCATTTTCATTTTCATTTTCAAATTTTTTTTTGTACAAAAAAAAACAAAAGAAAAACCCATCACGTGATTTATGACGTAATTTTGCTTTTTATCGTCACAAAAACAAAAGAAAATCACTGAAATACAAAAAGATAAAGGATTTTTATAGTTTTCTTTTTTTTGTTATTATTATATCGTTTAATAGGGGGTTATGGGTATAATTCTATAATGTATGGGTTATCAGCAGTATGTATTAGAGTTTATAAAAGATAAGAAAAGAATACTAACTTTTTTTTTTTTGCTGAACAGGTTTATGAATCAGAACAAGATGCAGAGAGGTCAATGCTTAAGAATGATTTAGTCAAGTCGATATCGTCACATGAGAAATCAGTTGTGTTGATAAAGTCTATAATAGATAGAATTAAAGAAGAAGACCAGCATAGTGATAACTTTAATACTGTACTTTCATTGGAGACAATGATGTTACAGATTAATAATAGAATTCATCAGTTGGAGTTGGTAAAGACTTCTAAAGAGAATAAGATAAAGTCACAATTAAAGGCAGTGGAGAATCAGAAGCTACAACAACAGCAGCAGCAGCTAGATGATTTACCATTACCATTATTAAATAAAGAATATGAGAATGTTTCAAGTGGGGATATAAACTATATGATAAATAGAATTAATATGTCAATGATTAAGAATTTAAATGTGGATATTTCAGCAACAAAGATAAGATTTATTGAACAGGAAAGGATAAATCAACTTGAACATGAGTTACAGTTACTTAATTTCAAAGAAAAGTCATCATCTAAGCTACAACAAGATACAGGGAAGTTGAAGTATGAAACTATAAATGATTTAAATATGGTTTACTATAGTGAATTACTTGCAAATCATGAGTTTTTAAAAGAACTTTTACAGATAATTAAGTCACCAGATAAGAGTAAAGTGGTAGAAGATATACAACAGGTTGTTAAAAATACCAGTACTTCAGGTAGTATACACAGTGAATTGGATGATGATGATGATGATGAGGAGGAGAATGATAATGAAAATGAACATATAAGAAACAGTGAACCCACCGATGAGGTTGAAAATCATGTTGTGGAGTTGAGAGGTGTAATTGGGGAATTACAAACTAAAGTTTCTGTTCTTGAGAGAGACAAGATTTTACTTGAGAATCAAATTGTTAAATTAAAAGAAAGATGGAATAACCTTGTTGAAAGTGCTAGAAAACGTAAAGAACTCGAAGGTCAAAATTTAAGCCAATAGATTATGATTATTATTATTATTTATGTATATTTTATATAATTAACTATTTAACTTTAGTAGCGTACAACATCTCTTCTTTATTGATTAAATGTTCTATAACTTCAATATCTTCTAGTAATTGATCGATATTAGAACTCCATTCATTCAATAACTCATTTTCATTCTTTGGTTTGATAAAATTAACAATTTGTAAAGGTCTATTTATTTTGGCAAAGATGACTCCATTATTAACCAATTCAATAATATTTAATTCAACATTTGATTGATCAAGTTGTAATAATTCACATAATCTTTGTAATTTAATTGAGGAATAGTATTTAGAAACAACTCTCAAATTATATTCAATAATTCTTTTTTGTAAATCTTTATAGTGTAACTTACCCTTTTCAGTTGATTGATCAAATGTAGTTTGCTTGAATAATTCTTCACTATAATTTTTTTCAAATAATGTCCAATCAATTAATTCTTGAGTTGTAAAAGATTTTATCAATGTCTTTTCAATTGAAAGTTTATCAAGATTTTTATCTGTTTTAATTCTTGATATTAAATCATTTTGTAGATTAGAATATGGTGATAATATAATAAAATAAACAATTTCTTTTAAAGTTGTTAATGCACTTGATTGTTCTCCTTTAATTTTTGGAATTTCATAAATTGCCATGTAATATTTAACTAAATTAATATAATCATCTTCATCTAATGAACTTTCAATAACTAATTTATAATAGTTTAATTTATGATCGGCAAATTTATCTAATGATCTAATTAAAATTTTTCTAGATAAAATTTTGGAAAATTGAAAATCTCCCTTTTTATTACAAAGAGTCATTTGATTCAAGATAAATTCAATTTTTTCTTCTAAATCCATTGCACCATATGTTTCAACTTGTAATTCACATAAAATTTCTGTTGCTTTATCTAAATCATTCTTTTCATTTAATAAAATATCACTTAAAATTTTAGTAACTCTTGCCCTTTCAATTTCAACAAATATTTTATTCTCAGTAACTGTTCTAATAGTTTCAATTGTTTCAATCTTTAAATCCAAACTTTCAATTTCATTTAAATGTTCTATAGTTTGTTGAACTAAAACTTGAACAGAATTCTTTAATTGACCATGTTTCTTTGATAATAATGTTAATTGTTCATTTAATATGGTAAAATCTTTATGTGCTGCTAATAAATCAACTAATTTAATCATGATTCTCTTGGATGAAATTAAATCAGATGCTTGTCTTGTCTGTTTCTCCAACAGTAGTAATTTATCAAGTGCTGACTTGTAATCATTTTCAGCTAATGAATCAATAATTGGGAATTGTTCATCTAATGTTTCACTGAAATCTTTTTCAGCTTTAAGTGGTGCTTCCCTAGACATTTTATAATGTTATATACTGTATATCTTTATATATCTTTATTTATCTTTAATTGAATTAAATTAAAATAAATTAAAATTAAAATTAAATCGTTTGTTTTATTTACAAATTTCTTTGTCTTTTCAAAATTTTGCCACTCGAAATTTTTTGAAATCAAAGCGAATTATTAAAAAATAAAAATAAAAATTCTTGATTACATAATTGATTATGTAATTCATTGTTTCTGTATTTTTCTTTTTGTTTTTTTGAAAATAAAAGAAAATTAGGCGTTTCTTTAGTATTTATTTGTTTAAATCAGTTGTGTTTTAAATCATTTTGTTAATGGGGTATGTATATACAAAATCCAATTATCACATATTAAATATCAGTATTCGTTAGAATGGATGTCACTTCTAATTTTGTTAGCACTTCGGTGTTTTCAGATTCTAATTTAGACTGGGTTTTCTTAGTTGATTGGGTACTAGCTGTACTTGCAAGTCTTGGAATACTTTTCTATTTCAGTAGACTTATAGGAGTTATGCTATCAGCTATATTAAAATATACACTATGGCGACGTTATAAGATACGAATAAAGATTCAATCTTTTAAAGTTTCACTATTGGGTGGTAGAATTTTTTTCAAAAATGTTACAATAATAACTAGGGATGAGTTGATACTGGTTAATCAAGGTTGGTTTACTTGGAGATATTGGTTGAAATCAATTAGGAGATCAAGTTTTGATATATCTATTGATGATATCGATATCAATAAGAATGATAAATTACCTTGTAGATTTTTACTGGAAGTTTATGGATTTGAAGTATTCATGTACAATAAGATGCAGGCATATGAAAATATTTTGGAAACTTTAGAAAAAGAAGATAGTGAGGATAATAATAATATTATTGATCAGATTCTTTCAAAGAGGAAAACACCAATTTCTTCGTCAGAATCACAAGAGATAGATACATCTATGCAAAAGAATACATCACCATCTACTACAACAACCTCCTCCTCTTCCTCCTCCGTGGATGTCGATTATATCGATGATCTACCTAAATTTATGAGATTACTTCCTATAGCGGTTAGTATAAAGAAAGGTTCATTTGTTATTGGTAATCCAAGAACAACATCGGTGATGGTGGCATCATATTCAACTTTGAAAGGAACACTCGATGTTGAGAAATCTAAATCAACTCACGATAGTTTTAAAACTGCTATTAATTTGAGGGCATCTCAATTACAAATTTTTTTAAAACCGAATGTGATGTTTAAATCAATTGAACAAATTGCTGCTGAATTGAATGAAGCTAAAGTTTCAAAAATACAATCAATTGTTAATTTTATAAATCGTTTGATATCATACTTCACTAATAAATTTCAACAAAAAAGCAATGGGAAGAAAAATATTGAAAATACAGTAATGGTGGATGATGAAGATGATGAATGGCATGGTCTAGAGCGTTATTTGACTTCTGCTACGATAAATACAAACATTTATGGTGATGATACATCATCTTCAAATTCTAATGATGGGTCTTTTACAAAGACAAATCGTAAATTGAAAAGTGAACCTTTAATATTTGATAAGAGTGACTATGCAAGATACACGCATATCTTAGAATCAAATTTTGTAGATATACATTACTATTACGATTGTCCAGGTTTGGTACCAATCGATGCCGAACCTACAGATAAAGAAGATGGTCCTGATATTGGGAATGGAGGTTCTGCACCTGAGAATGGAATTAATTTACGTATATCAGGTGGTAAGATCCATTATGGGCCATGGGCAGACAAAGAGAGAATTTATATACAATCAATGTTATTCCCAACAATTTGCCGTGATGCTAATCCATTTGAAAAACTACTACCTGGCGCGCTAAGACAGTATATTGGTTTTGATGTGGTAATTGAGGCAAATGATGAGTTGACTCTGAGGGTACCATTTAGAGAATCAAGTAAAGATATCCTCTATGGGACTCTTTCAAATTCAACAGATGATGATAGATTAGTAACTTCTAATTTAAGACCATTTGGTTGGCTTGAGATAAAAGTTACTGAGGGATCAGTTATCCATACAAACACATCATATATCCCTACATTAGAAGATGGTTGGAAAAATGATATCAAAGTGTTATTTAATAATCCTGAGATTACTTCAAGTATGAATCATAATTTATTCTTTAAAGCGAAAACACATAAAATTGATGCTTTTGTTGGTTATCCACTGAAATGGAATGGTAAAGCAACTTGGACATTTGATAACAAGTCTGAAAATGCAGAATTATATCTATTTAGAGAGCATATAACACTATTGACAGATATGTTTGATGATTTCAGTTCTGGTGATCCAACCCCATATGAGTTATTTAGGCCATTTTTGTACAGCATAAATTGTGATTTTTCAGATTATCTGATTTGTTTGAACTTAAATGAAAGAAATATTGTTAATAATCCAATGGATTTCAGTGATAATATTTATTTAACTTTTAAAGGATCAGATCTAAATTTACTAGTTGACATCCCATTTGATGCCATTTTTAAAAAATCTACAACATTCAATTATAAACTAACAACTAGTTATTTTGATTTAATACTGGATGTTCCTCCTTGGAATACTGGTCATAACTTCTTGAAGAGTAACCAATTGGGTAAATCATTCAATTTTATCATGTCCGGATCTTATACCTACTTTAATAAAGTTGATATTGATTCTGTCGATACAATTATTATTGATTGTACATGTGACGATACTACATTAAAGTGTTATGGTATCGTGATCAAATATGTTTTAATTTTAAAGGCAAACTATTTTGGTGATAATATGCATTTTCAGACATTGGCAGAATTTATTGAAGGATCTGAAGAAGAAGTCGATCATTTAGGAATGATTGATCATTCCAAGCTAGGAGAAGTTAAAGTGAGTAACGAAACTGACTTATTTTTCTCATTTTCGGTTAATAATGGTTGTATTATATTACCTTCTCATATTTATGACTGTGATTCTCATTTAGCTCTACATCTTGATGATTTAGATGTTGATCTTAGATTCAATAATTACTATATGGACCTTCAAGCTAATTTTTCTGAAATTAAGGCGAGATTTGTTGAGAATAGTGACGAGTCTACTCTTTATGAAACTACTCGTTCAAAGCCAAGTTTTGTTCCTGAAATGATTATTGATGGTTTATCTGTTCATGGTCATAGAATGTTTGGTCTACCACCTCAGGAACCTACATATTATGTCATCTGGGAATTTGATGTCGGTGATGTTTTGATCGATTCTGAGCCTAAATTTTTGGATGCTTGGAGAAGAGCCATCTCGTCACTTGGAATTGGATATGAAGATCATGAAAACTCTTTAGGTCTTCCAGTTGAAGTTGTTACCGATATAGTGAATCTTGTATTGAACATTCCAACTATTACCGTTAAATTGAGTGGTCTTGACTATGAACTCACGCTTGAACTTTTAGGATTGTGCTTATCATTATCAGATCAAGCAACCATGAGTTTTAATAGTCGTATAGATTTGAAAATTTGTGAAATATTAGTCCATGCTACGAAATGTGGTATTCCCGTTTTAAAACTTGATACATCACTATATTTCACGGACTTTGTTCAGAAACCTAAAGGTCAACAATTGAGATCTGACCAAGTGAAACACGTTAAGTTAAATGATGGACCTTTCCATAGATGTCCATTCTTATTACCTCGAGAAGTTAGAAATGCATCATATTATAGAGATTATGGACTTATCAATCCTTCTATCTGTTTCCCTGATGTTCCTCCTCCTCTAACTGCAGATACAATGGATCTTTTAATTAAAAATTATCCTTCTGGTTTAGGAAAGGTTTTACAATCAGAAAATCATTCAGAGGAATCCTCGTTTGATGAAAAGTTCTTCAATTCCAAAGATGATGTTGATGGAAGGGAATCTTACTTTCACTTTGAAGGTGGAGATGAGAATGCTGAATATGATAATATTGTGTTGAATTTTACTGCCATAAATGGTGTGATGACCCCTGCTGTGCCATTGATTTTAGTTGACATACTTAGTAGGATGGATAATCTCAGTGTGATCAATGTGTTGGATGATTTAGAAGCTGAAGTTGTGAGTTACTTGAATAACAAGAATGTGCATAAACCTGAAGTGATAAACCTAAGGTTCGTTGCACCATTTATAGCCCTGAAATTCACAGAATCATTTGAATCTCCAGATTATATTAACTTTGAAGTTTTGAAACCTAACCTTTCTGCGTCTATGAAAAAGACAATTGATAACATTAAGGAACAAATAATAAATCTATCTGTTTCTCGAATTGATCTTAAATTAATGAGAAATAAAGGGCATCAATTATTAATCAGTCTTCATAATCAGAGATTCGATCTTCTAAATGATTCGCTAGATACGATATTTAATGTTGATCTGGACAAGCTAACAATGGATGCTGATCTAAAAGATATTAATTGGTTAACTGAGTATATCAAATCGTTAACAAAACCTATTGAGCACGCTACGGAAGTTTTTGATAGTTTCAAAGATCGAGGTCAGCTTTCCAAAATTGAATTGCTTTATGCAGTTTCTGCTGGTGGTATTCAATACTCTGTTACACATGATCCCTCCTGTATTACGAAGCCTTCATATATCAGCAAGTTTATGGATAATCATATCAGATTTGAAGATAGTTGGAAGATTTTAACCAGATTAAGACACGTCACTTACAATTTGCCCGAAATATGGTGCACTCATACAAATGCTTTGTTCAAAGCAAATAAATGGGAAGCTCCTGTTGATGCCAAAGCTTATGTTTTCGGTGTTTTCCAGAATTGGAGAACATGGGAGTTTTCTAATATTAAAAACAGTTACATTTTGAATAACGTTTTCGATAAAGATATTGGTTACATAGATTCGAAGGAAAATCTCATTGCTTTCTCGCTGAATTTAAACTACCTACGTGTTACTTTATATCCACTTGAAAACATAGCTGTCATCAAAAATATAGAATTTGGAATTAACACCAATAAGCTTAGTGATGATCTCAAAATAATAGCTTCCTCTCTACTGGATGACGATGTGGAAGATGGTGTCAATATAGACCTTAAAATTGAATCTTTAGATACAAATTTGAGCAATCTAAAAAGGTCAGTGACTGTTTTAACTGATATCATAGAACAGATACATGCAACAACAGCTTCAATCGAAAATTCGTCAATTATGACTACAGAGTACCAAATTGAGGCAACATCTGCATTGAGTATCATGGATGAACTACAAGATAAAAAGACAAAAAAACCAATATATTATGCAGTCAATTTACAGATAGGCAAGTATTCCCATCGTTTGGGAATAGATAAAGTCAATTTCGATTTAAGAGGAAGCAATACTACATTATCCATATCGGCGTTATCATTACAAGACTTGTTGCCTTTTACAATCAATTTACGTAATGACAACCTGAAGATTCAATTACTGATGGATGATGTAGACTTTATGGATTATGAATGCAAGGGAGGCTTGCTATCAGTTAGCAATAACGGGACACTTGAACAAGGAGATAAGATTGTTGATATTTCCACCAAATCAGTTAGTTTCAAATCTACTGTTGGTTCGTATTTCTATTCAAATTTGATAGACGTTATTGTTCACCATGAATATGATATAATAAAACCACTAGTCCAAGTATTTGAAAGTGCTACCTTGGATTCTTCTGCAGAAAAGTCAAGTACATCTTCTTTACCGTATTTAGGGTCGTATTTTGAAAGAATACCCTGCGCTGTTTCTGGTAGCATTCGATTTGACAAAATTGAGTTTCAGCTTGAAATTCTATCTCCGCTTCTATATAATCTGGAATTTCTAGATTTACATTCAGTTTTCCAGATCACAAAATTAGGGGTCATTAATAGTTTTGCTATAAGCAAAATGAATTCAAGTGTGACATCAAATAGGAAAAGAAATATCATGCAATACTTTAGCAACTCTACAGATAAATTCAAAAATACGCTCTGTTTACACCCTTCCAGAGATGGGAACCTTGATCTACTTGTCAAATTTGAGGCAGATCATAATCGTTTGCACATTGCACATAAGGAATTTGCGTCAATTCTCGAACGTGGATATTCGGATTACAGATTGGTCTCCTCCAATATCGATTTGATTCAGAATTCCATAGATGGTTTGACTAGTTTATTTAGTACTCGTGCGGCTAAAATTGAAAATGAAAGTGATGAACTGAAATCTGATAAGTCCAACGTTTGGGATACAATAAGGACCCGAGTCCAGGTTTGTCTAGGGTCATCTACACTGGTGACATTGATGAATAGTAATCAAGTTATACTGGAATCAGCCCAGTTTCTGCTGAACCTGGACACTTTTGATTACACTTCTATGGTGTTCAAACCACATGGAGATTTATTGATTCCTTCCACAAAAATAAGTCTTGGTATACATGGGGTGCATTCAAGCAGGTTTACTCTGTTCGATATGAACATTTGCATCAAACTGGCCAACATTTTTAATGGAGGTAAGGTGTTGCATAAAATGGAAATTGCTAGTGACTTTTTCAGAATTGCCCTGAACCCACATGTGACCAAAAAAGTGTTTGCAATCTGGTATGAACTTGATCATACAATTAGTAGGTTCAATAACGATATAATACCATCTAAATCCAATGTAAGTGTGCAAGATTCCTCAAAAAGTTTCTTGGATACCCTAGATTTATATTCTTTAAACATTATTTCAAAGAATTTATGTATAGGGTGGTTATTCCCTGAAAATACAAGACTACCAAGTATGACTCCGCTACAGAGCGAAATACCAGGTTTTATATTTGGATATGAGTCTGCGGAGTTTATAATGACAAGGCATCTTGGACAAGTTAAAATGGCATCTGCCTATATATCTGCTGCCCATGGGTATTCGTCGTCTAATTTCTATTCAAGACGAAGCGAAAGTGAATGTGATAACAGAGCATTCTTCCCACGTTTCGAGTTTGTTCATATGAATGTTGAAGCTGAAGATGGTAAAGCATTCAAAAGTAAGCTACGTGGTGATAAAGTGGATGTGAAACTACAAACTAGTGTATTCACAGTTTCAGAGAATTTGATGAGCTCAATCGCGACCGTCCAAGAAACGACGGATATGATACGTCTTAAATATCCAAAGAAGGTAGTTCCAGTAGTTGTGTTAGACTCTAGTGATGATGCAGAGAAAAGCATCCTTCAAAATATTGCTTCCACCCTGAAAGTTATGGAGTGTTTGTTTACATTCGACGGTGCTTCAATTCTTATTCACAATCCAAACTTAGAAGTCAATGGACAAACTCCTAGAATCTTACTACAAGCGCCAACGCTGAAGTTGGCTGCTAGATATGCTAAAATCAATGGACCAAAGAAACACCATATATCAATTGAAGCTTTGATATCTGCCACCGATAATAGATTATCTGCTTCGTGTGTTCCAGTTATTGTGGATTTGACAAGAAGTGTGCGAAAATTTGTTCTTTCTCGTTCCCGGGTTGACAAGGCCAGATTAGATATTGATCATCGAACAGAGTCAGAACAGCAACAATTTGATATTGAAAGAGTTTTCGAAAATTTTAAGGTTAGTGGTGTACTGAAAATAGATCCTCAGAAAATCACTTTAAGCTGTGACCCTACAGCTAAAATTGAAGCGACTGTTTCCACTAATGGTATACATCTACAATTTGCATCTGATGTTGACTTCTATTCTGGTTTGGTGTATATTGAAGATTTAAAAGCGGAACTTCAACATGTGTATTCAAAAGAAACAAGTGCTTCTATATCTCTTCAAAGTATTATGATTTGCCCTACTCTTGCAGAAGTTAACGGACGGAAAGAATTGTCGACTGTTAATACTGTTTCAAATATTGATGCTTATATTAATATGCAACAGAGACAAGACCTTGATTTATTTGTTGATATCTGGCTTCCGGGTGAATTATACAATGAACCTTATCTTAATAAAGCAGACGCATCAGAAACGCAAGGACAAGCACATACTTTATCTCAAACTCCAATAAACAAAACATTTGCTGAGCATGTCCGTGCCGCCTCATCTACCGCTGCATTTCCTTGGATTTTATCACTTTTGATCGGTTATGCGAAAGTTAAAGTTGATTTGGGTATGTCATTGGGTGTTTTGAATGTTGGGTTTGAAAATCTTTGGGCTAAGTCGACTAAATCTGTTAACTGGGATCAAAATGTTAAACTTGAATTTGAAAAGTTCAATATTAGTTCTGAGGGGCGTTTGGGAGGAGAATTCTTCGTTCAAAAAGTCAGAATGGCATCGGCTATATCTTGGAGAAAGGAAGATTCTGCAATTTTGGATATACCATTGGTTCTGTTAACAGCAGGTTTTGGATCGTTGGAAACCAAAGTTTCATTGGACTATCATCCATTCTTCATCCTGAGCGCCAAGAAAGCAATGGTTGATATATATAACCAAAGGGTAGAAAACCAACTTGATAAGCTAGTTGCTAAATTATCACTTGAGTCCTGTAATGCATCTATGACAGCCTTGACTGCTTCAAACTTTGTGGATATTTACACAATTGGGTTGCGTATTAGACAGGATATCAAAATATCATATCACCAAGTTTTAAGTGATTCTGCTGCTGATAATTTCCAATTTGCGCTAAATTCTGATACTGAAAGTTCTGCCAGTGCTCTGTTGAAGTCAAAGAAAACCGACGAATCTCAGCCTGAGTGGACTGATAAAGTGGAAACTTTCTTAGATGTGATTGGGAAGTTGCGTACAGATTTAGATGTGGTTCTTGGAACTTTGAAATTACAAGTTTTCCCCAGTAGTTTACTTGACTCACAAGCTTTGGTAATTAAGATTGGTTCTCTCGAGGCCAAGTTCTTACAAGATTTATCTTCAAAACTTGAAAACAAACTAAAGTTGGGATTAGACGATATAGCAATCTCTTTATCAACTTTCAAAATCAAACCAACATCTACTTTACTGTCAGAAAGTAGTATTGATGAATATATCAAATTTACAGATTCCTCCACAGGAGGTGGAATTTTTGTCTTCCCATCATTCCATGTTTCAATGGATACCTGGCAATCCTTAGATTCAAATTTGGTTGAATATATATATGAAGGAGCCTTTGGAGGTAAAGTTGATGTGAGATGGAAATTAGGTTCTGTTTACTTTATCCGTGAGATGTGGTACTCTCATGCTACAGCCTTGAAAACAAGATTAACTGCCTTGAGAATCTTTACATCTGAATATGAGCTGGAAGCGGAAGATGCCTTTGAAGAAAATTACAAAGAATCCATTTTTGAAACAGTCAATGTTGAGGATAAATTAAAAGATGTTGAATCCGATGAGAAATATGAATATAAACCAATTCTTGAGCCTTATATAGAAACACCACAGTTGAAAGATTTAGGTAATGCTACTCCTCCTTTAGAATGGTTTGGAGTTCATAGAAACAAATTCCCAAATTTGACCCATCAATTCGTTATAATAGGTCTGCAAAAGATGGTGAAAGAGGCTGAGATCAGATATGCCAAAGTGCTTAAATAATAATTTTTATACATAAACAAATAAACCATTTGTATATAGAGTATGTTTATAGATTTTAATTTTAATAGAACGTTATGTTATCATTAAATAAAAGGTTAAAAGTAAAGTATAATTTATGGTACATCGAATAGTATTGTGATCACGTGATTCATATATTTCTTATAAAGAGCGAAAGTGCGTAGATTTTATTTATGTTTTATCAAAATCAGAAATAAATAAAGAAAAAGGAAATGTATAAAAAACGATTTAAAAATATCGGAGAATTGTGTATATAATATATGTTATCAGTCACATATAGCACATTTCATATTTGTAATTAATATCATTAAAGGACAGACATCTAGTTAATTGGAAGTATGTCGGACTACGGTGGTGATAGTTACAAGCGACAATCATCAATCAATCTTTTCAATTTACAAAATGAATTCACTAATCAGAAAGCCTTCAAGACTGGGATTGAGAAGAAAAAAAATGCTACGGTATCGAGCAATCAAAAGATTTTAACACAGCATGATATGGATGATACAAGTCAAACTACAGCACAACTAGAAAAGAAGATTGAAACGGTTAAAAAATTAACTTTTCCTGACTTTGAAAGTTCAAGAAATAGAAGTAACACTTTAGGTACGAATCTGACAGGTGATTCATTCAATTCATTCAATAGTTCATTAATAAACGAAAACTATGAGATTGAATCATATAAAACGGATGATCCAAATTATAAATCCAATGCAGCAACTGCTGGTGATTACTCAAGTCCTACGTGGGCTTTGGCAGATATATTGCACTCTTTTAGTGAAAAGGATAAGTCTGTTGAATTCCTTGTGCGAAATTCAAACGATCTTGTTACGTTACTACAGCAGAATGACTCATTTAAAGAGGATTTAGTTTTATCAACCATCATATATAAACTTCAAGGGCATCTTTTGAGTCCAAACTCCGTTTTAATCGCATGTGGTTATAGAATACTGCGATATATTTTAAAAGATTTGGAATCTCTGGATTTTTTTAACAAGTTGAACCTTGATTATTTCATTACAATGTCCAATTATAAAGATATAAAGCATACAGTTGAAAGAGAAGAAGGTTTGAAGTTACTGAGAAGGTTCATCAATGTAGAGGGAGGGTTGAACAAGCTGAGCGTAAACTGTGTTCGTTCCCTAGTCTCTATAATTGAAAATCCAGATGATCCATTAAGATTAGCCGCATTTGAAACTATGGTCGAGATATCGATTTTGAAACCAGAATTAACATCTAAAGCAAATGGATTAAGATCAATGTTACAATTTGTCTTGGACGGGTATTTTGAAATGACTGGTATGTGTTGTGTCGCAATCATCAAGATGCTTGAAAGGCCCACATCAAGAGCATATATATACGATGAAAAAATTATTCAGCTGTTGATCTCTCCATTTATGGAAGCCCCTCATGTTAAAGTTGAAAAGTTACAATGTATTGGACTTATTTTAAGTTATGTCTTAAAGACATGGGTTGGTTTGATAGCATTTTCCGAAAATGACTTTCAACCATTAAAGCAGCTTATCAACTGTTTAACACTTGATTCTTCGCTTACAAAGAACATCATTATTCATTTATTTTATGATATCTTTAAAATTAAACCAATACCTTGGATTCCACAAAGAGATGATAGTAATAATAATACTGGAAATGGTAATAATACGAATGTTGTTCTAGTTAGGAGCACATTATTAATTCCACATCCATCTAAAGCAGCATCTGTTTCAAGAAGCAGTCCGGAAACTCAAAGTTCCCCTATTAATCATTATGTGTCTCTATTATTAAAAGTTTCATTGGACTGTGATTTGGTTGGGAAGCTAACGTCAATATACGAGAATAGCTCGGAAGGAAAACAAAGTAAGAAAGTAGCCATATTACTATCAGAAATCTCATATCTTAAATCATACTTGATACCAGAGCAGTTGGCACCAGTTTTAGCTCCTTCTTTCAAACTGAATAGTTTATTTGAAAAAGATCTACGGAAATATCATAGAAATGGGCCATTAACTTACGCTAATCAACGCACTACAAACACAGCAAACAAATTCTCTAAAGATATAAAGACTAGATTTCTTTCATTAGTGGATGATACAGAACTAAAAAATATGCTAATGAGTACCCATGTTTTAACAACAAAGGATTTCACAAAGTGGGACTGGCTGTTGATAATTGAATTGATGCAAGGACCTTTGAGAAATCCAAGAAAATTTGAAGAAACAGTAAAGACTACAAAATTCTACAAGAGACTGATGTCTTTTTATAGACCATTCAAATATAGGTTCTCAACTCTGAAAAAAACAAAAAGTAATCAACTTTATATAAAAGTTGGTTGTGAAATTTTTAAAAATTTACTTTCCAATGCAGAAGGTGTTGCCTATTTAACAGAAAATAAAATATTACCTCAAATTGCAGAATGTTTAGCTCAGGTTGATCCATATAGTGGTATCACTGCCAGTGATGCTTTATTCGCAAAAAGCAAGCTAGAAACAACATTGAGTTCAGGTTTTTTTTCCTTCTTGGGAGTTTTATCTTCAGATCCAAATGGTCTAAGAATATTAGAACAGTGGTGGATTTTTGACATGTTATACCATATCACCAATAAAAAGACTGATAGACCTGATTTAGTCAAAGTTATAATTAAAGAAATGAAATATGACTTGAATAGTCATATGAGAATCATTCTGAATAAAGTAGCAAGTACCGGTTCTAGCTCAATTAGAATATTTGCAACAAAGTTTTTGGGATCATTGTTAGAAGTTGAAGAATGTGTAACTTTTGCGTGTCATTCTTTAGTCAATCAATTATGTGACCCAGAAATTCAAATCTGTAATATTGCAGTTGACACCTTGACACATTTCGCTAAAGATGATGATAGAATATTAGAGATTCTTCAATATAGACCTTCAATTCAAAATTTGGGGAGTATTGCAATTCCATTGATGTTGAAACTATTATCCACCGAACCTGGTTTTTACTATTTACAAGAGATTGGATTTGTTGAAACCGAGATGGAATTATGGATTGATTTTAAGAACAAACTGTATGTGACTGAAGTTGAAACTTTTATTTTTAAAAATTTAATGAATTTCAAGAATGCAAAATCTTTCCCATATCACTTCTTTGGTGAATTGGTGAAAACTATGGAAGGCTTAACTCTATTGGAATCTACAGAAACGTTTACATCATTTTCAGATGTCATTCGCTCCTATAAATCATTAATGAATAATTCACAAGAGTTTGAATTTTATTCATCAACGTCCAAAGAAGAACAAGATGAAATTCTGACCGATTTGAGATCTATACTATGGGCAACTGGTCATATCGGATCAACTGAGTATGGTATATCATTGTTAGAAATGGCGGGTTTGGTAGATGATATTGTATTTATCTGTGAAAACACGTTAAATTGGTCTTTGAAAGGTACTTGTTTCCACGTTATGGGGCTAATTTCACAAACTGATCAAGGATTAGAGATATTGGATGACTTGGGATGGTTAACCAAAACATCACCATCACTGAATTTTAGAATTGCAGTTTGTTTGCCTAAAGATATCAAACAATTTTTCGAAAACACTAAATGTAAAGATGAATTACTGCTTAATGTTGCCAATACAGAACTGAAAAGTACAAGTGATATATTTGATGAAGTTATGGAACATGATTTTATACCTTATTTCAACAATCAAAAAATGGTAAGTTATAACAGTTCTTCCAGTACAGTGGCAGGTTTACAGGGATCATCCAGTGTAACACCTGCCACGTATTCTCAAGAATATACTATACTATATGAAATTTATGAAAATCTAACTTTAATCTTAGTCAACCAAAGTAAAGCATTTAACAATTTAAATAAATTGAAGCTAAGATATCCAAATCCATTTGAATCTGAACCGGCATTATTGAAACTAATAATGAAAATGTTAGAAATTTATAAATTTAAAACATACGTTAGAAAATTTTTATTGCTTGAATTAATTGATTTTGGTAAAATTATGGAAATAACAATCAAAAGAAATAGAAAAAAATTTAAAGATAATACAGGTAATAGTGGTACTAGTAATGGTATCAATACCACTGGACAAGAAAATACACAAGAATCAACATCATCCTCTTCTGCAGTTCCAACAGTTAGAAAAAATAATATGAATACTTCCTCTACAATGTTGAATATACAAGAATACAATGAATCTCTAGAATCAATTTCAAAACCTCTATCTAGACGTCCGCCTCCAAAATTATAAACATAAATCCATAGATATATATATTATGTATGTATAAATATACAAAACCACTACGAATAGTTTTAAAATTAAATTTTACACTTACGAATAGAATCCCCCCCCTTAAAATGGAATCCTACCACGTGATCATTTTGTTACATAATCAAAAATGCTTTTTTTTTTTTTGTTTCTTTTCGTAAAGAAAATTTGTTGAGTGAGAAATTCGCCTCTCTTTTACGGTGTAACGTACATTTGTTAATTAAAAAAAAAAAAAAGATTATTAATTAATTAAAATCATACTTTTTGATAGTTTTTGTTTCAAATATTAAAACATTATCCTTTCATCCTTTCATCCATTTATCCCTCCATCATCTAACCTTATCATTTGGATATTTTTCCTTTCTTATCTCTTTTTTTAATAAAATTTTAGTCTTCTTACTACTAGTATAAATTAATATATTTCTGGTTCAATAGAATATGGGAAATTCACCCAGTAAAGATGGCTGTTCTACTTCTACCGTTTCTGGTAGCTCAGCTTCCGTTGACGATCCTGACCCGTCGCATACAGCGCCGCGATCAAATATAATACAACAACAACAACAACAACAACAACAAACTCAGCATCATTTGCTGAATACGAATTACGAATTTATCGGTGTTGATAAGAGTTTGAATCAATCAACGTCTAACAAGAATAGTCAATCAGTTAACAATAATAAGATCAGTACCAGTAAACATAAAGATGTTAAACATGGTAATAAGAAGAAAAATATTGATATTTTGAATTCTGGTAAAAAATCCTCTTCAAATGAGGAGTACAAATCAAGATCAAGCCCAGATTTTAAAAATAAATCCTCAGTATTAGAACATTACTCTCCACCAAAAGAAAGTGATTACTATAATTTCGAAATTGCAGCATCTATGGCAGAAGCATTAAGTATATCTAAATCACCTTTGAAAAAAGATAACAATAATTCAGCCACTGGTGAAGATGTTTCTTCATCTATGGATAGCAACGCAGAATCATGTTTTACATCTGCATCGTTATCATCAACATCGTCAACTACTACACCTTCATTTTTGAAAGATACCACTACAAGTAGTGGTTCATTATATCCAATTAAAGAACAATCTATTGAACCTTCCACTGATTTAGAAGAATCTGGTTTAATTTATACTACAGTTCCGGAATCTAGTTCATCATCTATATCATCATCACCTAAATTAGATGATATTACAACACCTGTCATTACAACTGAAATTATTCCAACAACGATTTGTAAAAATAAATCGAAAAAGAAAAATAATGTTGTTAATATTAGTGAAATAATTGAAAAATTAGTTGAAACTGGACTATCTAAAAAGGCTAGTAAAAAATTCCCAATTTCAGTTGAAGAGATTAAATATATCTGTGCCAAATCAAGAGATATTTTTTTAAGACAACCTACATTATTAGAATTAGCAGCACCTGTTAAAATTGTTGGTGATGTTCATGGACAATTTAATGATTTATTAAGAATTTTTAAACTATGTGGATTCCCACCAAATGCCAATTATTTATTTTTAGGTGATTATGTTGACAGAGGTAAACAATCATTAGAAACAATAATTTTATTACTATGTTTAAAGATTAAATATCCTGAAAATTTCTTTATGTTGAGAGGAAATCATGAAAGTGCAAGTATTACTAAAATGTATGGATTTTATGATGAATGTAAAAGAAGATCAAATATTAAAGTTTGGAAATCAATTGTTGATGTATTTAATACATTACCTGTTGCAGCAACAATTGCAGATAGAATTTTTTGTGTTCATGGTGGGTTATCACCACAATTAACTGATTTAAATCAAATTAAAAAAATTCAAAGACCGACTGATATTCCTGAAAGAGGATTATTGGCTGATTTACTTTGGTCTGATCCAGAAACAGGTAGTTCTTCAATGACATCTACCAACTCTTCTACATCATCTATGACTGCATCATTAAATAATTTAAGTGGAGATTGGTCAGAAAATGATAGAGGTGTTTCATACTGTTTTAATAAGAAAATTGTTAGTAAATTTTGTGATTACTTTCAATTTGACCTTATTGCTAGAGGGCATATGGTTGTTGAAGAAGGTTATGAATTTTATGCAAAGAGGAAATTAGTTACAATTTTTTCAGCTCCAAATTACTGTGGTGAATTTGATAATTGGGGTGCAGTTATGAACGTTAATAAGAAACTTATGTGTTCATTTGAATTATTAAAACCATCAACTTCTAAAAAGAAATGATATACTATATACTATATACTATATACTATATACTATATATATAAATGAGTTTACTTTATAATTATGTAATCACAAAAAAAAACAATTATACTGTAGAAAATATTACGTAATTATAAAATAAAATTCATAAAAAAAAATCAAAAAATGTTTGCTCGCAAATTGCAATATGAAAATAAAAATAAACAGTACAACATACCACATTACAATATTTATATAGTACAACCTATACTACAATATAAGTAAAAAAGATAAAAGATAAAGAAATGTCATATGCATCACATCAAAAACAACCATGGGCTACAGCTCTGAAATCAAATACAAAAACAAATGATTCAACGACGAACGTTAAATTACCTAGTAAACCATCATACAACACACAACAAAACTACGGTCAATATAAATCAATAAATAATTATAACGGTACATCAATACAAAGTACACTTGCTAAGAATTTTCAAAATATTGAGAGTAAATCTAATAATTTGAAAAATTCAGTGTATAAGCAAAACAACGATAACAAATTATCAAAAAATACTAAAAAAACTGGTGGTGGTGCCATTAAAAATATTGATATTTTAAATGAATTGAATAAAAGCTTTGATTAAATAATATAAATATAAATAAAGAATAATTTCATATTCGCATCAAATATGAAAAAAGTTTAAATAAAAGAACGGAAACTAAATGTTAAAATGTATACTAAATGTATGTAATATGACATATGTCATATATATTATATATGCCATATGTAGTTATATATATGATATATATATATATATATATATACATTCCGGTTACTCGGCTTAAAACAAATTGATAACAAAAGATCTACACAGATATATCAACTCTACATATTACATCAAATATATATACATCAAATATATTATATATATTATATATATTATATATTATATACATCATAAACAAGCCCTGATAAGTATATGTACATCGTAATATATAATGTGGGTATTCAATTAACTTTACTTGAGTTTCAACTAAAAATGATTAATTAAAATAACAAAATGGCCAATGGCCCATACAATGAACTGAAATTCCCCTTCCCTTTCCCCCTCTTAAATTTCAAATTTATTACCCGATTGAGAATAATTATTTCAAGTATAAAAATTTCACTGTGAAATGTGTGTCTTATGTAATTAAGTTACGTGTATGCTGTGGGGTTTCTAGCCCACCCACCCTATACCATACTCTATACCATATACCATACAATATACCATACCATACTATATACCATATACCATATACCATATACCATATACCATACCATATACCATACCATACTCTATACCATACTATATACCATATACCATATACCATACCATATACCATACCATACTCTATACCATACTATATACCATATACCATATACCATACCATATACCATACCATACTCTATACCATACTATATAGTATATACTATATATTATAAAGGATATGGCATATGGATCTATAAATAATTTAGTACAAGACGTATAATTTCATAATTTTATAATTATTAAAATTGCGGCTATTGTTTAAATTAAATAAAGTTTTAAAAAAACAAATTATTTGTTTACCTTTATTATATAATCACATATATAAATGTATGTGTATGATTATGTAATGTATATATAGTATAAACTTTTACACACAAAATAAAACTGTTAATTTTTGTGTATGTCGTGTTTTTTTGTGGGTTTTTTTTGTGTGTTTTTTTGTGTTATTTTTTAGTTAAAATTTTGTCTCTCTCTCTCTCTCTCTCTCATGTGCTTTCTCTCTTCACTTTTTGCTAATAATAAATTTTTTTTGTTTTTTGTTTTTTTTTTTTTTTTGTTAGTGTTAACAAAATTTTCTTGTGTTTTTTTATTGCTTCTTTTGTTCTTAATTAGATTATTTTTTTTGTGTATCTTATCTATAAGTAGGTTGGTATATATATATGTCTTTAGAGATATAGTTTTAAGTATTTTATTCATTCTTTAAAGCAAAGAGTTTTTTTTACAAAAAAGAAAAAAAAAAGACTCATACGCCGAGTTTTCCCTCTTTTGCCTCTTTTCTTCTTTCCTTCTTTCCTTCTTTCCCTTACACTCGTTTTAATTTATACCCTTATACCCTATTCATTCATTTTATCAATAAGTCTTTGCTATATTCCAAATTTGATTTCAATGATTAAGTCAAATGGTAGTTCACCAGTATTGGATGAACCTTCTTTAAATATAACGATACCTTCAAGTGAAGTTCTTCATCCTCCTAGAAGGGGACATCGTCATAGACGTTCAGCTGCTATATCAGGTGATTTTGATTTACAAGGTATGGGTATTTTCAGTTCATCAATTCCACTTGCTCCACCTTTAGTTAATAGTGTAGGATTATCAAAATCTGTTCCAAGTTCTTTAAGTGGTTCTCCAATGAAGAATTATTCAAGTTTTAATAATGATTTTGATACAGCAGTTGATTCATCATCATCATATCCAACTCCATCTTCATTTTCACCTCCAATTTTTCAACAAGAATTATCTTGTAATTTTAAAAAATCTTGTTCAACTGATGATTATTTAATTTCAACTCCAGCTTCTTCAGATAATAATAATTTTCTTTCATCTCCAATTTCTTCAAATAATACTAGATTTTTCATGACTGAAGATGCAAGATTTGATAAAAATTCAACAATTCCAAAACCTGTTATTGATTTAGATGATATTTTTAGTAAATCTTGTTCTTCACCAATTACATCTCCATTCAATAGTAATAATAATAAAAATTCAAGAACTTTATCTGCACCTGAATTAGAAAATTTTTATATACCAAAACATTCACTTTTATGTTCACCTAAAAAAAATGACGTTGCCATTGTGGAAGAAATTCAAGAAGAAGAATTTGAAGAGGATAACTTTAATTCAAATAAAATTAATATATTATTAAATTTAGATCAATCTTCAGAAGTTTCATCTGTTAATTCATTATTACAATCTACTTCAATTAAAGGTACTCCATCTTTTGTTGCATTATCTTTAAATGATAATTGTTCAACAAATTCTTTAAATTCTTTATCTTCAAATAATTCTTCAAATACTGGTGGTTTAAATAAAAATGTCGCTAATATTAATACAACTAGTATACCAAGTTTAAGAGGTAAAGTTAGATATCAATCTTATTTTAATAATCAACAAAAGATTAATAATTCTACATCAACGCAACAACAACAACAACAACAACCTAATAATACAACAACATCCGCATCTAATTCAATTATAGTTTCTTCTCCTCCTAGTACCCCATTAAATAACGCCACTTCACCAACATCTTCATCATTCGCTACTTATGATAATGTTAGAAGTTCTAGAAAATCATATCTATCTAATGTCACTTCGGTTAATTTACAACCTCCATCAAATACATCATCTCCTTTCATGTCAAGAACTGCTTCAAGATCTCCAGTTAGAAATTCAAGATTTTCAAATGGTACAACAATCACTAAAAATCCATTCCAATATCAATCTGTTCCATATGAAATACCTAAAAATTTACATAGGGATAATGAATACGGTAAATCAATGTCAATGTCAGAAACTTGTTCTAATACTTCTCACAGTTATAGCAATTCAATATCTTCTTCACCAAGTAAAAAATCTACTAATCAATATTCATTAAGAAGTAGTAAAGATTCAATTTTAAAACATCAAAAATCATCATCTTTAAATATTTTAAGTTCTTTACTATCTACATCTCCAACTAAAAAAAATGATGATGATAAATTAATTACAAATAGAGAAACTAATAAGCATCATCGTAGATCGAGCTCTTTATTGAGTTCTATTTCTTTAAAATTATCACATCATAGAAGAAAATCATCTTCATTTTTATCATTTTCATCTTCAAATAAAAGAAATTCAATAATTGAAAAGACAACCGATGAATTATTAGGTTTAGATTCAAATTCAAATAACAATAATAATTTAATAGTGGTTAATGGAGATAATCAAGAAGATGAAGATCCAACTACTAGTAATAATACAAATAATGATATGACTTTAATGTTTGATGAAATGACTTTAACTGAAGAATATATTGGTGAACCAGGTCCAATTCTTGAAGTTACATCTGATTTTGATAATAAACAGTTAATAGCTGATGATAAAACTTTAAAATCCAATAGTACATCTAAGAAATCTCATCATAGAACTGATAGTTGGCTAATGAAAAGTGAAAATGATAAAGATTTAGAAAATACTAAGCTATCTTCTAAATTAAATCAAAAAAATCATGACTATAATACCGATGTTGATAAAAAATTAACTAATGGACGTAAAGGAAATCATAAACTTTTCAATTGGATGATGAAATCGAAAAAACCAATTGCTTAATTAAATATAGTCACTGGGTGACTATATTTACCCCCCTCTTTCCCTTCTTTTCTTTATTCCTTCTTCGATGCGTTTTCCTAATTTATTTACACTTTTAATTTACTATATGTTTCCTGTGTTTTCCTGTTACTACTCCTTTTTCTAACTTAACACCAGTTTGGAATTTACTTTACAGAAAAAAAAATCCATGTCTTTACGTGAATTGACTAATATAACCATGGCCTTTTTTTTAATTTATATAATGACTTATCACGAGATTTTTGTCAACTTTTATAATTAATATATGTATCCTAATAATATTTGTTTGTAATAAAACTTAATAAATAAATAAATAAACAGTAAATAAATAATGTGGGGGAAGGGGGTATGAAGAAGGCAAAGTGAATAAATTTAAGAAACTTGGTATTCTTTAGCGATGGCATTCACTTTTTCAATATTAGTACAATCTTCGGTATCGTCTTTGCTTAATCTGTATAAACTAATTATCCAACTAATCAAATTAACTAATTTTCCTACCAGTTTAGGTAATTTGAAAGATGTAAATATCAAGTTGATATTCAATAACAGTTCATTAGAGTAACCTATTATATCTAAATAAGTTTTAAATTTTTCAGTGTATAACAAGATTAATTTTGTATTGTTTGGATCTTTTGTATCTTGTTTTTCTTCCTGTTCGGTGTCTCTGGATTCAACATTCAAGTTTGTTCGAGTTAATCTTTTCAAATCTTTAGATGATGATAGTACTGTTGATTCATACTCTATTAATTTTATCAATTTATTGATCTTGACCAATTTTAATATTAGATTCTTTAAATTTATCACTATTATAATCAAGTAGAATTTAGATAAAGTTTGTAAAATTTTGTTAAAGACTTTAAAATCCCCATTTAGTCTCTTTGAATTCTTGAATAAATTTTGTAAAATTACAAAATTATCAAACATGGATATAACAGACTCAAAGTTCTGTAGTAATTTCTCCTCGAATTTGATATATTTCGAACCCAATGATAAAAATCGCGTACTATTATCATCTGAACCTTTAATATTGAAACTATTGGTCCGACTTAACTCTATTGGAGAATATAATGTTGGAGTTGTTGAAATTGATGAATTTGTAAATTTATCAATCGATGAAGCATTCAATAAATTATTATTACCATCACCATTTGATATACCATTAGAATATGTATTTTTAACCAAGTAACTCAGATAGATAACTTTTGAAAAATTTAATAACTTTGAATCACTTGAAATTAACTTTAATCTACTATGAAGACTCTTATCGTTAGAATTGGTACTCTTAGTACTATTAAACTTATAAACTAGTCTATTCACCCTAGCCTTTAAAAGATCAGTTGAAGATTTCTGAAGCTGCATATTCAGTTGAGTAAATTATTCCCTCCTTCTATTCTATCTCTCTATCTATACAAAGATAATATGGAAATAGGTTAAAAAGTGATATATATTATATATACTATTAAAATTATATATAAAAAGATGGCAATTATATAAATATCCGTAAGAAAAATATATGGAATTATGTAATTTATTATGTAATCGAGGTTAAAATTTCCAAATCCGGAATATTATGTAATTGATTATATAATTTTATCTGTCATTTTATAAGTATGTGTCATTTGCACTTTTTTTTAAAAAAAACAGATTCTGTCATTTTTATTTTGCGTGTTTCTCAGCAAAATAAAAAGAAAAAATTTTGTTGTCCTTTCTTTTTTTTTGGAGTATAAATACCAGCGCATTCGCCCTCCATTTTTGTTTCTTTATTGTCTTCTGTTTAATAAAAGTCTTTTTCTTGTTTCAACAGATTTTTTTTTGTTTAAAATTTGAATTGCCCCCTCCCTTTTAAAAGCTGTACTAATAGATTTATATTCACAAGAATTACACTCATTTTTTTAATTGTACAATAATTGTGTGTTTTAATTTTGTGTATTTATATTATTAGTTATATTTATTATTAATAATTACTGTCTAAATTAAATTTTATTTTTTTTATTAAAAAGATAAAAGAAATAAAGAGAAGAGATATTTATCTAAATCATAAAGTATTTTTAGTTAAATTTAATTCCATTATTTCTTAATTAAAAACTAATTTCAATTTGTAAAGTTAGTTTAGTTTAATTTTTTCTTTATCTTTTTATCGTTGCCCCAAATACCGTATTTCCATTTGTGTCATAGTTAATAACTGTAATAAACTCTTTACTTTTTTTTTTTTTGTTTTTTCGTTTGTTTCTTAATAATAATAGTATCAATAGGATTAAAGAAAATACAATATGTCATTATCTCCAGTTGAAGAATTTGAATCCATTTTAAAAGAAATCCCTGGTTTAAAAGTTCCTGGTGTTTCAGGTTCAAGAATTAGAAAATCAAAAGATTTATTCTTATCAAATATTAGTGAAGAATCTAAATTAATTCAAAAATTATATCAATGTTGTAAAGCTACACCTCTATCACATAAATTAGGTACTTTGTATGTTACAGATTCTATTGTTAGAGCATTAATTGATCAAATTAACAAATCTAATGATAAAGAAATTTCAGAAGTTTCTTTAGAAGGTAGTGCTAATGCAGCAGTTTTCAAAATTCAATCTTTAATTGAAGGTTTATTAGATGATTCAATTATTGGTGCAACGGATGATGTTAAAGATAAGATTAGTAAATTAGTTGATATTTGGGATAGTAGTGAAACATTTCCAAAAAATTTAATTAAATCAATTAAAGATAAGCATTTCCGTACCACTACTCCTCCAGGTACTCCTCCAAAAAAGAAGGTTAAATTTTCTGAAGAAGAACCTATTATTGTTCCTGATAATAGTAATAATCATATGGCAGATGTTGAAGAAAATAGTAGTAGTAACAATACTGATTTAAATTCTTCATCTTCATCTTCAGTTAGTAGTAGTGCTACTAGTACTACTCCAACTACATCTTCAAAAGATCCAACTTCAGTTTTACAAGCTTTAGCTAATTTAGCTAAAAAGAGTCCATCACCAGCAGTTAACAATAATAATAATATTTCAACAAATAGTTATCAAAATCAGATTGCATCACCTCCAAATACTGCTAATACACAATTAAATAATAACAGTACTAATTCTGCTTCAGGTGCTGCCGATCCAAATGCCATTTTTAAAATGTTACAAAGTATGAATCAAATAAATGGTGCTCAACCAAATTATCAACAACAACAACAATTTGGAATGCAACCTATTCAACAATCAGGACCATTACCATCACAATCATCTCGTTATAGAGAAAGAGAAAGAGATTCAAATTCTAATCCATTAAGTAGAAGACAAAGATCTAGATCACCAAGACGTGATAATGTTGGATTTGATTCAAGACCACCAACAAATGTTGAAGGTGAAAGAAATATTCCTGGTACTCCTCACTATAGAGAGAAGAAACCATTTATTGATGCTACTGTTCCACCAGGATTTGTTAGAGTTTCATCAAGAACTGTTTTCATTGGTGGTGTTCCACATTCAATGGATGAACGTTCATTAACTTCACAATTAAGACCATATGCAGAAGTTCAAAGTTGTATTTTAAATAATGAAAGAAAACATGCATTTGTTAAAGTTTATTCAAGACACGAAGCTGAACAAGTTATTCAAGCATTTTCTGTTACACATCATCCATCAGGTTTAAGAGCAAGATGGGGTGTTGGTTTTGGTCCAAGAGATTGTTGTGATTATCAAACAGGTATAAGTACAATTCCATTAGATAGATTAACAGATGCCGATAAAAAATGGATTGTCTCTGCTGAATGGGGTGGAACTAATGGTTTACCATTAGAATCAGGATATTTTGTTGAAGAACCAGATATTGAAATTGGTTCAGGTGGTGTTTCATCAAAATCAATTTCTAAAAAAATGCCAACTAATTCAACACGTAATGGTCCAAAATCTGATTTAAATACTCCAAATAATGGTAATAACAATGGACCATATGGATCAGGACCGAACAATTATCGTCAACATCAAAATTATAATAACAATCATAACCAACAACAACATCAACAACGTCAATCTCCACATAATCCATATAATAATCAACAAATGCTATCAAATCCAGGTAATATACCAGTTAATTTCGGTAATTTTGGAGGTAATAATAACAACAATGGTGGTGCACCACCTCCACCTCCACCAGTTGGAGCACCAGGTATGGATCAAACACAAATGATGGCTGCAATGATGGCTGCAATGCAATCCATGCAAGGTCAACAAGGTCAACAAGGCCAACAAGGTCAACAAGGTCAACCTGATATGAGTGCAATGTTTCAAAATATTGCTAACATGATGAGACAAAATCCTCAATAAAGTTATTTAGTCTGTGTATATATACCCTTTTTTATGTTATATTTTCCTTCTTTCTTTCCCCCCTCCCTTTTTTCCTCATTTTTATTATAAAAATTTAAATTTTAATGCATCAAATGTTTATATAATAAATTATGTAATTTAGGATACGTAATTCGCTTTTTTTTTATGGGTTTTTTTAGGGTTGAAAATTTTGTAATTTTTTATGCTGTACAGGGCGAGGAGAGAGATAGAAGATCTTTTTGGAAATATTTACGTGTGTAGTGATCATTTTTTAAATATACTTTTATACTTTTATTGGCTTAAATATATTCAATTGAGTGATTATTATCTATACATACATACAATGGGTAAAGGTCCTTCATTACTCAGGTTTGATGCCTTTGGTAAGAGTACAGATGATACCAAGATTAAGACAGCATCTGGTGGTATTTTAACACTTGTTTGTCTTGTTATTACATTTTTATTATTAGTTAATGAATATGCAGACTATTCTAAGATAGTGACAAGACCAGAGTTAGTTATTGATAGGGATAGATATACCGATTTAGATATTAATTTAGATATTTCATTCCCTAATTTACCATGTGAACTGTTAACTCTGGATATAATGGATTTAACTGGGGATGTTCAAATTGATTTACTATCATCAGGTTTTAAAAAAATTAGACTTGGTGAGAATGGGCAAGAAGTTGGACAAGAAACTTTAGATGTTAACAGTGAAGCATCATTAAATTCAAATGATCCAAATTATTGTGGTTCATGTTATGGATCAATTGACCAATCTAATAACGATAACGTTGAGCAAGATTTAAAAGTTTGTTGTAATACATGTGCTTCAGTTTCAAGGGCATATGCCAATGCAGGTTGGAAATTCTTTGATGGTAAAGATATTGAACAATGTGAAAAGGAAGGTTATGTTACTAGAGTTAACGAAAGATTAAATGAAGGGTGTAGAGTTATTGGTCAAGGTAAAATTAATAGAATTGGTGGTAATTTACATTTTGCACCAGGTGCATCAATTACTCAAAATGATAAACACGTTCATGATTTATCACTTTATGATAAACATCCTGATAAATTTAATTTCGATCACAAGATTAATCACTTTTCATTTGGTACAGATAAGAATTCATTAATGTTAGAATATGACGTTTTACATCCATTAGATGGACAAGAAACTTCAGTTGGTAATAAATATCAACTATTTTCATACTTTTTGAAAATCGTTGGTACCAAATATGAGAAATTGGATGGTACTGTTATCGATACAAACCAATTCTCAGCAACTCAACATGATAGACCACTAAGAGGTGGTAAAGATGAAGATCATCCAAATACTATTCATGCTAGAGGTGGATTACCAGGTTTATTCTTCCACTTTGATATAAGTCCAATGAAGATTATTAATAGAGAAGAGTATAATAAGACATGGAGTGCTTTCATATTAGGTGCATCTGCTGCCATTGGTGGTGTCTTGACAGTTGCTACAGTTCTTGATAGAACTATATGGACTGTCAATAGAATGATTAAAGATAAGAAAGATACTTAAATTTATATATATATATATATATATATATACACATCCCTTTTCCAAAATAAAAAATATCAAAATAAAGATAATTAACTATCGTTTGTAATCATCCCATACACCATATATATTATATAATATATATACAGTACACACAATATACATATAACAAACACGTTAATAAATGAGGAAAAAGACACCAATCAAACGATTATATAATCATTAAATTGAGAGAGGGCACAGTGCACCAAAAAAAAATTCAAAAAGGACACACAAAAAAAAAAAAAAATACACAAAAAAAAAGACGAAAATTTCCCTTTTCCCCTTATAATTTTATTTACTTGTCATTTTTTAGCATTCAATTAATATTTGTAATATTAAGGGTTATATATTCAGATAGTGGTGTGTGTGAGAGTATTTCTAGTAGAGTTTAGTTTAGTATAGTACGGTATATCATTAGCATAGTATAGTATAACATAGGCATAATATCAAAAACAGTCATTCATTATAAGATTATTCAGTACTCTTGGGATTATATTACCAGATACTATTAACAAAGGGAAAAAAATACAATATCTGTTCAAGACATTACATTATTTTCAATTGATATAATTACTTTCCAATATGTATGCAAAAATGGCACCTGGACCCCCACTACGTACGAATTCATCGGTTTCAATGTTATCTTCTGCATCTAGAACACCAAGTGGGCCTATGGCTGCAAGTTCAATGATAATGAATAAACAGGCATTACATTCAGAGTCGTTATACTATGTTTGTCTTAAATTATTACAAAGATTAGTTAAAGTTCCAGGTATGGAAGTTTATTTGAAATTGGCATTTAGTAAAGCTGAAGAATGTTCAGAACAACAAGCAATGGCATTAAGTAATCAAGAGTCATCAAATGGTGGTGGTGGTAGTGGTTCTGGTTCTGGCAATAGAAATAGTAATTCATCAAGAAATTCAGATCCATTACTAAACTATTGGAGTAGTGCATTATTTACATTTAGTGCCGGTATATTACCTGCTCAAATAGAGTATGACCCAGTTACACCAATTTGGAAATTATTTCAACAAGGTGCACCACTGTGTTTAATTTTTAATAATTTAGAACCTGAAAATGCAATGGAATTGGTAATTTCAGATGATTTAAAAATTTGCAAGATGAGTGTCTATAGATTTTTAAGTGCTTGTAAAATGTTTTTAAATGTTAGAGATGATGAATTATTCCCAATTACAAGTGTTTTTTCAGATGATACGAATAGTTTAATTAAAGTTATACATGCAGTTAATCTAGTCTTGGATTTTGATCCAAGATTTAATTCAGAAGAAGTTGTTGATCAATTAATAATAACAGATTCAAGATCAAAAGTTGTTAGAGAAATAATTGAAAGTGAACGTAAATTTGTTCAAGATTTAGAAGTTTTATACAAGTATAGAAGTGAAATAATTAAATCTGAATTTATATCAAGTGAAAATGTTAATATGTTATTCCCAAATTTAAGTGAAATTGTTGATTTTCAAAGAAGATTTTTAGTTGGTTTAGAATGTAATGCATCAATTCCAAATAAATATCAAAGAATTGGTTCAGTTTTTTTACATCCTGGTACACAAGGTTTTAAAATTTATGAACCATGGTCACTTTTCCAAAATTCTGCAATTGAATTTATTAATAAAGAAGCATCAAATTTACAAAAAGCATCAAATTTAATTGGAAGTACATATGAATTACACAGTTTTTTAATTAAACCTGTTCAAAGATTATGTAAATATCCTTTACTATTACAGGAATTATTAAAATTAACTGATTCGAGTTGGCCAAATTATAATGAATTACACACTGCAATGTTAGCAGCTAAAGAAGTTGCAAATAATATTAATGAATCACAAAGAAAATCTGAAAATTTACAATTAATTAAAGATTTACAAGAAAGAGTTGTTGATTGGAAAGGTTATACAACTATAAGTGTTGGTGATTTATTATTTGCCAATGTTGCTACAGTTAAAGATTTATTAACAGATGGTCATAGTTCAGAAAAGGAAGTTCATTGTTATATGTTTGAAAAAGTAATTTTTTTCTTTAAAGAAGCACAACAAAAAAATAGACTATTAACAAATAGGAAAAAATCAACAACTTCATTAGGTAGTATTAGTTCCCCAGGTCAAGCAAATTCACAACTATCTTTAAATGGTATTGTTTATATCAATAAAATTTACAAGAGTAGTGCATCTGAAAATTCACCTTATTTTTCAAATTCAACAGGTCATTATTTAACACTAAGATGGAAAGGTAGTAGAGAAAGTGGTGGATGTGTTATTAGATTTAGATCTGAAGAACATTTAAATCAATGGAGTTCTACAATTGAAAAATTATCAAACGATGATGATTTTTTTGGAAGATCATTTGAACGTTCAGATTCATCATATCATGAACAAAATTTGTTACAACAATTCCCTCTTCAATCAAATAGAAATACAAGATCATCATCAAATTCATCAGACCATTCAAATTACCCTATTCCTAAATTAAGAACAGCTAGTGCATCTGGATTAATGAATAATGCTAATGGTAACAATAATATGAAAAATAATAGCTATCCTCAACCACCTATACCTACACAATCTTCATCAAATGTAATTGAGAAAAAATTTAGATCAGTTTCATCACCAGCATCAATTATGGAAAGACATAATTCATCTCCAAATATGACTGATTATAATTCATTAAATATGAATATGTCAAGTTTATCAATATCAAAACAAGCATCTTATACAAATTTAATAAATAGTGGTAATATACCTCCATTACCACATAATCATCAACAACAACAACAACAATATGCATCACTAGCTACACCTCCTAATAATTCAGTTAATGGATTACATAGTAAAGTTAATATTAAATTGATACATCAAACACATGCTGTTCATATGTCAGTTAGTCCAAATATAGAATTTGAAGATTTATCGGTTGTACTCATCAATAAATTAAATTACTCATTTGGTAATAATTCACATCAACAATTTAATGGAGTTAAATTTAAATTCCGTGATGAAGATGGAGATTTTATTAGATTTCAAAGTAATGATGATTGGTTAATTGCTAAAGAAATGTTAGATGAAATTTATGATGAAGAAGAAAGAATTTTAAATATAAGGACAATTTAAAAATACGGAACGGAAACGGAAAAACACACAAAAGATATACATATATATATATATATATATATTGATACCAAAATTGATATAGATAAAGTAAAGTAAAGTAAAAAAAAGTATCGAAAATGATACATTTAAAGATAGATTATAAAATTGTAAACTCTAAGCGAATGATATTATATAATGCATTACGTAATGTGTATATATATATGTATTAATAATTTGAAGAATTTGATTGGTTGTTATTAATATTAAAACTTATAATTTATAAATTAAACTGTTTATTTATTATTAATAAATAAAATAACTTGCTATTTATAATATTTAATTTATTTAAAGCATTTATATTAAATTTAACACATAAAATTTAAGTTATATTATTAAATTGTATATATATATCTCTTAAATAAGCGACTGGCGATGACTTAACCGTCGCATATAAAAAATTTATATTTTGAAATTTTGAAATTTTGACTTCGATTTTTTTAAATTTTTTTCGAATTTTTGGTGTTTACCATTAAATTTTTCAAATTTTAGTCATAATTTTTTATTGTGGGATGACATCTATTAGAGTTTCCCCCTTTTTTTTTTTTGTTATAGAGTAATATTTATAGAGTAATAGATATTTTTAGTATATTAACAGCTTTTAAGGTTTATTTGTTTATAGAGTATCAAGTGAGAATCTTGGTATATTAGATCAAAAAGGGATTTCGTCTTATCTATAGAGATCTATCATGTTGTCATTAACAAAGAGATCAGCTACTCATTTTTTAAAGAAATCACTCAGTAGTCAAAATGGTTTACTTTATTTAAGTATATCCAAGTCATATCTATCTATACAGTCTAAAGATCATACGAATTTATCAAATGTTGGAAGAATTTCACACTTGTGTAAAGTTAGAAATTTTTCCACTTCAAGAGTAGTTTCCAAATCACATGAAGTTCCATTTGATCAAATGGATGAAGAATTTCAAGAGTTATTGACTGAAGAAAGAGGTGTTGATACAGTTGATGTTTGTATAGTTGGTGGTGGACCTGCAGGTTTAGCCACTGCTATTAGATTGAAACAATTGGATACAGAAGGTGATTTAAGAGTTGTTGTGTTGGAGAAAGCACCAGATATGGGATCACACATTGTTTCAGGTGCAATTTTAGAACCAAGAGCTTTAAGAGAATTATTCCCAGATAGTGAACACTATGATGAAAATGGTAATGGTATCCCATTACCTTCAGATATGGTTACCATGGTGGAAGAAGATCATGTTAAATTACTGTTAGGTAATAGTTTGGCAATACCTGTTCCAGAACCTCCTCAAATGCTTAATAAAGGTAAAAATTATATTGCATCACTATCAGAAGTTACTAAATATTTAAGTGAACAAGCAGAATCAATTGGTGTTGAAGTTTATCCAAATACTTCTATTAGTGAATTAATTTATGATTCTAAAGGACACGTTAAAGGTGTTGCTACTAAAGATATGGGTGTTCGTAAAGATGCAACTCCATCTGATAATTTCGAAAGAGGTATGGAATTCCATGCTAGAATGACAGTTTTAGCTGAAGGTTGTCATGGTTCTTTATCAAAACAAGTTATTAATAAATTTAATTTAAGAGAAAATTCAAGTAAACAAACATATGGTCTTGGTATTAAAGAAGTTTGGGAAGTTAAACCTGAAAATTTTAAGAAAGGTTATGTTGCTCATACTTTAGGTTTCCCATTAGATAAAGATACATATGGTGGTGGATTTCAATATCATTTTGGTGATGGTTTAGTGGCAGTTGGTTTAGTTGTCGGTTTAGACTATAAAAATCCATGGATTTCTCCATATCAAGAATTTCAAAAAATGAAACACCATAAATTTTATAAGAAAATTTTAGAAGGTGGTAAATGTATTTCATATGGTGCTAGAGCTTTAAATGAAGGTGGTTATCAATCTGTTCCTCAATTAAACTTCCCTGGTGGTGTTTTAGTTGGTGCTTCTGCCGGTTTCATGAATGTTCCAAAGATTAAAGGTTCTCATACAGCAATGAAATCAGGAATGATTGCTGCTGAAGTTATGTATCCAGAAGTTGTTAAATTGAAAGAACAACAAGAGTTAGAATTAGCTAAAGAAAAGGAAGAACAAGAAGAGGAAGCAGAAGAAGATGAAGATGAAATGATAATATTACCAGAATGGGAAGCAATTAATTTGAAACATTTCCAAGATGCTTATGAATCATCTTGGATTAGAGAAGAATTATATGAAATGAGAAATGTTCGTCCTTCATTCCATACTCCATTAGGTTTATGGGGTGGTATGTGTTTCTCAGGTTTAATCACTTTAATTACAAAAGGTAAAGAACCATTCACTATCCCACATAAACATAGTGATGCAGAATTAGTTGAAGATGCTTCTAAATTTAAAAAAATAGAATATCCTAAACCAGATGGTGAAATTAGTTTTGATATACTTACATCTGTTTCTAGAACAGGTACTTATCATCAAGAAGATGAACAATGTCATTTAAGAGTTCCTGATCAAGACTTGACTAAACATGCAGAAGTTGCATATCCTAAATATCAAGGTATAGAACAAAGATTCTGTCCTGCTGGAGTTTATGAATATTTACCTGATGAAAATGAAAAACTTGGTGTTAAATTCCAAATCAATTCTCAAAATTGTATTCATTGTAAGACTTGTGATATTAAAGTTCCAACTCAAGATATTAACTGGACTGTTCCAGAAGGTGGTGATGGTCCAAAATATCAAATGACTTGATTATGGTTCATTTATAGAGAGAATTACATTTTGTTTTTCTAAATCCATATCTTGTCTGTGTCATTAATTATTGCGTTTTTTTCTTTTTTCTTTTCATTATTTATTTGTTTATCTATGTACGCCCTTTACATGCATCTTATTACGTTATTCTTAATATATTGGTTAATTTACCTAATTTTTAACCTAATATGTACACGAACTTGTATATGACAATGTAACTGTAGTATGAGTGGATACTGGACACTGGGAACTTGAAAGTTCTCTTTGAACTTTTAACTTACACAGTATCTCTACTATCAAGCTTTAAAAATTATAAGATTAATAATTATAAATATTTATCAAATTATCACCCTAACTATATTTTACTTAAAAATAGCATTACAAAAGAAGTATTTCATTGAGGTTCTTATGTTCAGTCCCATTTTAAATGGATACTAAAAATATTAAAGTAAAATAAAAAAAGATATTAAGCCGATGAAAGTAATATAAATAAAAAGCAAATTAATAGAAAATAAAAACAAAAAAAGCCGACCCAAAGAAACCAAATCACCTGGAAAGTTATGCTGGTTTAATATAATTAAGATGAAAAGATAGACTTAGAATAAGAAACAAAAATAAAAATTTTATTAAACACATTAAAACCATTAAAAAAGTAACCAAAAAAAGTTCAAATAATATAAATGCCCAACCCTTCATATAGAAACAAAAAATAGATAAGAGAAATAAGAGAAGAAAGAATAGAATGATTTGAAGAAATAAAGCATCACGAAAAAAAATCTAAGAAAAAAAAAAATAAGCAACAGAAAATAGAAAAATGTTTAATAGTAAAAGGTCACCATATTTCTCAAGTACTAGCAACATAAAAGTACCAAACCTTTTGGTCACGCCATCCCAACCACATAAAGAAATTTCACATTCAATCAATAACAGAGAAAGAATAAAAAAATTAAGTGAATAAAGTGTCTAACTCAGCAAGAGAAATATCTTCAGGAGCACCGACATCTTCAGTTAAGAATCCTGATCTAACTGTCTCTAACCATTTCATACTAATTGAAGGCTCGACAGACGTATCAGATAAGATTGATCTGGTGATTGAGTTGACAGTTTCAGCAGGGGAGTTGAAAGCATTCAATGTAGCAGATCTTAAAGCAGCAACTGCAGCTGCTGCACTAGGACTATTTGCAATAGAATCATTCTTTGGAATTCTTGGTGTAACAGCAGCAGCTGTTAAATGTTGAGTCTTTGGTTTTTTAGCATTGATGAAGCTCATTGACTTGGATCTTTTACCGATTGAAGAAGGGATTTTCTCTCTAACAATCATTGACCCACGTCTGTAATAACCATTGTTTGAGTAAAGTTCATTCTCTTCATCATCTTCATTGAAATAACGTAAACCTTCATAAACGTCACCTTCTTCATCTGATTCAGAATCATGCAAAGCACTTAACCAATAAGAGTTTTTGCCATCTTTTAATATTCTTTTCTCAGGTGTTAAAACAGCAGATGCATTTGCATTGCTATTTAACTTGTTACCATTCAAATCAGGATGTAAGAGAGAATTATTAGAACCAGCACCAGAATTTTCAGCTCCAACATTTAATGAAGCTGTAACAGGCGCAGCAGAGTAAGGAATTGCAAGACGTGGAATATTCAAATCTAAAGGTGTTTCCAAAAATGGAGATTGATTATTCAGCTCCAGACCAGCAGGTGAGACACCAGTTGAACCATTTGTCATGCTGATACCATCCATTGGTGTAGTGCCATCATTTTTACTCTTTGCTGCAGAATTAGATTTAGTACTAGTTTTCTTTGATTTCTTTGATTCTTTAGCATCTGAACCATTCATTGAAGCATCGCGTGATTCTCCATTTTCGGAAAGTGCACCAGAGGCAGCTTCAAGAGCTCTTTGTTCATCAAGAACTTTTTGAACATACAAATGGTAATTTTCAGCTAATAATCCACGATAAACGTAAACCATTCTTTTTGGCGAAGCATCTGCCCAATCTCTGGATAGAGCATAAACTATTGTTTTATCACCTTTTTCAACTCTTTTAACGTAGGCATTCAACTTGGCAGAAACTAAATTAGAAGTCTTTGATGATAATTTAGCCATCTCTGGATGTTTCTCAAGTAAGATATCACAGATTTGTTTCACGGTCATACCTTCTGTCTTTGGATCATGTTCAAATAAAATAACAAAAATTGCAAATAATACATCATCATCTAAAGTTGAATGAGCGGTAGGTTTAGGTCTTTCGGCTTGAATTGGAACAGTTGTAGAGATACCACTTGCAACAGTCATGGTACGATTTGCAGCTTTATTGATTTTCTTTGCAGCTTTATCTTTTTCTTTATCTTTATCTTTCTTTTCCTTTTTAGATGGTGATTCAACGCCAGCTATAGGAGTAGATGATAGAGCAGATGTAGGTTTTGCAGGAGCTGTGGATGTAGATGTAGATGTGACAGATGTAGATGTTGTAGATGTTGTAGATGTTGTGGATGTAGTAGATTGAGGGACAGATGTAGTGGATGTAGATGTAGTAGATGAAGCAGCTAATTTTTCAAGATTCTCACTTCCTGGGGTTGAAGCCGAGGAAGAAAGTTCTGAAGTTGGAGGTTTAGAAAGATCAGTTTCCATTATCGAAGTTGCAGAAGTAGATGTTGTAGAAGATGGAGTCGAACTTCTATCACTTGATGGAGAACCAGGAACGGATACATCCATCTTATCAACTGTACTGGATGGTGAATCGGGTAAATCGTGCAATCTATCTGTTGCCGTTGAAATATTTCCAATGTGAGTGGCTGTATTTGTAGGTTGATTAGTAACTGTTTGACCTGACATATTGAAATAGAGAAAGATAAAATGTAACGAGGGAAGATGGGAAAAATGAGTGAATGTGAATGTGTGTGTGGGGGGAAATTATAAAAATTATGAAAAATAATTTTATAATTTATAAAAATAAATTCAGTAAACCGATAATAATAATCTTGTCGTTTAAAGCCTTAAATTGATAAATAAACACTTGAAGTAAAAGATTAAATTAATAACTTTTAGCTATAAAAGAATAAAATTAAACAACTGCTAGAAACGTAATAATAAATGATAGTAGAAAATTACCTAGCTTTAAAAATTGGGGGATATCCGTCAAAGTCTATTCTTTTAAAATCTTTTTCAAATTAACAAAAAAGATATATAATAGTTGAAAACTCGGGTTCAAATTTAACACCAAATACTAAAGCTTGTAGATAACTTGTTCCACCTTTGCAATGTAAAAATAAAAAAATATAAGTATTTAATTTAATAAATACCTAATTTTTTTCTATAGATATATGACTTAGAGCAAAATTAATGTCTTTACTTTGAAAGAAGACTGTTATTCTATATGACGGGGAAAAATTTGGTTAATTAGTATATAAAGTCGAGGTATGTTTGCATATAGGGGATACCCTATATATTATTCAAGAGTACAATGTAAAAAAAACAAGACCAATTTGAAAGGGGAGGGGAGGGGAGGAAATAAAATAAAAAAAGGGGTTCTAGGGAATAAGATCCAAGTTTTGTTTGATTCTGTTGTATTGAATATATTGTATTCTATCTAATATTTTTGTCTATCTAATGTATTTGCTCTTTCCCTACTCATTCCGTCTCCTCCTTAACTAGTCAATGTTTTAAACGTTGCCATCATAAATCTATTTTTAGTTTAATACTTACACTTTATTTCAGTTTTAATAACGTCTATATTGAAATTTAGCTATATAGCTTATTAAAAATTCCTTCAAAACTGAATTTAAAAAGTAATTTTATATACCAAAACAGTAAAGGGCTCTAAATTTGTATATTTTCTTTTAAAAGAAGAGTGAAAAATTTAGTAAAGTAGAGGTGTGTATAGTATAATAGAGCGAAAAATTTTCAGAAATTAAGTTCCGTGCGAATTTCTAGGAGGTTAGCTGTTTTTTATTTGTTTTTTGTGTGTGTGATATAAAAGCACGCTGTGCATCGGGGGGGAGGTGAGAAACAAACGCAGCAGGGAAGTTTTTATATGAGGGGGGAAGGGGAAGGGAAAGGAGGGGAGGGGAATAGATTTACATGATAATTTACTATGGAGGGGATTTCCATATTTTATTAATATGTTTTTGATTTATATTTTATATCAAACGGTATGTATATATGTGCATATATATGTATGTGTATATATATGTATATATATATGTTTGTATCTGTATATTGTATATATATATATATATATATATATATTGTATATACAAACCCTTGTTTTATTTGAAAATGTTTGTATATTTACATCCGAATAGTAGCGTTCCCCTATTAAAAAAACTTTCACCGGGGGGTGAGGGCAACTTTTACAAAAAAGTTATTTTATTATACGAGCGTAGGCGTTATGCCCGCTAACCCACACACAATACACGCACGCACGTACCCTCGTGGTAGAATATTACACATACTCGCGCGCGGGCACGCGCAAGCGCACATAGTGAACATAGTGCACATTCGCATATTCGTACATTCGTACAGACATAGAAATCCTGGAAATTTTAATTATAATTATATATTCAGGGGATAAAAGTACGTACGCAAGGCCTCCCTACAAGGCCTTGTACGTATAAAATAATTTAAATTTTCCCTTGGCCGATCTCAAACAGGGCACTTACGGTACAGTTCGTACGCATAATAGCACGTAGAAATGGCTCTCTCAATCTCTCACATGAGTCATTTGCATATTAAAAAGATAAGGAAATTTTATCAAATTGAAAAACTTCAGGTAAATTAGTTGATTATGCACACGGACTATTGTTTTAATATGGCGTATAATTATACTATACAATATTATTTATATAGCAGGTAATATTTATCTAATGAGAGGGTTATATATGATTTAGTATCAGTTTATTATGTATAGTATTAGACTTGTTGCTTTAACTGCTTGTATATATATCAATATATATATATATATATATATATTGTAGGTTGTTTATATGTTTTAAATATATAAATTTACATGTGGTATTAGTTGCGCTATTAACCGCGCCGTCCCCCCCTGATAAAGATTAATATATATTTAAAACTTATCAGATTGTCCCTATGGGGCGCTAGTATCGATCGCGGCCGGAGAGCGATCAAAATTAACGCCATTGTACCACCCGCTTACGGGATTTTATATCTATATATATTTGTATATATATATATATTTGTATATACGGTGCATAATATAAATTCTTTCCCGTATATACTATTTTTGGTACGGGGGCCTGTGCAGTATGGTGCTGCACCGCACGTACTATAGCAGTATATATATATATATAATTTAAATTATATATTATACTCGACCGGAGCAGGGAATTTTTTAAATATAAATATATAATATATGGAGCCCAGTGGCTTACAATCATATATATATCATTCGGCGGTCCAGGGAAAATATATATATTATATACTATAGCACGGCCCTATATATACATGGTACATGTCTGTGGTGAATCATGATATAATTTTGTATAATTTATGATTTAATTGAAAAATTATTTCCCTCAGGCGGCGTAGGGCCAAAGCTCTGAAAAGTTTAATACATGCTAATAAATTGTGGGGTTGGGCCATTTTTTGTATTTTTTGGTATAGAGGCAAAAACAGAAGGTCGTGTAATGCGTAAAACAATTATACTTTTGTGATTGGGTCGTGTATGGTTCAATAGATACATTAATTTTGTGCGTCTGAGGGGTTTACATAACCCTTTGTTATATCACGTGAGTTTAGTTTCTTATATTATATAATCATGAACCAATTATTAGGTATACTATATTAGTATATAGTATGTCAATTAATCATTTCTTAATTAATCATTTCTTAATAGATCAATTGAAGCTTCTGTTCTTTTATAATCATCTTGCCAGTAGCTATCTTGGTATAAATTTTGTAGAGATTTACCATTAGGTGGTACAAACCAGTAATTGATCGCAATATGAGATCTATCATTCTCATTATTACTACTGTAAGAAGTCACTTCGTGGAACCAACCAGCTGGTAGGTATAACATTTCACCTGGTTTTAAATCAATCATTATGGAAGGAGTATTTTTAAATTTATTAAATTTATCTTGTATTAAATTCTCCATTCGTTTAACCTGATCTTTATTTTCAATTTCATCCAAGTGTAATAAAGCTGGTGGGATTTTAGAGAATGATGGAGGATCAATTTTAACCTGTCCTTCTTTAGCATTGTCTATTTCAACTTGAGATTCAACACTAATAATATTTAATAGTTGTTTCTTTTCTTCTTTTGATAAATCTTTATCGTTTTCTAATCTCCATCTAGCAATCTCTTCAGTCATTGCACCATCACTTCTTATATGTTTCCAATGTGGAGAATATTGATCTCTTTTATAATCAATAACTCCTGAATTGAAAACTTCATTTATAGTACCAATTGTATATAGATTAGTAGCTTGATCTGGTGAAAACAGTGTAAATCTTTTATATCCAGAGACAGGAATGTATAAATTATCGGCATGGTCGTGGTGTAATCCAGATGAAGACCCTCCTATTGTTGGAATTGATCTACCTAATCCTAAATTTGTTTCCTTTTCATTGAATTTAAAACTTGAGTTTTTAGATGATAGTCCCATCCAAAGGTTAATTTGTTGTGGGATTAACTTGTCTAATATGGTTGGCCTTATAGGTAAAATCTTTTCATTTTTAACTAGTTCAGTTAGAGGTTTTTGAATTAATTCTTCAACTCTTTGTGTAGCTTCTTGTAAAGAAACGTCATTAGAAGATTCAAAATCTTCGTCATCTGCATCGTCTGAATCGTCTGCATCTTCTGCATCTTCTGCGTCTTCTGCATCTTCTGCGTCATTGAGATCATCAAAATCATCTTTCAAATTCTTCATATCAAATTCTTCATCTGAAAATTCAGTATCTGAGAATTGTACAGAGTTAGGATCACCAAATTGAAAGCCTTCTTCTTCTTCATCATCGTCTTCTTCATCGTCTTCTTCACCATCTTCATTATTTGAACCTTGATCATTTTGTAAATCATCTTCAGCATACTGTGTTGTCAAATAAAGTGAATCATCTCCAGATTTTAACATCTCCAATAGAGATTTCAATTGCATTCTTAATCTATTTGTACCAGATCCATAACCACCATCCACTTTACGCTCAACTAGTAACTCTTGATCAGTATCTAAAGTTTTGGACAAGTTATTAAATTTAAATGACTCTAGATCAAAATCAGGGATAACTCCTTCTATTATACATGGTTTCCTTTGCAAAACATATTCTTTTTGAAATTCATCTTTATCTATATCATCTATCGAGATTCGATCCAATTTCTTCAAACTTGGTGTAAGTTTAAATCCACTGTAATCAAATTCTATACTTGATGATGATATAGAATCCTTGCTTTTCTTTTGTTTCTTTGAATTTTTTCTCTGTTTTGATTGTGAAGGCATTGTTTAAAATATATTTGATAACTCTTGCAATTATCAATTGTAGTTATAGCTGAATATGTAACATAAATTGACTTGAATACCCTTATAATATATATATATATATATGAGATGACATGATTTATTTAAATTTAAAGATATATTAAATGATTACATAATTCCTGAAATTTTAAAAACAAAATTATATAATCAATATTTAAGTCACGTGTTATAAATGGTTTATAAAATATTGAAATTTTTTAATCGAAATTTAAATTTTAATCCAAAGATCAAGTGATCTGACAGAATCAAAAAATAAAAATTTATACTCCTTTAGGGGTTATATTATAGCCGCATTGACTTTTCAATCTTGTAACTTTTCAACAGGGATTTTTATAAATATAATATATTATCATGTAATTTACAATGTAAGTTAAATAAACAGCTTACAGAATTTAAATATTCTTTAATCTATTATAGAAAAACCTGAAATTTACATAAAATAGATAATTCAATTATGTCACAACCTAAATTAGTTTATTATAAAATGATTTCCGGATATTCTAGTAAATCTAGATATAATATATTATATAATAGGTTACAGTTGACAGTGTATCTTGAAAGTTTTAAGTAACATATCAATCGATAATTGACATTCTATATCTAACTAGAATATTATCAGCTCATTTGGCTCGTCAATCTCCAGTGGTCTCAAGATCGTAGACAATCTAGCTTAGTAGCTTATTTAACTCACTTCGCCTAAGTAATCTTTAATTAGCGCGCAGAATCTGTCGTAGTCCCTTTTTAGTCACGTGACTTTGACGAATTATAAATAATATATAGTGAAAAATTAAGTTAAAGAGAATCTACTCATTTTATTTGTCGACTTGCATAAATAAGAGTAGAATTTATTATAATTTAAGAAATTATACCAAACTTTAATGACGATCTAGTCCATTTAAGATTTTTAATTTTAAAAAAATTTGAGATCTACAATCATGTTAGAATTGGGAATTCACTCAGGATTTTATTTCTTTTTTGTATTGAGCGAACGAAAATTAGAAATTATACATATGTGAATTGATTAAATGGCTTAATTTGGAATAATTATAGCAAACTGCTTCAAACGTTATAATGTATTTTACATTCTGTGCAACAATTGACCTTTGACGGGATTTGACTGTGGGAAATTCAGAAATTTGTAGTCGCTTTGGTGATTCGCCGGTGTATTCTAATCTAGCTGTAGCTAGCTCTAGCTGTACCTTGATTATCAATTTTTGAAATTTGTCTGCATAATATGCTATATAGTATATATTATATAATATATATATAATATATATATAATACATTGTAATTAACATATTGAATTATTACTTAATTAAAAATCCATGCTTGTTTTCCAAAACACTTTAACTCGTGATACATATTTCCTATCTGTATGATCACTTGGACAACCATGTTCTATACTTAAATTGGTACGATTCTAGATTATAGCTGGAAACTTTTCATTTAAAATTTCATAATAATTTTTGCCGGGGATGACGAGACATTTCATTTAATAGTTACACACTAAAAATAGAAAACCTCAAATCCTTTTCATATATGATATCGTATGAGGTGAGTGGATCTTTAAATTTTTATTGAACAAGAAAATAAAAAGAAAAGAGATTCCCATACAAAAAGAAAAATAAGGGATTCATAATGGTCTAGAAATACTTGCTATAAGTTACAATGTACATATAAAAACCTATTTATACATATTTATGTTTACTTATATGGAAATTTCAAAATAAATCTAGTGCCAAACACAAAAACCTTAACAAGTGAAGTAAGTTCTAGAATTCTATAAATGACGCTTAAAGTAGCTTTAACCAGTAGTTTAGCCATGTACAAATATGTAGTTAGTCACAATAAACACGCAATCTGCGCATATGAATAATATAATTATACGCACAGAATTCATATATATATATTAGTGGACTATAGACGTACGTCGATTTTTTCTAAAATTTCATGCATATTGTTAATAAAGTTCTCACTTCTCAGTTTTTTTAAAAAAGTTAATTATCAATTGGAAATTTTTCCACTGCATGAAATCTTACATTCGTCAAAAACAGTGCGCAGCAACAACTATTGTTAGTGAGATCAGATCTACAATAAAACCTCATTTTCCGATGCTGCATATGGCTGTGCTAATAGACGCAGGAGACTATAGTCTTATGCATATATCTTAACGTTTGCAGATATAAATTTGATACCTTGCTCTCTAAAACCATGGATATTTATAATTTTATATATAATATATAATTATATATATATATATTATATAATATATATACACCAGGTATATAATATATAAACACCAGGTGCGAGGTATTATATAATACATATACACCAAGACTTAATATGTGTATTTTTCAAAGGGTGCTCGAGATATCTGTTTAATTGTTATATATGCAGTTTAAATTGTGGTGAAAACCTTTTTTTTGTGGTTTTTTTTTTTTTTTTTTTTCAAAAGTAAACGAAAGGCAATATAGAGAAATAAGAAAAAAACAGAAATCCAAACAAAGTTTATACCTTAGTAATAAATTATTAAATTTCATTCTCAAATGAAGTAATTACTTGAAAATTATATATTGGGAAAACTAGAAAATAGAAAAAAATTGAAATTGAAAGAAATTTGTAATTAAAACGTATTCCTTCTAAATTGTTTCATAGTATAGTACTAGAATGTAATTTTGATTTACTTAGTATTATAGATAATATATATTTATTGTAATATATAATAATGTATATAATATATATTTATCTATAGCTAAAATGTAATACATGTCTAACTTGAACTGTATATCGGTTTAACTGATTGAATCCGGAATCTTTCTCTATATATATATAATATATATATTAATATATATTATTGGTATTGCTGCCCATCTATATGTAATTGATGCGTGCGCATCCTAGGACTCCATACGCAGCATATATCCATGCATATCCGTAGTGGGTACGTGCTTGCACGTTGATGATTTCACCACCAGTGAGAAGAGCGGAAACTCACTTTGATTAAATTTTATATACTATAGAAGGTTATTATTATATATAACATATATAATATATGTATAGGAAATTACAATAATTTTCATAGAACATTTGAATTTAAAATAATTTGTATATAATATATATTATATAGTAATATCAAATATTATTTGAACTTGATTCATGATAATATAATATCTTGTTGTATATATTATTATATAGTACACTTAATAGTACACTTTCAACCCTTAATAAAGGCAGTGTATAAAATTAATTAGATATTGACGAACAATTTTTTTAAATTCATAATTATTTTTTTGGAAACAAAAAGTGGAAAAAAATTGCGAGGGATAAGTTTCCGCTCGGCTCACTTGCCTACGGCCTACGTACTTTCAACCTCTCAATATAATATGGAGATTTCCAATAAATTAAATGGAAAAACTCATATCTACTTATATTACCCAAATTTGTAAATATATATATAGTTAAATTATATACATCTTGACATATATGCATTGTTGAATATTATAGGTTAAAAATAGTAAATCTATAATGAGAAGATATGTTCCAGACTCTGTAAGAAATGGTACTATAATTTAGTTTAAAATCAAAGATAGAAACCATTCAAATGTGATGTCATCTGAATATATATATAATATTATATATAATGATATATGGTTCAGTATTGTCCAAGGTTGAAGTACTACTCTATTCTACTTCCCCCTTTAACAAAAAGACTAGATCAATCATTTGGGTAAATACACTAACTATTTTTGATCTGATCTTCAACGATATATATATATGAAAACCCCCGAAAAAATATATGCGCCTACCAGTAATTTAATATATGTATATTACTATATACTATAGATTGTATAGATTATAATATTTTCATGTATGAAAAGTATTTAATATTAATTTTATAATATTATATAATATATATTATATAATATATACTACAACGAGCAAAGCCCCTTCGATCTTGGGATTTGATTTGACAAAATGCCATATGGGATAGAGTGCACTATAATTAGGCAGTGTCAATTTATCTATATATAAATAGTACTTATATCTATAGGATACCGGTAACATAGGAAACGGTACAAATCATAATATATTTTTTGTTAATTCGACGATCACCTTTATAATAAATATTAAATATCATATAATAATATATTATATAATATACTTATAGTAACAATTTATTTAATATATTATATGTACACTGATAAATTGTCATATAACCTGTAAAATAGGGATCTTTCTCATTGTGGAAATATTTTAAGTGAGAGTAAAGCCTCACTGGATATTAATTTTGACAAAAAAAAGTTATATAATAAATTGGCATATGATGGATCATATATACAATTAACTACTTTCCGATCTTCATGTTATCTAGCGGATTAAGATCTCAAATATATTAAATATGTTATTATTTATTATTAATAGCTTGTAAATATAAACGAACGTAAGAGATACATATATATATAAAGTTTATTAAATTCTTCTGTTACAATTCTTCCGATTATTAACTGTGATACACATGATGTACAGTAAACGAGTAGTAATTAATCTCCACCAAATGGACGAGTATCTGTAATGTGTGGTGCATTTTATGTTAAATTATATATTTAAACTGAAAGCTCAGAACTTTCCATGAAACTGTAATAATGTATACTTTGTGTTGATTTATTGTAATTATGCAATATTTTTTTGTTTGTCTCTTACGTTTTTTGCATATACACATCATCAACAACGCATGGATTCACACAGTTTGATACCACAATTCACAAAATCTACTAACTCTCCATGCTTCTAAATTAAATATACTATATAATATATATATTATATAGTTTACTTTCAAAATTGTCATCTATATATTACTAATTGAAGAAAGTTAATAGACCTGTGCAAGCATTTTGTTTAAAAAATTACACAGCATTACGTTCTAGATCATACCATCAATGTACGTGTAAACAGTATACTACAACAATAACTCCAGTAAAGAGTTTGTACAATATTTATATATTTTCTCCCACACATTGAACATTACCCAAATTCTGAAACATGTATTGACAAAGTGGGTATAGAACTATTTATTTCACTGTCCAATTAAATCACAAGCTAGTCGGTCCCCATGCAGTGAATACTGTGTGTTAACCAATACATTTATCTAAATTGTAGTTTTGCCAATGTATAACCTCATTGACTGGAATTATAAGTCTAATCGAAGTAAAGTAAACTATATTCCAAATTGTGCCATTCGCCTATACGAGAAAAGTTATATAAATTATGAATCAATCTAGATTCAATTGGAAAACTACGGCCTTTGAATGCATTAAGAAAATGGTTTATTTTGTGGGTATATACCATATAGTATTATACTATAACATGCACAGCGATTAAACAGTGGCAGATCTAAATATGGTAAAAAAAGAGACCTCCAAGGTATGTCACCATATTACTGAAAATACTATGGAGTATAGATAATACGGAAATGATCTAGCGCACATTGTATAGATAGAGATTAAGATAGCAGTATTGCTATCAATTATATGTATATAAAGGATATTATATTCTCGGCCGAGTAGTACATATATATATATATATCTAGTAAAATATACTACATATATATTATATATAGGCAATCAATCAGATCACTGGATATAATCTTTGAAAAGATCTACCTAAATAGCCTGGGGCTGTGGGGTAGTTTTCACTCAAAAAAATTTAAAGCGACAACCAAAGATATGAAAATTGACAAAAAGGAAAAAAAGTTAATTTATACTTGAATCAGAGTAATTGTAAGTGAAACAGGATATAACGATTGAGTAGATGTATATAATATATAATATATATATATGTATGTATGTATGTATGTATAGTCATATGATAATATTGAACTAGCTATATTCACTGCCCTAACCACAAATGTTGCACTTTTCAAAAAAGACCTGATCTATGATTATGTAATTATATATATATTATCCACATAATGAACACACAAATTTATACAAATTAAACGTAAACCACAAAACAAGTACTCTTAAACAGTCATGTATATATAATTATTACACTCTTCAAGTAGCATAAATTTCGTCTACATATAACAATTATATGTTACAGATTCATTTAAAATGTAATACTGAAAAAGAAATTTTTTAAACAGATTCAATCAAAGAGAGATAATCGATTTGAAAGTTTAAAGTTTTTAAAGACCGAACTTATAAAATGATATATACAATAAAGTATATACTATATATTGAAAACCCAATATTTATACAGTTTCCATCTTTTCACATGTCTGCTTTGAAATTGACGTGTATATGTAAATTCATATATATAATTATACTATAATGTAATAAACGGTTAATTCTATTATCATGTAAAGTCACAAGAGGCTCTTCGTGTTTGAGTTTTTTTTTTACCTGTGATTTTATATATGATCCCATTATCGTAGAGATATATTATAGGCCAAGCCCACCATAAGTCACTCTCACCATATATATATATATATATATATAATATATATTATATACATTTTTTTTTTTACTAAAATTTTCTTATATGCGGATACATTACAATACCAACGTTTAAAACTTTGTTTAATCTAAGGCTCAGGGCTCTTGTATAAAATGTAAGAATATATTTGAAAAGTCATTCAACGTGTGTATATATATATATATATATAATATATATTATATATTATAAATTATATACAGTGTATATAGTATAAATAAATTTTTTACGATGAATATAAAGTTTTGTAAATATTTTATAATTCCTCCACTAAATGAAATTAGATGTGGGGTTGAATATACTTTATATATATATCATGTATACTGTATAATTCAAAAGGAGGTGTATGAGAAAGTATTTTAATTGATTTTATATAAATATTATAAATTATACAAAGATTATAAAAACACTTCAAAAGAGAAATTAAAAAATGAACGGAAACTTTTCTTCAGTTATCGCTTCTTCCTCCGAGCTGCTACTATATATATGCGCAAATTCTCAGTTGCTCACTCGCACTAAATAAATATATTTTATTTTATATATACATTTAATACTTACTCAGCTTAGCGATCATATATGGAAAAATCCAAACCCTCACTCTAAATTTTGATTTTGTTCACTCACTAACTATGAAAAGCCTTATCAAATGCATGTAATTTTTTTTTTATTCAATTGTTTAAAGTTAAATAGATTCCCTAGTTAGAATACTATACTAGGAACGGCTATTATAGAATAAGAAAACAATTTTTACTCATATAGTTACAGTACACTACAATTCTATAAAGTCAATTGACCAAGAAAGTATGACATATTGAATTGTGTAATCTTCCATATAGTAGTATATATACAAACATACCATGTAGTATACTATATTAGTATACTATACAGTATAGTATACTTATAATATATATATATATATAAACTATATATAGTACAATTTTAGCGCATATAAAGACATTTGTTGCATAATATTAAATGCATTGGCCGCTGCGCATCACCGTACACTAATAAATGCACTGCTTGTCCAAGCAAAACAATAAATATAAATTATATGCAGGTCTGTATGTGCTAAAATTTATATTTAATCAAATTGATTGCTGCTTGATCTACTATATGTATATACTGCAATTGTCAATTGTCAATTGATTGTATATATACAAGAGATCAAGTATAATTGTATAAAGTAACATAAGATAATTACTTACTCTTGTATTAAATGAATATATAAGTATATATAGTACATACCATTGGGTAACGTCATAGATTCACCACCTCCCCTACAATACCCCGGCCGGGAAGAATCCCCTCGAGAGAGCAAATGCCATAATATATCTCTAATAAGAAAATTTTTAAACAAAAAGCAAAATGAGTAAAAACAAAAAAAAAAAATTGGAAACTTTATATAAATTTATATATATATAAGTATATATATAGTACCCGGAAATGGCAAAGTACGGAAATTGAAAGGAGAGAGAGATTATTGAGTGGAACGACAAACAAAAAAATGCAAAAAATGCAAAAAATGCAAAAAAATTTTGTAATTTTAAAAAAAGAAAAGCGTAAAGAATAAATATAATTTCCGTTCATTTTATATCTTAACATAATTTTTATTAGGGTTTTTCCAATTCAATTAAATATACTAATTTGTAATTAATAGCGTACATATAAATTGTGTGTTTGTTTGTGTGTATGCTGTACGTTTGTGTGGTGTTTGTATTATACACTTCCTCCGGTGTCTACTCTTTCACTCTCTCCCTCTCCTTCTGCCCCCGGGTACATTTACTGCAGCCATACAAATATTTCTTTTTTTTTTTAATTAGAAAATTTTTTTGTACTGAAAGAGCTCTCTCTCACTCTCTCTCTCTCTCTCTCGATAAACTCTCAGGGTTAATTTTTTGTTTAAAAATTGAATTATTTCAAACTTCTTCTGGTTGGGGAGGAGGCCTAAAGTTTTTTTGCAGGTCTTTTTACAATTTTCGAATCTGATCATCTTTTTTTTTTCTTTTTTTCTTTTTTTTCTCTTCTCTTCATTTCTGTTCTGAACTTTTTATTATAAAACGATTTCAAAATCCTTTTCTTTAAACCAAAGTATCTTTGTATAAATTTTCTGTCTCTCTCTCTCTCTCTTTTTTTTTTTCTTTCATTTTCCTCTTTCTATACATTGATTATTTTTCTTTTATACTCAACTTTATTCATTCTATTTCAAGTTGATATAGTTCATATTCAATTTGATAGTTTTGATTAGTCTTTATTGACTTTATAGTTGTATCCATACACCCATCCATCATCTCCCCTTTTGTTTTTTTTTTTTTTTTGTCCTTTGTCTTTTGTTTTCGGTCCTTGTCCCTTCCTACCCCCTTGTTATAAAAGGAGATTTACTATATTCAAATAAAAGATCATTTCATTCTTGTTACCTTTTTGATTTTATTCCAATTGTGTGTTTTTTCTCCCTTTTTTTTTTTTAATTTTGTTTTCAATATCCGTTTTCCCCCTTTTGGATCAATCAATTTATAATCTATGAACTCAATTATAAAAAAAAACTTTTAAATATTCTCAATTGATCTTATAATTTACAGTTTTATTACCAAATAATTTTTTTTTTGCCCTATTTGTTTGATTTTTCTTATATTCATTCTCCCGTTTTTTTTTTGGTTTTCGTTTTTCGTTTTTTTTTTTACTCCTTACCCTCTTGCATATATCAACTTCGTTTTTCCTAACGCCTTACCCCCCACAATTATTTATTTGTTGATTTGTTTCTATTATTACCTTATCTTTTATTTTACTATTATTCATTGCAATAGCATTTTATTCTAATAACAAGTTAAAAAAAAAAAATTCCCCTTTTTTCTTTTCTTTGTTTAAAAAAAAAAAATTGCATTCTTCTACCGCGGTACTTATACTTTCCCTTTTCCCCTTTCCTTGCATCCAAATTTATTTTCTTAACGATATACAATGACTTCAAATTCTAAATCAAACAATGATGCAGTTGTTCAATTTATGGAGAGACGTACACATCAATCTATTATTCAAGAATATAGACAAAATATTCATGACTATATCTCTAAATTAGAGTATGATCTTGAACAAAAACCAATTCCTCAACCTTTACAAGTTACACTATACATGTCTAGAGATGTTATTCTTGATTCTGTTTTCAATATTGTTGAAAGATGTAGATGGACATATACTACATTTTCATTAGCTGTTAATTTACTTGATAGATATACATCAATTGTGGAAATTGAAGATATTAATTATAAAATGGTTGCTTATTGTTGTTTATGGATTGCTTCAAAATATAACGAAAATAAACCAAAATGTAAAATTATTGATAGTTTACTTAAAGAAGCTGGTTATGAAATTTCTCAAAAACAATATTTTTTAAAATTAGAGTTGTCAATTTTGAAAAAATTAAACTGGGATATATCATTCCCAACAGCTGATTCTTTTGTTGATTTATTTATCAATAATTCTCAACCAAATTATTTAGAAAGAAAATCTGGTGCTTTATTTCTATGTGAATTATCCCAATTTGACAAAGAGGTTTGTTTTAATTATTCATCTAGTTCAATTGCAATTGCTGCAATTATGTTAACAAATATAACCATTTTAGATCCAATATGTGATGTTGAAAATATGAATCATGAATTTAATGATTTAGAAACATGTTTATTAAATTCTGTTTTAACAATGCCAAGAACTGTTAGATCAAAATATTTTGATAGAAATTCAAATATTTCAAGTAGAGTTGTTCCAAATTTAATTAACTTGGCTAAAAGTTTAAATAAAAAGAAGCAAGAATTAACAATGTATACTTCATATACAACACAATTTACAGCTCCTGTTCAAGAATTTGTTATTTATTCAAATTTACCAATGTCTCCAGGTGCATCACCAACTCGTCCACATCATTTAAATCATTTCAATTATCATCAACCTCGTAATTCACATTCAAGATCACAATCAATTACTGCATTAAGATCACTGCATATAGATACATCTACTACAACAAATAATGCTGTCTCTACTACAGCATCCGCCACTCTAACAAACGTTATTCCAACTCCAGGCACAACTCCAACATCAACTATCAATCCATTGCTGTCATCATCATCTTCATCTTCATCATCATATTCATATACTAGTTCATTAACTAATCCATCATCATTAGCATCATGTTGTATTCAAAGTTCGAATGCAAAAATTTCTACATCTGTGCCAAAACTACCGTCAAACGTTGTTAATTCGTTGTCTCAGCAACCACAACAAATTGTTACTCCTATTCGTTTATCAAGTCAGTTGAATAGTAAGAATATTAATTCTCCTGTTGTATCAATTGATTCAATGAGTACTTCTATTGAAGGAACAACTACTGGTGGTATCTATACTACTGCTTCAATGTCTACGACTCAATGTTACGATGAAGGAAGATGCATAAAGAGAAGAAAATGTTAAATATATTACTTTTTTTACTATACCTATTTTATTCACGTATGACTTTTATTGGCTTTTCCGCTAGCTCATTTACTACTTATTTAGTTCTACCCCTTTTTTTATTACTTGTATTTGATTGTCAGTCTCTGATGTTTATTTATGTCCTTCTCTTATTTTATTTTTTGTTTGCGACGTGCTATTTACTTCTCTCTCTCTCTCTCCCATTACAACCCATATATGTATAAAATAAATGGATACACTTTACGATATTTAAAAATATTCCTCCGTAAAAAAAATCACACAATTTATGAATTTCAAGCGTATATATTTTATAAATAATATATATAACCAAAATTACATCCAATTTGAGGAAAGGGGATATCGATAGATGTACTGGCCGAATATATAAAAATCATGAATTTTGATTTACGGTATTTGAAATTATATATGAATCTGCTCGGTATGTAATCGGTGCGCTATATAAATATGGGGTGCTGCTATTTTCCTGCGCCTGTGCCGATATATACGTGGTATATAATATGGTGGAACGTGGTGGTGGTACGTGGTGGTGATTTATATATAAAAATTTTGCAATTACTGCGCGGGGAAAGGTAATTTTTATGCCCCCAGGAGAAATGTGCCCCAGCTCTCGGCAGCTGTACTACGCGCGTATATATATATTATATATGTGCACTGCCTGCAAGTATACGTATGAATTCTCGAAGTTATTACCATGCGACATATGGGGAAAAGTTAGAAAATTTATGGAAAACGCCGAGGGGAATTTTGAATATTAACATACCTATTATCTACTATATAAATAAACAATTGGTTGCCTTTTCAGGCTATATATTTCCATTTATATTTGAATATTCAATTAGATCTAATACATATTTTCTTTAAATTACGCAACAAGGCAAAGAGTGAGTGGCATTTACTTAAGTTGTATATATAAGATCACCTATGCAAGATATATGGCATAAACATTCGATCTCTCTCGTATAATTTTTAGAATATAAACAAGCGAGTATAAAATTGAAAGTTTATTACTTTGAAAGTATTCTATTTTTAAAGAATTAAATGTCGTTGTATATGTAAATTAATATTTTTGACTTTGAAATAACCTATAACAAAATACAAAAATTATATTGAAAAATCTGATCATTCTCTTCCAGTGTAGTTTATTATAAAAATTATATAATTTTAAAAATTGAATCTAATCAATTTATTATAAATTGTTTCACAAATTATTTCCTTAAAAGGAAATTTACAATATGCGCAATGATGTACAAAATTGCATCCAATTTAAATAATTTTATTGTTCATTACTAAGAGTACTTCGCCATTGAGCCGTTTTATATTTAATTATTCTATATATAGCTATATATATATAAACTTTTCATTGTCGAATGTCCATATATAGCAGTATACTGCTATATACTTATACTATAATAGTATATATAGCAATATACAATATTTAAAAAGGTTGGATTATTTGAAAGATTAGTTATTTGAGTTCTACATGCTTTATATCATCGACTTAATATAGTCAAATATTGGATGAAACTGGTAATTTTGTGAATGTTTACTTCAATCCGTATATTAAACTTTTTTTTGCACTTTTCACTGTAAAGTTTCGTAAATGTTGAAAACCAATGTGGTGTGTTTTTACTTCCTATATAGTATATAGTATATAGTAATATACCATTTGTAGTGGTTGATGAATTGAGTGTACATAGCTGTGTTTTCGTATGTCCCCTCTTTTAATGGTTTCCGGTTTGTCTAGAATCATTCAATTTATCCACATATAAAGGCTGAATAAAGTATAAATGTGAGCAATTTTAATGGATATTATTATTAAAACATGATGTAAACATTGCTGTTAGGGCGGCTTCTCGTATGAATGATATGGGGAGAATATATCGCGGTATATACACTTTATACATATACACCACGAATTGCAATTAATCAGCCACAAGTAGCTGGTTACTACAAAAGTATTTTTAGCTTCTATCTATATTATATATATTATATACATATTTGAATTGGATTACACAATTGCAATGCAAAAAATCCAAAATTTTCTTAAAAAAAAAAAAAAAATTTAACTTATCTTGGAAAGGTTTTTCTTTAGTTGAAAATTTCCCGTTTAGGAATTTCTGTTTCTCGCTGTGTTAATTACTATACTCAATGGTATGTCCGTTGTAGATATGGAGAAGAGGAAGAAATTCTCTCTTTTTTTTTTTGTATTAATTAACCTCTCTGCTTAGAGGGTTATATAACAGTTTAGATTCTAGAAGTAAGGTGAAAGTAGTATTGTTCCAACAATATGTCTGAGTTATAAATTTGCAGTCTAATTTATGATATATAATATATATCAATGACGCCTCTTTTTAAAAATTATAAAGTATTTTATTACAATGGTGTACTTACGTATATGATATATACGTCATACCATATGCCACGATGGTATATATCATACTGTTATTGTTTCTGTGTATCATAAATTACAATGAGAGTGTGATAGATACACATAGTATAAAGTTGAAATTTAAAAAAAAAATTTTACCCATCCACCATCAGAGTATATAAAAATTATTTTTCTTTATTCATTTCAACCTCCACTTTATGGCAAGAAAAAAAAAATTACATAATATATATTATATATATATAGATCTTGCAGGTATATAAATTTTGAATTACGTTTGTCAAAGCCCAGAATTGAAAACGTTTTGTTAGCACCTGCATGTAATATTTAAATTTTAAAAAACTTTGCATTGTTATAAATTGTAATAGTAAAAACTTTGTCAATGAAAATAAAAAAATATATTTATGCACATACAGACGCAGAAATATTATAAGAAATTTATATATTAAATTGTGTACTATCGGCGGGTGCGCGCGTGCACGGGAGCACATGCGCATGTCTGCAGCAATTTTGATATATATCCCCGCCCAGAGCTCTTTCAATTTATCAAGGTTTCGTTAAAATTTCATATATAATATATAATATATTGAGTGATTTGAGGATGATTCACAATCTATGGCAATATATAGCAATAGTATATATTGTATAGTGTATATATTGTAATATTTAGTAATGTGTTATAATATATTGCCAAGTATGTATATATCACAACGCCTATTCATACGCTGTCCTTTTCTGATTTACTATTCTAAACTGTGGTTTGGGTAGTATACACTCATGTACCTACATATGTACGATAGTACTGTTACTGAAAGGAATTAAATAGTTATAGGCAATATGAATGGATTGATACATACATGTGATGATGCTTTCATTACAGAGCACTGATTGTAAGGCAGTAGTGAATATAATTGATTCACAATCTTTTAAATTTTTCCGCTCTTTTATGCTTGTAATTGTCTTTATCCATTACAATTAGAGAAGATGTGACATAAAAACAATGAAAATACTTTGTAACCTAGATAAAGGTATTGAGTTTGAGTATTGGCTATAATACAAGGTGCGGAGAATATATAACATAATATATATATATAGAAATATTCTCATAATTTTAATTAATTAATAAATTTTAATTAAACCCCTTTGCGTCGACGTTAGTACTACCACGTATACTATATATGGAATTTTATTTAAATTAACAAACTAATACTAGCCGGTACTATTATTAAATTTAATATTAATTGAAATCTCCTTAAAATAATTAATTAATGGCTGAAAATTGAAACTGAGACATACAAATTGGGAAAAGTAAATTTACCTAATTTAAAATTACATTGAATATATTACACTTTTTTCCTTGACGAGAGTTATATAATATACCTTGACCGGATTCTTTATATTCACTTCCTATTCAAATATATAATTGAGGCAACCAAAAATATAAATGTATCAACACTAAATTATTTCCTTCTTTGATTAGACAAAACTACATCTGTACTGCTGTCTAGCCGTGGTCATATGGATATTCACATGGAATTTTATGCAAACTTTCATAAATTAACTTTCTTCAAATCTCTATAAACTGCTCAATTTGAATCCTTGCATATCAATAGAATAAAGTATAAATTTAAACTTTAAAGTATAGAAGAACGCATAGTTTCTTAAAAAATTCAAATGAAGAAATCCTCCCTCAAATTAATTACATTCCTCCCTCGGCTTACCACATAAATTTTCTACGCAGGCGTGCGTGTACGCACGTACGGTCCGATCAGTTTTATAATTAAATTCTCGAATCTCTTTAGCACTTCAATCACATGACTAAAGTCACATGTTCAAGTCGATAAGTTTTTTCCGGACTTTTTTGCTCGCGTGTGCTTGAACACGTGATATATATATATATATAATATGACTTAAAAGATCGATCGACCGGTAATGGCTGTGCATGATAGTATTTTTTTGTCCTTTTTTTATGATTATGTAATTTAAGATTATTTTTCATCGTGTACGTGAAATTTTATATTTCACACATGATATTTATATCGATTATAATAATATATATTCAAATGATACTATAACATTATACTAGGGGATTAGTTTAACCAGTTATATACAATTTATAGATATGTCTTCTATTAAATTAAGCACAATAAGGTGTTTTACAAGATTTTATTCTTCTGCACCTACTAAAAAGGGAGATGTTCGTGTTAAAAAACTTTTTGGTAGACCTTCAAATAATTTAACAAGTGGTATAGTTGGTTTAGCTAATGTTGGTAAATCAACTTTTTTCCAAGCTATTACAAAGAGTAAGTTAGGGAATCCAGCAAATTATCCATTTGCTACAATAGAACCTGAAGAAGCTAGAGTTTTAGTTCCATCTGATAAACTTGATAAACTTGCACAATTGTATGGATCAAAGAAAAAAATACCAGCAGTTTTAAAAATATTTGATATTGCTGGATTAGTTAGAGGTGCATCTGATAATAAAGGTTTAGGTAATGCATTTTTAGCTGATATTAGAGCAGTTGATGGTATTTTCCAAGTGGTGAGAGCATTCAAAGATGATGAAATTACACATATTGAAGGAAATGTTGATCCAGTTAGAGATTTAACAATTGTTCAAGATGAATTATTATTAAAAGATATGGAATTTATTGAAAATTCAATTGAAAGATTAAACAAACAATTGAAAAATAAAGGTAGTAGACCACAACATGAAATATCGATGATGGAATTAGAATTGGAAACTTTAAATGAAGCATATGAAACAATAATGGAAGGTCAAAGAGTTATTAATAAAAAAGATTGGACAGATGATCAAATAGATGCATTAAATTTACATACTTTATTAACTGCCAAACCTGCAGTTTTCTTAGTTAATGTTAACGAAACTGATTATTTAAATCAATGTAATGAATACCTATCAGAAATTCAAAATTGGGTTGATGAAAATGCACCAGGTTCACCAGTTATTTTATTTAGTGCAGGTTACGAGACTAAATTAAATGAACAAGAAGAACAAGGAATAGAAAATACTTCTGGTCCATCTGCTTTACCAAAAATCATCCAAGAGATGAGAAAATCATTACAATTGATTAGTTTCTATACTTGTGGTCCACTTGAAGCTAGACAATGGACAGTTAGACGTAACACTTTATGTCCACAAGCTGCTGGTGTTATTCATACAGATTTCGAAAAAACATTCATTAATGCTGAATTGATCAAGTTTGATGCTGTTAAAGATATGGAACCACCATTTGAAGAAAAAGCATTGAAATCAAAGGGTAAAATTTCAAGAGTTGGTAAAAATTACACAGTGGAGGATGGTGATTTATTAACTTTCAAAGCAGCTGCAGCAAAGTCAAGAAAATAAACCATTCAGTATACCTTCCCCCATTACATCTCACTGTGTTGCTTTTTTTTTTTTTGGTGTTTTTTCTTTGTAAATTAAAATTAAATTACTCCTGTATATAGTGATATTAAAAAAGAAAAATGTATATATATTATAATTATCATAAAGCAATATCACGTAAAGAGTTATAATGCTCACCTAAACCGAAAGCATGTTGATAGTACACTAATTTTAACTCAGGTTGTTGCGCATTTTCATTGATTTTCAAAGTTGATCTACCACTCATCATAACACTTATTGGAGAGTCAAACACTTTAGCTAGAGCCATTATTTCCAGATCACCACCCCACATAGCAGTTGTTTCAATTTCTTGTGTATAACTATCAATATCTCTCATGGTTAATGTCTTTTCATCAAATAAAAATGGTGCAAATGTATCAGGGTCAGATCTTATATGATCAGCTGCTTTAGTTCTTAATTCTTGTACACTCATATCAATATCTTGTCTTTGCTTCAATTGATCAGATATAGATGCGAATAAACAATGACCATCAGGGGTAATGTCATGTTGTTGCAATTTACCAATTTGACATAGATCATTAATATTCTTCAATTCCATAGCACGTAAATCTGGCTGCGTACTTGCCTCTGATTTAGCTTCCTCTTGCATCTTTTTAATTTCAGCTTCACGCTTAGCAAGCTTTTCCTTTTGTCTATTACGCTTCTTCTTTGGTTCTTGTTGTGTATTTTGCTGTTGTTGTTTTTGGTTGTCTTGAGTCTCCTGTTCTTCTTTTTGAGAAAGCTCTAATTGAGCCAAAAGCTTTTCTGGTGTCATTTCATCGTCATCTTCTTCTTCCTCATCTCCTTCATTACCTTGTTTCTTGAAATCTTTCAATTCCTTTTCATGTCTTTGTTTCAAATTGACTTCTAATTCTTGAATTTTTTTAGCAACTTCCTTCTTCTTTGATTTACTGGCTTGCTTCTTCATTCCAGTTGTGGTTGCTATAAGGTCTCTCACCTCTTTCTTATGTCTAGTAAGTAATTGTTCTTCAGTCTCAGTAATCTCTGACATTTTTCCGTTAGTCTAGTCTATATTCTATAAAACTCAATCATCAAAGATTTTCCAAGAATAGTATAAATAAAATGTATTCTTTAAGTAGTTGATCCTTTTAATTTTTTCTTTTTTTTAAAAAAAAAAAAAAAGCTGATTATGTCATCGATATATTTTTTGTGTTTTTTTTTTTTGTGTTTTTTTCTTTTTTTTTTTTAAAAAAAAAATGAAATTTTTTGGAAATTTAGTCCAATAAAGTTTAGCTTAATGATGATTACAATTTATTTAATCTAATTTATTTATTTACTTGTTTTATCTTTATTTCATTTCCTTTTTTTTCAAGTTATTGTTATCTTTTGATAATAAGTTCTCTTAGATACTATATATATATCTATTTAATTACGCAAGAATGGGATTCTTTTGGGCAGACTCTCAACCTTCGGCAACAGGAAAGGACATATCAAAGTGTCCCGTTGATCATACTAAATTATCTACACAACCAATATCAGATGCACCAACTGCATGTCCAGTCGATCACTCTAAATTTGCAGCTGTTGCATGTCCAGTTGTGAAAAAGGGTTCTGATGCATTGACAAACGATGATGAAATCAATCCATTAAATAATATGCCATATTCATTATCTCCAGAGAGAGCTCCTGGTCAAACTATAGATCTGCCAACTGAAAAGACACTATCTACAATTCCAAAAGGTGAAGCTTCAGATAGTGGAGTTTGGGAATATCCTTCTCCTCAACAAATGTTTAATGCTATGTTAAGAAAGGGTAAAGGTGATATTCCAGAAGATGCTGTTGAAAGTATGGTTAATATTCACAACTTTTTAAATGAAGGTGCCTGGACTGAAATTTTAGACTGGGAAAAACCTCATACCGATGAAAGTAACGTTGAACCTAGATTACTTAAATTTACAGGTAGACCATATGATTTATCACCAAAGGCTAGAATTCATTCTGTTCTAGGTACTTTATTCCCAAATAGTTATAATACTGAACCTCCATTTGATAGACACGATTGGACAGTTTTAAGAAACAATGGTAATGGTGATTGGCAAAAAGTTAGATATGTTATTGACTATTATGGTGGTCCAGAAGATGAAGATGGAATGCCAACTTTCTTCCTTGATGTTAGACCTGCTTTAGATAATTTCTCAGGTGCTAAAGATAGACTTCAACATTGGGTTAAAGAAACTAAACCAGTCTGGGATAAGGCTTTAGGCAGAGGTGATAATTGAAAACCCCTTTTTGTTCTATGATTTTTTTCTAATTAATGTTCTTCTATTTTATTCGGTGTTTTTTTCTTTTTTCTTTTTTTTTTCTCTTTTTCTTGGTTTCCTCTTTCAATGTTATACTTTTAGGCAGTATAATTGTATATAATGACATTTTTCTTAATTTATAACGCAAACTCTAAAATTTTATTCTAGTTTGGTTTTAAACAAATGTATTTACTGTCTATTAATTCCATACTCTTGTTATTTATCTTTTTCTATTTTACTATATTTACGTGTATATTATTCCAACAAAACAAAATTTAATGTATTTTATTTTTTGACCTTTTCCTAAAAATAGCCTAACCAAAACCTCCAGGGTATAAAACAAAATAAATAAATAAATAAATAAAAAGGCGAAGTAGATATATACTATAATAAAACAAATGGGGAAGAAAGATTTTTTTTTAAATACAGCACAGATTTCCAAGATAACCACCAATTGTGGCTTCTTTATTCCACCAAACTTTCACTAATTCAATTAAAAACTCACAATCACTACTACTATAAGGATCTAATCCCATTTCATGAATATCTTGTGGATCAATGACTATTGTTGAAGAATTTTTATTCACGGAAGGTAAAAGTGTATCACTTTCTCTAGTGGAATCTGTCTCCAGTTCTGTATCTTCATCGGTGGGATCCTGGTTGTGTTCATTTGAATAGTCAGATTCATTATTAATTATTATATCTGTAAGCATATTGAACAACTTGACAGTTAATTTTTGGAAATAACCTAACAAACTAATCAATTTTTCGACGTCATCCTTTGATAAATCATCAAATAAATCATATTCAATTTCATATTCTTCTTGTTTAGAATCAGATCCACCTGCAGTTGCCCACCAAGAAAATCCATTCCAAAAGAGTTCTCTAACAGATGATCTTTCACTTGTATTAGTAATATATGATGGTAAATTAATTTCTTGTTCTCCAGCTTCAATTTTATTACCGAAATCAAAAGAATTTTCAGTATCATCACTTGCAAAAAAATTCAAGTAAAGTAATTTAAATTTTTTCAGATCTCTTGGAGTGGCAAGAAGTGGTTTTTTAAGTTTATCGGAACTTTTCAAAATTTTGGGGATTAATTCTTCTTCATCTATTCCTGTATTGAAACTTTTATCACTCTTTGAAAACCTATTCAAATTAACCATATTGAAAGAATCAATTCTTAAAGAGTAATCATAAAGATCTTTCTTTTCCAAAATAATTTGATCGGTTGTACTTGCAATGAAACCATGATTATAATTCTTCAAGAATGAGATATCATTAACACAAATATTGTACAAAGGTTTATTAAATTCTAACGATTCTAAATCAACAACACCAGATTTAATCAACGAAACTCTTAACTCTTTTGGGATTGATGAAATCAAAGAAATACAATAAATAAATTTAGAAAATTCACTGATTGAAGTCTGTCTTCTAGTAGCAGTATTTGACGTAACTTCATCTTCGTCTTCATCATCGGTAGATATATTACCACTTACATCACCAGGAGAAGATAATTGAGGTGAATATAAAATTATCTTCTTACGTAGTAAAGATAACTTCCAAATTTTAAAAATCAACGGACCTAATTTTTCCAAAAGTGGGAATAATGAATTAATCATATGTTCATCATCAATTGAAATATTATCTAGTAAAGTTTTACAATTAGGTATTGTTGGTTCAAATACAGAACTATTGATAGTGTCTATACTACCATTTGTATTTGCCACTGGTGTTGATGAGATATTTGCTTTATTTTCAGTTGAATTAAACTCTTCATTAATCAAAGTTTGAATTGATTTCCTTCTATTTATATTAATTGATTTCATTATATCTTTAAATTTTGTAGTTGGATCATTTGGACCTTTAAATCTATGAATTTCAAAATACTGTTCAAAATTACTACAAAATTTATCCTCTTCAACTTCATCTGAAGATTTTATAAATTCAGACAATAAACTGTTTAAATCATTTCTATAATCCCATCCAGATGAATAGATCTTAGGTTTCCAAATAGATAAATTCCCAGTTGTACCGTGTTCGTATAAATGACTTGGATCAATTAAAACTCCCAATGAATACATTTTAATCTTATCTCTATCTATTGAGCCACTTGAATCAACCTGCTGATCAAAACTATTTTGCTTATAGACAGATAAACCGTAAAGTAAATTTTTACCATTACTATCATCTTCATTATCCTTGGTATTATCATCACCATCGGTACCTTCATCAATGCTCTTCTTCTTTTGAACAAATAAAACAATATCATTTGAAACAGAATGTAAACCAGAAGGTAAACTTTTAAACTCTAAATCTTGAGAAGTATATATAGAATTATTTAATGATTTAAACCATTTTAAAACGTAACCTTTATGAACATCAAATTTGGTTAAAAATAGAGCTGATATAGGAGGTTGTTGTTGTTTTGATACTTGTGGTTGTAATTGAAACTGTGGAGTCACCCCAGAATCACTATTTTCAGAATCCATACTAGAAAATAACCCAAAATCTTGATAAATGAATAGTTCCTATCTATTAATATATACCCTTTAGCAAATATATAAGTACTTTAACAAAGAGAACCTATACAATTGTATATATATATTATATAAAACATATTTATTGTTACTTTTTCTTACCAAACAAAATAGCCTAAAAAGGCTACAGATTTTCTCTTTTTCTCTCTTTTTTTTTTCTATTTCAATTGATGATTATATAATATATTACGTTAATGATATACGACATTTAAATTGTCATAAAAGGAGAATTAATCATTTACAATTATATACAAGTTTATAGAAGATGTAAGTTATATGTTACTCTATAGAGTAGTTGAAAGTAAAATATAGATACTTCTTACAAGTATTATATCAACTTAGAAAGTTAAATATTAAGCTATATCTATATAATGAATACTGTTTAATAGCATTATCTCTTAATAATTAATTAATACTTTATAGAATAATTATATAATTTAAAATCAATTATAAGCTTTAAAGATCAAGATTTATTTAAATAGGCTAAAATTAGGCTTTAAATATATACCATTTAGTAGATAAGTAATTGATCTATGTATAAATTTATTAATTTGACAAATTTACTAATATTTACATACATTTTCAATATATATTATAAACTGTTAAAAAACAAAGAGTAGAGGTCTAAGGTGTTGATTTATAAGAAAATTTAAAGAAGATATAAATCCATAAATTTTAGTTATTCATAGAACTCTCCTTAGCTCAGATGGAAGAGCATGAGACTGTAACTGTTACAAGATATCTCAGGGTCCCCGGTTCGATCCCGGGAGGGGAGATCTTTCTTTTTTTATTTCCCAAAATTTACAAGAATTATAGACTCTATTCAGGTATATTTTATATAGTAAATGGTACTGTATATTTTTTTTTACTACTCACTCATACCGTCATATACATATAGTACGTACTACAAAGATACTAATAATTCAATAAGTTAAAATAAATAATCAATTTAACCATATTCATTCCTAATATACAATTATACAAAAAAAGGGATTTCTAAATAAAAAAAAAAACAAAGATTGAAAATAATTCAAAATAACTGTTTTTCACAGTTAAAAAGAGATAATTAGCAGCATATATATTATTAAATTTAAAAAAAATCCGACCTAAACACAATAAAAATTAAAATACACACACACAAACGTATACAACCCAAATTTTTCGTTTTTTAAAAAATTTAAGCAGAAGTAGCGGAGGTGTACTTAGTAACAGCTCTGGTACCTTCAGAGACAGCATGCTTAGCTAATTCACCTGGTAAGATTAATCTAACAGCAGTTTGAATTTCTCTAGCAGAGATAGTTGACTTTTTGTTATAAGCAGCTAATTTAGAAGCTTCAGAAGCAATTCTTTCAAAGATATCGTTAACAAAAGAGTTTAAGATAGACATTGATTTTTGTGAGATACCGGTATCTGGGTGAGTTTGTTTTAAAACTTTGTAAATGTATGAGGAGTAAGTTTCCTTTCTAGCCTTAGTTCTCTTCTTTGGTTCGGTAGAAGAAGCGGTCTTCTTACCAGCTGGTTTCTTTTCAGCTGGAGCTTTGGAAGCTGGTTTCTTTTCTGCTTTTGGTGCCATTTTTGTTATATAAGTTGTTTAAATAATAATATTTATTTGATAAGAAAAAGAAGAAGAAGAAGAAAAATTAAAGTAAATGGAAAAGGAAGAAGAAAGTTTTTTTAATAAAGTTAACTTTTAATCATTCAAGTTGGGAATTTGTTAGATTATATAAAAAAAATAATCACAAAGACCAATATTGATTTGAAGAGTATACCAAACAATGGAGGTAATTAAACAAACACACACACATACACATACACGTACGTACGTTCCTTTTGAAATATTTTTTTTTTGGTGTTTTTCATTCAAAACAAAAAAAAAAAAACACTAACAAAAAGCGCGTTTTGTTAGTGCATAAATGTAACATTTCATCAGAGTTAGAAATTTGCACTAATAAAAATTAGTTAGTGCACATTTTTAACTTTCCCGTTGTTGTAAAAATTCGAACGTTTTTTTTAATACAAAAAACTTCACCTTTTTTGATTGTTTAATTTTAATCATTGACAGTTGTATTATTACAAAGTTGTTTTATTGAATAATAATATATATATATATCTTTTAATCCAGTAGTTTTTTGTTTTTCTCTTTTTCAAACTTGGTATTATTTATTACTTTTTAAAATTTTCTTTTAGATTTTTTTTTTCTCTCTTTTCTTCTTAGTCATATAAATTATATTAAGTCTTCATTTAATATAATCTTTTTTCTTACATATATAAATAAATAATCAAAAAATGTCAGGCGGTAAAGGTGGTAAAGCCGGTTCATCCGATAAAGCTTCAGTTTCAAGATCTTCCAAAGCTGGTTTAACTTTCCCAGTTGGTAGAATTCACAGATTACTAAAGAAAGGTAATTACGCTCAAAGAGTTGGTTCTGGTGCTCCAGTTTACTTAACTGCTGTTTTAGAATATTTAGCTGCTGAAATTTTAGAATTAGCCGGTAACGCTGCTAGAGATAACAAAAAGACCAGAATTATCCCAAGACACTTACAATTAGCCATTAGAAATGATGAAGAATTAAACAAGTTATTAGGTCACGTTACTATTGCTCAAGGTGGTGTCTTACCAAACATCCACTCTAACTTGTTACCAAAGAAATCCGCAAAGGCTGCTAAGGCTTCTCAAGAATTATAAGTCTTTTTTTTAAAAAAAATTAAAGTCTTTTTTTCAAAAATTGGGTACTTCAAATTTTTATAGGGGTATATGGTTTTTCTTTCTATCTTTATATTTTATATTATCAAGAGTGTATATTAGTGTTTAATATTATAAGTTTTTTAAACAATTTAAAATTTTTTTATTATAAAAATAGTAAATAAAGCTATCTCTTTGCACAGAGATCAACAATGATGTTAACTATAGAAATGACAACTTCAGCAGCAATTAAAATAATAACAATAAATTCTAAATATTCATCATTAGAATGACCCAATTGTTCTTTTAACATTTGAAGTAAATCTGAAATAACTTCTAATCTTTGATTTAATAATGCAACTCTTTGATTAATTTCTAAATAACCTCTTGTAGCTTGATAAATTGGTTCTAATTGAGGTTCAGACCACATTAATTCAGGTGAATCTAAAACTGAACCATGTAAATTAATATTAATTCTTAAAATAAATAATTCACCAATTGATTTCATAATTTCTTCTCTTGTCATTTCAACTTTACCAGTTTGTGCAATTTGTTGTGGTATATCTTGTGTATCTTCAATTGTATTATCAACTAATTCTTCAAATAGTGATATTTTAACAGATTGTGAAATTGCATATGATATACTTAATTTTAACATATAGTTTGAATCATCTTTTAATGTAATAAAATCATTATAAATTCTAGGTTGATATGATTGTGTAATATAGTAATTTAACTCTTCAGTTTGAACATCTTCATCTGCTAATTTCTCATTTTCAAACTTAGCTAAATCATCTAAAAATGCATTTTCTTCCCTTTTACTAAAACCCCATAGTACAACAACACCATATTCAAATATGAAAACTTCAGTTGATCTTTTACCAACATCAATTTCACCACCTTCATCATCTAATCTTATAAGTTCCGATGAATTAGATTTACCATCTTTAGATGATTCATTATTATTGTTATTGTTATTATTATTGTTATTGTTATTATTATTATTATTATTATTGTTATTATTAAAATTTGATGATTTCTTTTGAGATGATGATATACTACCATTTCTCCAATCTTTATAAGTAAATGGTGTATAAATACATTCATCAAATAATTTTGGTGATGTTGAATGAATTCTTTTCCTATCTTTTAACCATCTAATAAGATCTCTCATCTTATAAGTACCAGCGGTACAATATGCTGTCACTCTAGGTAATAAAGATCTATGTTTTTTACCTAATCTTTCAGCATCTTTCCTTGCCGGTCTATCCTTAATTTTTTGTAAAGAGTATGATTTATCAGCGGTACTATCAATTGATGTATAGTCTAAAGAATCAGGTAATAACTTTAATTTTTGAATTGTACGTCCAGTTCTTTGTGGAGCAATATTCGGTCCAAGTTCTTTAGCAATATGCGGTGCGGTAATACCACCACTAGGCGTCGTTGTAGTATTAGTATTAGTAGTAGTATTGGAAGTATTAGATATAGCGGCTCCAATTGCCTTCTTATTTAAATCAGTACCTTCAGATGAATCTTGAGGTATAAACTGATTTGAATACGGATTATCCGATAGTAATGACGTTGTTTCAGATGGTTGAGACGGGTGAGACATTGTATAAATTCCTTTTTCAAATTAATTAATTAATGTATTATTATTATCATCTAAATTATATAGATCCGAAAGCTGGCAAAAACACGGGACAAACAAAAATTGAAAAAATTTCTAAATAAACGTACAAGTCGATTAATCCTTTTCTTATTTAAACAGTGTTATCTTATTTAAACAATGTTATCTTATTCAAACAATGTTATCATATATCTTGCATATACCAACCAACAATAATAAACTTAACATTTTACAAAAAGATAAAAATTTAATAATTAAATTTTATTTTTTATCAATTACGTAGTTGTAAAGACGATCGACGTATAAAATTTTAAAATCGACGCATCTTTTGAAATTTTTTAAAAAAAATTTTTTTTTTTTTTTTTTTTTTTTTTTCAAAAATTTTTTTTTTTTTT
>JAJLSX010000015.1:16571-80661 GCA_030567815.1 Ogataea piceae | reverse complement strand
AAAATGGTGAAAAAGAAGGGTTCTACCTCCGAGTATAGAAAGTTTACATATACCTCTTTTAGGGATCGTGTTGATTCTATTAAGATTGAACCAACATTACATCTTACTAAGAAATCATTCCATGAAGTTGAGATATCACATTTTTTATCAACTTTAGAGCATTGGAAAGAAGTTAATTTATCAAAGACATTTACAGAATTAGTTGAAGTTATTGAACCACTATGTTTAAGTTTACCTCAGTTATTATACCATCAAAAGAAAATTTTTAAGAATTTACAAATATGTTTAAATTATAATGATAGTTTATCATTACAACCTACATTAGAATTATTATCTCAATTTTGTCATGATTTAGGTCCTGATTTTATACCCTACTATTCAGATTCTTTAACAATTTTAAATAAAATTGCAATTGAACAAACAGAATCTGATCCATTAGAATGGACTTTTAATACATTAGCATATTTATTTAAATATTTATCAAAAGATTTATCAAAAGATTTAATACCAACTTTTAATCAATTATTACCTTTATTAACTTTAAAGAAAAAAGATTATATTTCAAAATTTGCTTCACAGGCAATTTCATTTTTAATAAGAAAGGCAACTACAAATTCATTGAAAAAATTCATTGTTAAAGTTTTCACAGTTGATGAATTACTAATTGAACATTTAGAAACATATCATAAATCATTAGTTATCATTTTCGGTGAAGCATTGAAAAATTCAGCTGGTACATTACATTCCAAATCTAGTCTAATATTATCACCTTTAGTTTCACAATGTTTACTAAGTCCAAGTGCAGAATCTGTCTTAACTGATATAATTATGGGTGTTACTAATCATTCTGAATCATCTCAATTTGCTAAACCTTTATATATTACAACTTTGCAAACAATTGATGAAAAATTAAACGATGATGATAATTTATTAAATTTTGAAATATTAACTTCAATGACTCAAGTTTTAACTACATTGGCATTTACAGAAAGTGGTAAAAAATTTGAAAATTGGCCAGATTTAATGGTTTTTGTTAAAAAATTACATGAAATTTCTCAATCTTTAAAAGTACAAGATGAAGATGAAAAAATTATGAAGTGTAATTTTGGTGATGCAATTGCTCAATTTTGTACCATTTTAATTAGAAATTCAGATCCTTTAGTCTTATCAAAGTTTCATATTGATATTTTCAATGTTATGATGAAATTAAATGATGGTTCAAATTTCTTACCTTTTATTAGTATCTCTGTGGATTTATCTAGAGAGAGAACTTTAACATATTGTAAAAAATTTGTTACAAGTTTTATTACTCAAAATTGGGAATCTAAATATAGAGAAATTGCATATTTCTTAAGTAATATGAATAAAAAAGGTTTAATTAATGTTCTTAAAGATACAGCTAATTCATTACATGTGATAATACCTTTAGAATTTAGTAAGTTTATCTTATCTAAATTTGATAATATAGAAAATTTAAATACATCTGATGATTTAGTTGATATCTATTGGAGATTATTAGTTTTAGAACATACTTCACTTCAAATATCGGTTGATTCATTGGTGAGGTTTTACATATTATCACAAGATAATACAAAGACTCCAAGTTTATTCTCAACTGATATTGGAGGTAACGTTTTAAAATCATTGTCCCATCAAGTTCTTGAAGATGATAAATCATATGAAATTTTACAATCTTCATTGAAAGATTTGAATAGAAATGTTACAAGTACTCCATTCTTGGAAGGTTTTAATAGATTTTTAATCAATTTAAGTGAAGAAAGAACTCCAAAGACATTCAATTTATTGAAAGAAAATAGAGAATTATTGATGAATAAAGTTGCAGATAATTTAATTACACCAAGTCACAAATGTAGAGAATTTTCATTGAATATTATAATTACAATGTACGAAAAATTAGACGGTGAAGCTCCTGAATTAATCTCTGTTTGTAGAATTATTGAACAAATTCCACTAGATTTATCAAATGGTAGAGATATACAATCAAGATACAGAAATTTCAAAACACTTTATACAACCGCACATTCTAATAAGATGATTAATCATATAGTTGTTAAATTTGCATTTGGTCAATTAACAAATAAATTCTCCCCAACTTGGGATGGTGCTATTGATTTAGTGGCTTCAATTATAGGGAAAGTTGCTGATTTAGTTTGGGAATTAGCTTCCAAAATGATTACCTTGAAATATAACGAACAGATTGAAGAAATTTACCTTGAACAAGAGGAAGAATTATCTTTAGCTAGTGGAATCAGTGATAGATCTTTATGGTTCCCACAAGATCCTAGAATTTTAACAAATGTTGAAATCAGTGAAAAAGTTTCACATCAATATCAACAAATTGTTTTATCATTGGTTGAATTCTCAGAAACTAATAGAGAAAGTCTTATTTTCAGTGATTTTGCAAGAGCACAATCAATTCGTATGTTAATGAAAGTTCCAACTATTGCTGAAACTCGTTTCAAAGATTTATTCCCATACGTTGTTAACGCTGATATTGATGACGATTCAGATGTTGAATCTGGTTCTTTATTAGTTGGATGGTCTACTGCTGATAGAAACTCTTTGATTGAACTATTAACCCACTTCAAGAAATTGAATTCAGTTTATGGCGCAGATGAAGTCTTCAAATTTTTGATGAGGTTATTATCCAATAAAAATACAAAAGTTCAAACTCTTGCTTTGAATTCTATCTTGAATTGGAAGAATCCAGTGTACAATAGATATCAAGACAACTTGAAGAATATGTTAGATGATACTTTATTCCGTGATGAAGTGATCAACTTTTTGCAAAATGATGAAGAAAGTACAATTGAACAACAGGATGTTGATACAATCATGCCTTTAATTACCAGAATCTTATTTGGTAGAGCTAAAACATTGAAAACAAGTGGTACAAAAGTTGGTAGAAAAATGGCCAGTATTAAGGTCTTATCCAATTTGGAAGATAAACACATTACTGAATTTTTGTCTTACTCATTCGAGAAGCTTGATTACTCTGGTTTCTTAGAATCTACCAAAGAAAAAGAAATTACAATGTCTGATGTTTCAGTTGGTATTTTGAGAAACATCAGTGGTTTCCTAAATATGAACTCTGAAATTTTGTCAACTTTAGGTAAAGCTCGTTATGAGTGTTTACCAGTTATTATTGAACCTTTGATTTACTCATTATCAATTTCAGAATATGCTATTGTTAATGGTGAAAAATTTGACAATGAATTGATCGAAAAAACTGCCCGTAAGAACAGATTGTTGGGTTTCAAAGTGCTATATGAATTTACTACATATCTTGGTGATAAATTTGACTGGAAGCAGTTTGGTGATAGTTTATACTTCAACTTGATCCAACCAAAAATGGAAAAATTTGGAACTGAAAATTTACAACAACCATCTGCATTGATGAAATTGATGACTTCTTTATGGTCACAGAAAAACTTACAATTCTTCCTTTACTACGATGAATATGCCCCTGTTAAAGCTTTATTGTCAATTTTACCAAACCCTAACGCTAAAGATTCGGTTTTACTTGCTGTTTTAAACTTTATCATTGCTTTATTAGATAATGCATCAGAAGATGACGATTTTGTTAATGTTTTAGCTATTGTTATATCTGAATGTCTCAGCTCCTTAGTCTTGCTATTTGACCATAGTATTAATAAGGAAGTCAATTCCAAGGCTGTTGAAATATTATTGACTTTAATTGAAAGAGATTACGTCACTGATAATGATGCAAGAAAAGTTTTAGTTAGTTCTTTAACTTCTGCCTTAGATAAATCTAACAACCAAGTAGAATTATCTGTCAAGGCAAATATTATTAGAATTTTGGCTGCTGTTGTTAGAGACTTTGATTGTTCGCTAGATGAAATCATTCCTCTATATACAAATATTGCAAAACTTTACAGAGTTTATCCAGAAAGGGAAATGAGAACAGTTGTTTCCAGTGTTTTCATCAACTTGGGTGAAAGATTTAACGAATTTGAAAAAGTTGGAACCATTGTTTCTGACTTGAATGCTTACTCTAAAAAGAAAATCAGAGAACCTGATTTTGAAACTAGATTAAATGCTTTTAGTTTAATCAATCAAACTGAGTATGTTAACCTTTCTCCATTAGAGTGGGTCCCAATTTTAGCAACTTCATTGTTCTTCATCAATGATGAAACAGATCAATCAATGAGATCTTCCGCTGCATATACCTTAATTAGATTTATTGATTGTTCGTCAAATAAGAGTTCTCAAGAAGAAGCAAATGATTACATTGATATGCTAAAATCAGCTGTTTTACCTCATTTGAAAACCGGATTAAGAAAGAAGAACGAATTAGTTCAAACTGAATATATTAATGTCATTTGTCACATTGTTGAATCCTCAAAGTATTTCCACGATTTCGACGATATGAAGGTTTTACTACATAATGGTGATGAAGAAGCAAACTTCTTCAAGAACATCAACCATCCTCAATTACACAGAAGACAAAGAGCTGTTCGTAGATTAGTTGAATCTGCTCCTGAATTCTCAGAAAATACCATCTCTCACTGGTTACTGCCAATGATTGAACATTATGCATTCTGGACCGATGATAAATACAGAAATATTGCCAATGAAACCGTTATTACCGTCTCAAAATTGATGGTTCACTTGACCTGGAATCAATTTAAAGCAATTCTCCAAAGATATATCTCTATCATGAATCAAGCTAAGGTTAAAGAAAGAACAGAACAAATGAGAGATTCTGTCAGTTTAATTGTGTCAGTTTCATCTGCTTTGAAAGAATTATCAGGCTCAGACTCTAAGCCTAAGGATTTCCCTTCAACAGCTGAGAAGTTAGACTCTTATATTTTAGATGATCTAATGCCAACCTTGAGAAAGATCTTGACTACTAGAAATGAAGAGACTGTTTTCGCCAGAGTTCCATTATGTGAAGGTATGACTACTTTAGTTATGTGTTGTTCAGAAGACAAGGTTAACACAGAATTACCTGGTATCTTGACCAACATTTGTCACATCTTAAGAGCTAAATCTGAAGAATTAAGAGATACTATCAGAAAGCACCTTGGTAGAATTGCTCTCTCCTTAGGCCCAACTTACTTGAAGTTTATCTTGAAAGAATTAAAGAGTGCGCTTGCTAGAGGTCCACAAGTTCATATTTTGAGTTTCACTGTGCATTACATCTTGGTTGTCTTGACCGATCATTTCAAACATGGTGATTTAGGTGAATGTGCCGAGTTAATTATTGATGTTATCATGAACGATATCTTTGGTGCAGCTTCCCAAGAAAAGGAAGCCGAAGGTTATAACAACAAAATGAAGGAAATCAAGCATAATAAGAGTTATGACACAGGTGAAATGGTCGCTGGTAATATTTTCTTGAAAGATTTTGGACATTTACTTACTCCTGTCAAACTCTTGTTACACGAAAGATTAGCATTAAAGACACAAACTAGATTAGACGAGCTATTGAGAAGATTCTCATTTGGTTTACATAAGAATGAAGAAGCATCATCTACCGATATGCTATTATTATGTTACGAGATCTATAACCAATCTCTAGAAATGTTGGAAAAGCATGGTAAAAAGGACAAGGAAGAGATAAGTGAACAAGATGAACATTTCCTTGTTCAATTAGATGCTAGACCAATTAAGACCCAAGTTGAATATTCTCTATATGTTAGAACAATGCAAAAATTCGCTTTTGAATTATTAAGAACTGCAATTACAAAACATGACTCGTTATACACTGCTGCTAACTTGAGTGACTTTGTCCCAATTCTAGAAACCAGTTTAGCAGCTGACGATGAAGGTGTTATCATTGCATCTTTGAAAGTGTTAACTATGATGGTTAGACTGAACTTCCCAGAAGAGACCGAAGGAAGATTCACTGCATGTGCTAGAACAACTTTGAAGATAGTGAAAGATATGCCAAGCACAAACAATGAATTATGTCAATCCTGTCTTAAGTTCTTAAGTGCCATTATTCGTCACAAGGAAGACTTACAATTGAAAGAAACTGCTTTGAGTTACATCCTTAAGAAGACTGAACCTGATTTAGATGAACCAATGAGACAAGGTGTCGCCTTTGGTTTCTTGAAGAGTTTAATCTCTAAACATGCGATGTTACCTGAAATCTATGATACAATGGAAGTTGTGTCGAGAATTATGGTTACAAGTACTTCTGTTGAAATTAGACAGGTTGCTAGAGGTGTCTTCTTTACTTTCTTAATGGAATATGATCAAAGTAGAGGTAGATTAGAAAATCAATTCAAGATGTTAATAAACAATTTGGAATATCCTGCCCAAAGTGGTAGACAGTCTGTGATGGAGTTAATTCACTTGATCGTTAATAAAGCTGGTAAAGAATTGTTACAGAAACTATCTGCTTCATTTTTTATTGCCTTGTCAAATGTTGCAATTACAGATGATTCTCCATCCTGTAGAGAAATGGCTTCTGAAATTATTGCTTTAATTTTAAGTAAACTTGAAAAATTAGGCGGTAACTTTGAATTCATTGACAAATATATCAGTTTATGGATCAAACAAAGAAAGAATGAACTACTAGCTAGATGTGGTTTGAATGCTTATCAATTATACATTTCATCTGTTGGTTTTGAAAAAAATGTTGCTTTGAATGCAATTGCCATTGAAAGAATCTCAGATGTTTTATACTTGACAAAGAATTCTGATGACTTAGAAGAAGTCAGTTGGGAATTAGTTTATTCATCATTGATTGCCTTTGAGAAATTAAATGACGCTACCAATTTGTTCACTTCTAGATTTGAAAACTGTTGGTTGAGTATCACTGAAAGTTTACTATATCCACATTCATGGGTCAGATTATTGTCTTCAAGATTGTTGACTTCATTATTGAAGAAAATAGATGAAAGTTCCGCTGCAAGTATAGAATTTGAAGTTAGCGATTCTCAATTACAAACTATTGCTTATAGATTATTCCGTCAATTAGGTGCTTCTAATATTTCCGAAAAATTAGCAAATCAAGTTGCTAAGAATCTTGTTTTCATTTCAAAGATTTGGAATAAAGAAAATACTGGATTTACAGTTTTCAAGAAGGAAGAACAAGGTGCCGAAGAAGATGAAGAAGCTGATCAACAACCTAAATTCAAATCTGCTCTTGATTGGGCTATCAACAGAGCTAGTGCCATTTTAAAGAATGAATCAAGACCAACCAAAGATATGTTAATCACCAAGAAGGCTATTATTCAATACAATGCATTCTTAACCTCATTCTTAGAACCATCCAAATTATCAGAGATCGTTTCTTCTCAAATCTTGATTCCATTAATCAATATATCTGAACAAGAAGTTGTCATTGAAGATGATGAAGATAATTCATTACCTTCTATGGCCACCAAATGTATGGATTTAATCTCTAAAAAGATTGGACTTTCTGAATATAACTTGATCTACTCTGCATCAAGAAAGATTATATATGAAAGAAGACAAGAAAGAAAGACAAGAAAGGCTCAATTAAGTTTGAATAATCCTGCTGCTGCCGCTAATAGAAAGTTAAAGAAACATGCTAGATTCAGAGAAAAGAGAAAGGCCGATAAAGATGAAAATGGTTTATACAAAGCCAAGAGAAAGAAGACTGCCAGATCATAAATATAAAACTAAACCCAAAACCCAATTTCAAAACCGCAAATAAAATCAAAAGAAAAATTGTATAGTCATATATATATATATACCAAATATGCTTTAAAAAAGCATCTTTTAATGAAATAAAAGTTAATATTATTACAACAATCACAATTAATTAATTACACATTTTTGGAAAGAACGACAAAAAAAAAAAACCTAAAAATAAATAACGAGTAAACATATACAATGATAAAAATACAGTAATGATAAAACAAATATAAACATAGAAACGACTGAAATTTGTTTAATCTTTTTCCTCTGGTTCAACAGTTTCTTCATTTGAAACAGCAATTTCAGTTTTAGTCTCTGCCTCTGTCTCATCTGTCTCTGCAATTGATTCTGGTTCTTCGACAACTGATGTAGTATCAACATCCAATTCTGTATTATCATTAATATCCATTGGTGTATCATCGGCACCTATAGCCATAGATATATCTTCATCTCCATCTCCTTCTCCATCTTCGATACTTATTTTAGTATTATCAGCATCATCGAGATCAGCATCAACGTCTTGCTTCTTAACAACTGTTTCTAACTCATCAGCATCAACTTCATCATTTAAATCTTCCACTTTTGGAGAATTTGTCTGTTGATCTGGTGTAGCATCACTAGGGAAAGATTTACCTTGTCTTAAATTATAAGCCTTAATTTCCCTTTGATATCTTAATCTATCGGCTTCATATAATTCATAGTATGGTCTTCTAGCAGTATCATCTAATTTTTTCCAAGCTTCAGTCATTGCCTTTGATAAATCACTTGGAACACCAGGATCTTTATTTAAAATTGATATTTTAACTTTTTCCTTTTCATGTTCACAAAAGATCAAGTATGCATTTGTTGGTCTTTTAGGAATTGTTGGATCTTTTATACGTTGTTTCTTTAAAGAATTAGTACCTCCACCTCTTTTCCTCTTTGAACTTGTTGAACCTGAACCAGGACCTGAAGTTGGTAAATTTGATTTAGCAATTGATAAAGGGGTATTTGCCAATATTGTTGATATTTCAGTTAATCTAACACTATCTAAATCATCGGTATCAATATCTTCAGGTGTAAGATTACTAATATTAGGAATCATTAAATCTGTTGATTTCTTCTCTAAGATTTCCAATAGTAATGCATATTCATATCGAAGTCTTTTAACTGCTTGTTTTGCCCTTGAAACTACAATTGATGTAACTTCATTTTGACCTTCAACGTCTATAATTTTTTGTCTTAAATCTTTACATTTTTGTTTCAGTCTTGATTCTATATTAAAAAAAAATAATTGTTAGTACATATAAAACCCAATGAACTATAAAGAATAAAGTAAACTTACCTTCTGATTCAGAAACCATTGTTTGACTTGCCTGTTGTTTAGACTGTTTACCGGTATTACCTTTACCAGCACTCATAATTCAATTTGTAAATAGTCGTATTTGTATCCGTGCCCGTGTTCGTGTCCCTATCGTATTATTAAAAAAGTCCCAGCTTTCTTCTACTTGTGAAAATACTCTTAATTCTTCCAATTGATATCTACAATTAACTACCAAATACAAAACAAAAGAAACAAACAAAAAGAAGAAAAAATTCAATAAAAAAACACAAAACTTTTTCTTTTTGTCTTTTTCCATTAAATTTTTTTTCCTCTCTTTGAGCGAACGCAAAAAAAAAAAATTTACTTTTTTATTCTTTATAAATTGGACGATTTAAATCAAAAGCTTCTAATGTTCTACCATATGAATTACCACCTAATCTTGAGATAACTTTCAATTTACCTATATCAATAGCATTCTGTTCTTTATTGATTAAATCTTGTCTAACATGGATACGTACAACTTCTAAGAAAACATTAGTTGAAGATAATTTTGTAGGATCATTTTTAGAGTACCATCTCTTTGTATCAACCAATTTAGTCTCTAATGAAAATGCACTTTCTTTCACAATTGGTGGTTTGATTAAAGTTGATGGAGACTGTGTCAATCCTGATAAATCCCATTCGGATACCGTACTTGGACAATTCATAGATGTATAATTTGCAGCTTCAATAAACCACTCACTAATGATATTGATTGATGCTTCATCAGTTTCTAATATATTCTTCAGTGTATCTTTATTTGAATTACCTGTAATTGATACAACTAAGATTGGTGGGTCTGTATTTACAATATTAAAGAATGAAAATGGTGCTAAATTTTTAAACTCTCCATCTTTAGAAATTGTAGATATAAATCCAATTGGTCTTGGTATTATAGCTCCTGATAGTAATTTATAGTTGTCAAATGGTGTTCTATCTTTGGCAAATGGATCAATTTCAATTTTCAATTCTTCTTGTTCTTCTTCTACATTTGATCCATCTCCTAACTTCCAATCAGTTTTAGGATTTTCAACAAATTTAACAGTATCTAATGTTTTAAATTTATCTCTATTCATCGTAACTTTATATATTGATAACTATATCTCTTATACCGAGAACTATATCTCTTCTATTAATGAATGAATGGACGAATATATATATATAATATATATAATATATATATATATATATATATATGAATCGACTGATCGACTGATCGACTGACGTATATTTTATTAAATTACATAAACAAAAGCATACACACAACACATCACCAAAGTAATTGTTCTTCAAAATAATCAACGTTATCGTTCAACTTTAAACATTCAACAGTTGATAATCTAACGTCATTATTCATCTTAGCTGGTCCACATGATATTACTGCTATATTACCATTCAATCCATGAATAAATCTTGGTAATTCAATCTTTAAATTTGGTTTTTCATTCAAATTTAAACTAACAAATTTAATACCATCTTGTAGTAAATTTATTAAAAATTCATTATTACCAACGTTTAATTCTCTTGTAATAAATATCTGTAATTCAATTAAACCTTCAAATTGTGATATCGATTCAATTTCCTTTTGGAAAGTTATTAAAAGTTCAAAATTTGATAGTAACCATACAATTGATATCGATTTATTACTTCCTTCTCTTAATAGTTGTGCCCTATATGTATAAACCAACTCTATAGCTAACGAATAAACAACAGTCATTCCAACACCACCTGCTACAAATACTAAATGATCATAAGCTTTAAAAGGTGTCGATGATCCATATGGTCCTTCAATAAGTAGTGGAATATAAAATTCTTCTTCTTTCTCTTCTTGTTTAGAGATATAATTTGCCAATTTTTTAGTTAATCCATTTTTAACTTTAATTATAAATACCAATTGATTATAATTTTGTTCTAAACTTGAAGATAATACGGTAAATGGATGTGATTGCCAAAATAAATTTTTCTTTAAGAAATAAATCCAACAAAAAGTCCCAGAAGATGGCTTCCACCAACCAGAATGATTAACTTCTAATCTTATCGTATTTGGTTTATCATTATTTTCATATAAAATGGTACATTTACCCTTTAATATACCTCCACTTAAGATAATTTTAGTAAATCTTAAAAAATATTCAATTGACCAAATTGAAATTGAAATTAAAATATATTCAATCCATCCCAATGTGATACAGTGATACCAAATACCAACAATTGAAATTATTAGTATTAATTTATGTGATAGTTTAAATATTTCATAGTAATTTCTTCTAAAAAATCCCATCATTGTAGTTATTAAAATTAAAATTAGTGATGTATTTGCCCATCTCCATTTAATTAACCCCCATCTTTCAATATAATCTCCTTTAACATCAACATATAATAGATAAAAAATTGCATGTAAACTAATTAAAATGAAAAATATCCTTGATGTCCATCTATGGAAAACTTGTGCTTCCCTATATGCAAATCCACTAATTATTAATATTGGATTATTTCTTGCTGAAAATAAAAATACAATTGGTAATTGAATAGTAGCAATTATTCCTGTTCTATCTGCATAGTTAATGTATTGAAACTCTTTAAAAATTGTAAAATTTTTAGAATAGTTATAATTGATACAACATAGTATAACAACAAGAATTATATAAGTTGTAATAATTATTGAATATATTCGAAGTGGTAATTTTTCAATCATTTCTAAACTAAATCGTTTCAACTTATCCAATATATTTTCATTTTCCACTTTCAATGGAATAACTGAATGTTTTAAAAATCTTGGAGATATGAAATGTCTTCTAAACCATTTAACAATTGATTTACTACAGTATTTTGAGAAATAAAATGGACATGACCACTGTGAAATTTCAATAAAAGTTGCTATAATAATAACAAAGATCCAATACCCAACCAATATTAATCCATATCGTGTAGCCAATAATCTTTGATTCATCAGTGTAGTTATCTCATCGTATGCATCATAGTACAACGATTCAGATATATTAACAGGATGATATAATTTACCAAGCTTCACCTCTTTGGTATCATTCATCTCAATGACATAGTTTGAAGCATTCAAGTTATGTCGAACCAAGTCTCCAAATTGATACTTCTTATACGCCTGATTGGTACATACATCCAATACATAGTTATAAGCACTTGTTAAAACTGAGCTATCATTTGAATAGCGTTCGATACACATAAGTACGGTACCTATAAAAGGAGGACATCTACACCGACATTTAAATGCTAAATCTGGTCCTTGACAATTGAATGGGAAATTGGATGAATTACTAGCTAAATAAAAACATGCTCCACCTTCAGCACTAGTTATACCTCTAGAATGAATCTTTGCTATAAAGATTGAAATCAAAGTTAAACTCAATACTTTCATATCAAACTATATATATAATCAATCTAATACTTTACTGTAATTAATTGGGAGAGAAAAATAAGAAAAAGGGGATAAAATAAATAAAACGAAATTTCTATTTTAATGGCGCTAAAAATTCTCTCCTTTGCGGGGGAAGAGGAGGAGGAGAAGGAGGAAGAGTTTTTCTACAAAACAAAACACAAAATAATAATAAATTTTATAAATAAAAGAAAACAATCATTGAGGTAACATCATAATAATTAATAGGGGTGGAACCATATACATCCAATACTTTTGAATAAATGATTTTTCAACTTCTGTACTAGCAGGAGTAGCTTTACCATCTGAACCTAACACTATTCTTTCATCATCTTTAAGAATTGGAGAAGAAACCCTAGATTTATAATCAATCTTAACAGTTAAATTTTTGGAATTTGGTGAATTAATCAATGAAAGATAATCAATATCAATAATTTCATTTGAAATTCTTAATTTATCATCACTGGTTCCAATTAACAATGTATCAATCATTGGGAAACTTAAAAATTTGTAATTAAATTTAGGTATCAATTCAAAATCACTATGGTATAATGATATTGAATATGTACCATTGTCTAACTTCCCAGTACTATTTAAATCTTCCACTAATATCCACTTTGATATACTTGTATCATATTCAAGACCTGCAATTGAGAATTTATCATTTGAATCTGTAATTGCTATCAATTTATAACTTGATTCACTAGATATTAAAACTCCATTGACAAATGAAATTAAAAATAAATATATTATAGTACCAATTGTATTATTTATCATCATTGTATTATATCCTATGATAAAAACAATTTGTAATAAACATTTATCCTTTAAACTTTAAAAAAAAGAACACCAAAGAAAAATTCACAATTTTTAATTTTAACAAAAATTTTTTGAATTTTAAAAAAAAATTTCGTTTGAATTTTTCGTTTTGAGATTTTTTTTTATTCTTTGGCAGTGCAGAGATGTTTTTTTGTTGTTGTTTTATCGAAATGGTAGCAGATCACTTGGGGAGGGAGGGGAGGGGAGCATTTACGTATGTTTATGGAATAGAAAATTGATTAGTAAAAATCATAAGATAAATAAATAAATAATTAATTAATTAACATATATAAAAAAAAAAAACAAAAAAACACACACGGTAATAAAATAAATAACATAACACCAAGTATTTGTACAATAGTAATAATAACAATGAAAAAAAAAAAAAATAATAATAACGACAATTTAATAAAAGCTTGCACAGTAAGTTTTTATTATATAAGAACTAAAATTACACAACAGGGAATAATGGCTGATGGCCAATTGATTCAATCAACAACTCTCAAGACAACTTTCTTGTCTTTCTTTGTAGCTGTACAATGTCTTAAACTTGTATCAATACAAGAAAGTAAGTCAGCTGTACATCTCAAACGCTTAAACAATCCATCTTTAGGATCTTTATAACTTAATCCAAACCCATCAAATAGTCCCAGTTTTTCAGATATACTTAATTTTAAGTGGTATAGATTTGTGTCACTGGCAAGACGAATGACTACAATATCTTCACCGTGTATAATTTTGAATTTAACATTTTGAACTGCTTGAGGAATATTTTTTGGGATTGTTGGCGAATCCGGATTACTTGTTAAGAATGTACCAGATGTTGATTTTGGTGATGCGTATGAAAAACTTTTATTGCTTGAAGTTTTAACTATTTGATCAGAATCTTTAGTTGAATCATATGTTGTTTGATTGAATGAAGTTGCTTCAAATCCAAAACTTGATGGTGATGCAGGAGCAGAATCAAAGAATAAAGGAGGAGTTGGTTGGTCATACTCTTCTTCATCTTCTTTCTTTCCTGGTTCTTCTTCCAGTATTCTATTGTTAGCGGTGGCGGATGAATGTTGAAGATAGTCTATAGCGGTAGATGCAGTTGATGTTGCATATGAACTTATACTGGTATGAGGAGAACCAGTCGATGAAGTTTGTGTTTTTTCTCTACCAAGATATGAAGGTGATGGTTTTGTATTAGTAACAGGTTGTTGACGTTGTAATTGTTGCTTTGGTCTTGAAGTATTTTTAGTGTCTTTTGTATATGTGTACAAATCTTTATCTCCAGCTCTAACTTTTAACCAATCAAGGAAAATAGTTAATGGTTCACCTTTATATTGATTAACTAAAGATATAATTTGATTTAAATAATCATCTAAATCTTTATATCTTTTATTTAATAATTCTTCAGCGGTTGATTCATTTAATGATATAATACTTGGTAATCTTGGTAAAACAGTATTATTAGTATTAACATTTGCATATTGTAAAATTTTAACTTGTAAATCATAAAAATCTTGATAGTAACGACATAGATAAAAATCACTTCTAGAATATGATTCTTCATTAGATAGTCTAATCTTATACCATATTCTACAATTATCGTTATGCGCAGAGATGACTTGAACATATCTAAATGGGAAATTAGTTGATCTACTCATAATTGATGAGATAGATGCTGAAGTTGCAGTCGAATTTGCAAGAGCTGACGATGTTGTTGATCTTGAACCTGAAGATGAAACAGAGACAGCTTTTTCCCTTTGTGACGTTTTATGAACAGACGCTGAATTTGTATTATTCATATTATAATTGGTGAATTTATCATTAGCAGCTGAAGTTGGTGTAGTTGGAGGTGTAATGATATGATTTTTAGGAGTTAACTTTGGTTGAACATGGGTATAGTTACCACTACTACCACCATAATTGATATTTAAATTGACAATAGGTTTTGAAATTGATTTTTTTTCAATGTTATTTGACTGTGAATTATTGTTAACATAGAAGTTATTTTTTGGCAAACTTATTGGGCTTGAAATTTCTGGTCTACCCATGTAATAACCCATTTGAGGAGTAGCTGTAGTACCAAAATAGGTGCCTGCTTGAATATCTAATTTTTTAACATAATCTTTTGGAATCCAACCAGATTCTGAGATCCTAGTAATTGGTTGAACCAAGATCCAATCATTAAAAGAAGCTTTTTGTAACAATTTTAGTGGTTCACCTTCATCTATGGATAATTCATTAGCAGCTTGTCCAACGAATGAGGTTGTACAAACCAATATTTCACTTTTACTTGAACCATCGTCACTATTGTTTGATGAGCCCGATTCAAAAGTGAATGAATCAGTTATAGTTTTAGAATCATGTTGTTTAGGGGATGTAGATGAATTAACAACTTCCACAGATGATAAATTTGAAGCATGTTGGAAATTAAATGGATCAGATATTGAAATTGCTTTCATTGATTTCTTAGAAATCAGCCTTGGGAATGATCCTTTTCTAGTTTGATAATCGGTCATAATGAATGGGTATATAAGAAAATTGTAATGGGATATATGGGTTAAACAAGTGTTATTGCTCTATAGAAATGAATGAAATGAAATGAAAGTAAAGATAAATAAAGATTTTGTTTTTTTTAATTTATTTATTAAAAAAGAGAAATCAAGTGGAAAAGAAGATAATTAAATTGATTGTATAGATGATGAGTTGTCAAAACATGTAAATAAAACAAAACACACAATGAAAGATAAAAAGAAATGAAGAAGCCAAGTTGTATTTTCAAAGAGAGATAAATATATATATATGTGAGTCAATCCTGAAAATTCACAAAACGTACAAGTAAACACACAAACAAATTAAATTAGACGGAGGAACAAAAAATAAATAAAATAAATAAATTAGAAATCAGAGGAATGAACAATCAAGTGTGGGTATAGTTGAAGTGAAGTTGACTTAAAAACAAAAAAAAGACAATTTACAAGTATAAAGAGAGACAAAAAAATATAAACAACAACAACAACAACACAATATGGAATATCTATTTTCTCCAAAATGTGAATATAAAAGAAAGAAGTAAGCTGAAATTAATATATTCAATTACACAAAAAGTAACAGTATTATAAACAGGCACTAGATATAAGAAGAAGAAGAAGAAGTGGATAATACGCAGACATTAACAAAAAAAAAAAATGTACACATTCCAATCAATATATATAAACACATCTTATATAAAATTATAAAGTAATAAATCAAATATACAAGGAAAGTCGTTTTATTATAAAAAATTTGTATAAAACATTCCCAAATAAGCTTTATTTAAAAGTACAAAGCTTATGCATTGCATAATATTAATGCAGATGTGAAAATTCCATGCACAATGAAAACAAATACAGCAGTGCGCATAATGTGTAAGTACGTACGTACGTACGTACGACAGTACGCGGTGGTTGTACAGCACGCGGTATATACATTTTCACCTCATATATAAAATCTTGCACCGATTACAATTAAACTTTTGTCTATCGCGTTTAGATGTGGTAACTTCGATATTTTGTTTTTAGTCTATGAAATTATACATAATACATATGAATATATCTGTATATACAATATCATATATAATATATATTATATTTCATATATTAATAAATAATTATATAACATATATAACATATATATTATATATAGTATATACCATCTATATATAACGAACTACCGAAAAGTAAACACTATAAATTTTATACATCGTATATGTAAACAAACAATATAAAAGCACTTGATTGATAATATGTAATAATGCTAATCATGATGCGAACGGCTTTTTATAATATGCAAAAATTTTATTTAATCAGAAGTATGTCAATCTTCATATTAAACTTTTTCTTTATTTTCATTTTGTCAATGTTTTTGTTTACATTTTTACAATTTATTTTATTTGTTTATGTTTTAATTTGTTATACTTTATTTTTTTGTTTATATTCTTGCGTGATTTGTGTGTTTATTTAATAAATTGGTTTATTTACATTTAACTAGTTTAGAATATTTTGTAATAATATGTGTTGCATTCTATATTTCTATACATCTATTTATCGATAGATATAGTGAATGAAAAAACTATATTTAGATGATATAATGTGTACTATGTAGTATAATAAAACTGTATATAACTAAGGTTATATATATATATATATATATACAACGTATATATACAGTGCACACACTGCACAGTGCATTTACAGCATTGCCATGGCCCATTGGCCATGGGAACAGCAGATCAGTCACCGCAATTATTTAAATAAAATTCTGGGAGGGGGGGTGAACGAGAATGGGCGTTGGTACGTACGTACGTACTCGCGATCGTTCGTGTATATAATTTACTACGCCCCCAACCCTCCATACCGCATACCGCACGATGTACGTATAAAAATTAATTTAATTTTATTTATACGGTGAATGATTTTCAACTGATAGCCCAATTTTACTGCAATTGAAAGTAATCGAAGTCCATCGCGCTATTCAAGAGATTTTAAAAATTGCTGAGCTACGCATATCGCTGTCGAATTATCAATGCGAGTAGCAGGTGGGTGTTTATGCCATGCCTGATATGCTTAAGTTTATATATATACCGTGTATATCAATTTTGAAAGTACATATTATATATAATAATATACCTTTATTGTATTATTGTTATTATTGTATAATATATTTAATAAACTGTAATTAAGGTGAGTTATTTGTTTACTTTTATTTTTTAGTTTTCTATTCCTCAAAGCCATCTATAGCTTTATTATATAGAAAACAATGTACATGGAATTATCAATTGTATATGCTCATATATAGCTGTATATATATAATAATATATATATAATATATATACTTCCAATTTATAGATATCGGTAATTTCTGATTGATTACTTGTCGTTGCTTTTTTAATTACCTTCTGCATTGAGAGATCTTTCGCTATATGGTTAGATCTTATAAGAGGAAGATATGGTTTTTTTATTTTTCTGAATATAAACCACTGTACGTATACTCAACCAAGCCTATATATTATAAATATATTATATAATTATATAAAACGCCTATCAGGGTGATAAATACATACAATGTGGATTTATATTACATTTTGAGTTATTATAATATTGATTATATAATCGGTAATGTTAGTATATATTTACCAGGTATATTGTAATATTTATACTGTATATGTATATTATATAATAATATTATATAGTAATATACGAATTATTCTTATATTATATGACGCTTTGCTTGACAGGTTGCATACGCCTTGTATACTTGTGAGTTTCCCCCTTAGTTTATGAGACTTAAAAATGTTAGTTTCTGGTGTTTATATATTTGAGTAATGTTACTTATGTGTAAGGCAGATTAGAGTAGAGGAGCTATGTATAAAAGAAGAGGTACAAACGAAAATATAAATCTTTCTGCATATTACTTGAGGCAGATTAATGAATGTTATATAAATAATTTAATATATATATATTATATAATATATCTATATATATAATCGTATATAATCACGGTATAATCACGGCTAAACCAGGGTTGAATATATAGAACAAAGGGTTATTTTTGCCTTATTCTCTTGTCCACCTCATTTTTGCAATTTTTGTACTACCTGAGTTTGATATATTTTCTTGATATATATGATATATAGTGGTCATTGATAACGTTACACAATTCTTCTTTACTCTTCATTACAACCTTCTTTCAACGTTCATTCTTACAATATTATAGGAGTATATTACGCCGCAATATATTGTATTTTCTGTTCACTTAAATCACCGGATGAGTACTGCAATCAAGGGAAAGAGGCTCAATGTCAGTGTGGGATAAGTGCCATTTTGTGCTATAACTGGTATGTACGTGTACGTGTACGTACTGAAGGTTGTAAAGTCTTATGGCGAGTACTTTAATGAGCTTTCAAAACTCTCAAAATATATTCAATTGACACTTGAAGTATGTATGAAGCATATACATTTCTTCCTTGAGAATGCTCGTTCAAGATGTGTTGAGAATTCTTTTGTTTGAATAGGGATATAGCAAGAATTCAAAGAATTTTTTAAATATGTGAACCAACATTCTTGATTAAATGATCATGTCTTTTTATATTACTAACTATAAGTTGAGTTAAACTCTATTTTAAAGTGAAATTATAAATAAAAGGGAGTTAAAAAAAAAATTGTGTTATTTTTTATTTTTAATTCAACGGAATCCACCATTAGCTAACATTGCTTTCAAGTCGATAGATTCATTACTATTTTGACTACGGCCACCCGTAGATTGAAGAGAAGTAGTAGAATTTGTATTTTTAGAAGGAGGTGGAAGAATAGCGAAGGAGGAATGATTTTGAGAAAGTGCTGGTGATCCAAATGTCATATCATTAACTGATGTGTTTAAATCTGCAATTATAGACATACCAGGATTGTGATTGTTTGTACGATGATGTAGTTCTATTGCTTGGTCATCACCGAAAACATCTATTTGTTGTTCTTTTGTCAAGGAATCATCTGTGGTTAACGTATTTTCAGTGATACCACCACCAACACCACCACCACCACCACTTTTGCGAATATAGCTATTCTTCCAATTTGAGTTATCATTATCATGTTTATCTTCATCATCATTTTTTTTCTTGGTGCCACCACCATACGCTTCGGGATCACTTGATTGCTTGTTGTTACTTTCAATTCTTTCTCGATAAACTCTCCATGGTCTTTCTCTCCATGCAAATATTAACATTTGAACCAACCCATCAATAGCTTGGAAAAACCCAACAATACAAAGAAGTTCAATTGGAACGGGTTTATTACAGAATCTCAGAATTTGTGTGACTAATGGAACAAGCCAAATCATAAGGTATGAAGCTGGATAGATGAAAATAGATCTAATTGATTTCAGTGACTGTTGTTTACGAATTTTGAAAGCTTCCAGAGATTTGATAAATATTTGTAACGATAATTCTTGTTGAGTCTGTTGCGCAATGTTTAATGTTGATGAATTTTCGATATCATCTCTGTTTTCATGTTTGTTATTACTTGGAGTTACTATAACATCTCTATAGTCTAAATCTGATACCGTATAATCACCTGCTTTTTCATTTGTTGATAAAGACGAGGTGTTTAAAAATGAGTTATCATCTTCAATAGAAGCATTGAAAAGTGCATAATAAGTACCCATCACAATATCTTGTAAGACAACACCAACTGAATGCAACTTACTCTTTTTAGGTCTACTAATTTTCCCATTGTTGATATTCTGACCCGATGTTCTTGCTTGAAGTAAATTATTGTGTTCTAAAGTGACTATTCTTAATTTTGAATAGATGTGAATATATATGGTGAAATAACTCACTATAATGAGAACAATGACAATTAATCTAGGCCCCCATTCACAAACAATTCTAATCCAAAATGGTTTTGAAGGAGGGAAACAAAAACTAATAAAATTTTGCATTCTATGACCGTCAACGAAAACTAAAGCTGATAAAACATTTGGAATACAAATGAAACAAAATAACAATGGTAAATTATAAGGATATAGTCCAGCTTCTTGCTTATATATAAAAGATTCAGTTTCAAAATAACCATTATTTTTAGCTATTGAACCTTTTTCAAATTCTGTTAAATTTTCAGTTGGTTTATCAGGTATTATCAATCTAGTTAAAAATTTCTTAAGGCAAAATTTTGACTTTGAAATTTTATAAAATTTTGATGAATTTTGTGGATCAAATACAATCAATAAAGTGTGAACCGATGTCATTGCAATTATTAAATCACTTGCTAAAAATGATGTATTTAACATGTATCCGAAAAAATCACAAGCAGGGAAATAATTTTCAAGAAAATAAATTGTAGTATAATTCTTAGTTCTTAATGCATTTAAAGTAAAGAATGGATAAATGACATGAACTAATGCTCTACCAATATTACTTATCATCAAATACAAGTATAATTTATGCCTGAAAACTCTTTTGGAAGGATGCATTCTTATAAACCAATAAACTGATATCACACCAGACACAAGAGATAAAAAACCTGGTATCAATGTCATTAAATCTTCAGCGATAATATCATTTCTAGTTAGATCTTTCACTGACTTTAACCCATTATTTATTATACCCGTCATTTTTTCCCCCTTTGTATTGATGATTTTAATCTATATTTCTAATAGTTGAAGAACAGATGAACATAAAAAAATGAACTAATATATGGAGTTATGCTATATGGATAAAAAAAGAAAAACTGTATTGGAGAACAACTGAGTCTAATGAAAAGTTAAAATGAACGTCAAAAGGTTAAACTAAATAAAATATGTTAAAAGTTCAAAAGATAGTATAAACCACTTCGCTTGTATAATACACACACTTTAACAACCAAAAACCCACAAAAACTAAAAATTGTTAAACGATTTAACACAAAAATGGTAAAGGCCAAAAAAAAAAAAAGCTGCAGTACTAAAGGGCAAACCAAAAAAAAAAAAAATTAATAATATCAATAAAAAAGCCAAAAAAAAAAAAAAATGGAGACTTCAGATATCTTTCCGATACACCATAAATTTTTTTTAATCTTTTTATTTTTAATAAAATTAAATTGTTTTTTTTTTTAAACTTTTGCTTTTTGTTAAAGATGAACAATTGAAAGTTTAATTAAACTTTTTTTAATTTTTCATGTTAAAAATTTCATCAAAAGAAAAAAAAAAAGAAAAAGCACAACTTATTACATAATCATATTATTATTATTATTATAGATTACCTAATCACCCACGTGAGTGATTTGTATTATACTTAGTTACTTAGTTGTTTTAGATATATAAAATATATATTGTGTATATGTACATGTAAATTATATTAAATTATATAAAGTATTTTTTTTTTAAATTTTTTAGTTTGAAATAACTTTCTTCAAATTTTCAGGAATAACAGCACCGTCGTTTTGAACATGGGATAATAATTTTGGTAATTGTCTACCATAGTTTTTCAATTCAGCAGTTGATAACATATCAACGACCCACTGTTTGAATTCTAAATCATTATTTGAAATTGCACTTCTTAGCATAAAGTAGAAAGTATAAAAGTTTGGCTTTGAAGATGGATCAGTTTTTGATAAGATAAAGTCATAAAATTTACTAACTGATTCTTTATTTCCAGTACCGATAAAGCCTCTGAAAATTGAGTTGTAATATTCTGGAGTTAATTTAATTGAGAAATTCAAACCTTCTTGGAATAACTCTAAAGCTTGTTTCATGTTACCATTACGGGATTCACCTGTAATCATAGCAGTATAAACAACGTGACTCATTCTCATATTTGAAGATTTCATCAAGTCAAATAAATAACGTGCACTTTCAACTGATCTTGGATTAGACATTAAATGTGTTATTAATGAAGTTAATGTTTCACTATTTGGTAATGCATTATCTTTTAACATTAATGTAAATATACTTGAAATATCTTCTTCAACTGATTCTCTTGAATAACGTGATCTTTTCATTAAAATGTCAAGAATTGTAGTATAAGTTGCAATATCAGGTTTTAAATGATTTGATGATAAGATATAATCAACAATTTCACCAGCACGTTTAATTTCATCTTTTCTTAATAGTATTGTTAAGAAAGAATTATAGAATTTAATACTTGGTAAGAATTCAGTATTACTTGAAGTTGCTTCAGTTTGATAAGTTGCATATAATTTTTCAGCTTGTTCAATGTAATTATTTGATAATAATCCAAGTAACATACTTTCTTTAATTTCAGTGGTGTATAAAGCTGGATTGTCGTTTTTCAAATCTGTAATAATATTGGCAGCTTTTTTCAAATCACCAGATTTAACATAACCTGTAATTAAAATTTTATAACTTTGAGAGTTTGGAACACATTGCTTCAACATTAAATTCCAAATAGATTCAACTCTTAAAGCTCTCTTTGGAGCATCTGATAAAACTTGTGAATTTAATAATTGATTCCATGAAATAACACTTGGTTTAATACCCTTTTCACTAGTCATAATTGTCCAATACTTAGTAGCATCTTGATATGATCGTCCCATATTATAAATTTCCATAATTTTAGCATAAGTCTTTTCAGTAAGCTCAATATTTTTATCGTTTGAAATTCTAACTAATCTCGTAACAATTTCATCAACTTTATTGGATCTAAATTCAGTAGCTGCTAACATTGCAGGAATCCAATGTTCATCTTCATTTGGATCAATTGAACCTTCAATAAATGTGTTATATTTATTCATAATGAAGTCAAAATCCTTTGATGGGAATTTAGAGACAGTTTTCAAAAATGATCTTAGTTTGAAAGCCTTTGGATAAATTTCTTTACCTGATTCAACCTTGACTAGATCACCAAGAATCATCTTAGCAACTTCAGAGTCAATCTCTTTGTTATCTGGTTTTAAAGTTAATATATAACTGATTAAACCAGAAATTGGAATTTGTTCACTAGTTGGTAATTCTTGGAATGAACCACGTTTATTTTTATTACTTGGATCCATCAATTTATTGGTATTAGTTTTCAAATATTCTGCATTTTCAAGCCAAAATGCCAATGCATCGTCATATTTATTTTCTTTTAATAAATCTGAAACAATTCTACTAACATGAGAACCATGTAAAAATTTATTTTCTTTTAAAATAACTGATAATCTTTTCTCTAATAATGAATTTGGAATATTTTCATTTTTTTGAATTGAATTTAATTGTTGTAATCTATTGATTAATAAATGACCAACTGTTAATGAACGTGTTTCAAAAGTTTCAGTCTCAGTAAATTTAGGTCCAACTTTGGAAATTGTAGTTGAAATATTTTGTATAAAATCTGAAATTGATTGAGTTTCATCTTTAGTCAAGACATATAAACGAATAAAAGTTGGTGCATCATCACGAACAGCTTGTGCATAACTGTTATTATGGTTATTGTTACTTCTAACCCTTGGAGAACGTGGTGTATATGTCTTTTTAGGTTTAATAGTCTCTGTAACTGGAGTTGAATCCAATGTACTAACTGTTGAATTTAATCTAACATTTAACTTTGCACAAGTTATTCCAAAATTTGGAACTTTCCTCGAACTTAAACGTAAAGCTCTTGATAACATATTGATAATTGATTATACAATAATATATATGTATAATATAATATCTATGTATAAACCCAACAATATTGAACAAATATTGAAATATTCATCCTTTCCCTCCTCCTCTTTTCCATTCTCATGGAAACTTCTCTTTTTTCTTTGAACAACCAAAAAAAAACAAAAAAAAAAAAAAAGTGAAAAAGTGAAAAAAAATCGAGAAGGTCGTGTAATGACAAAAGTTGTCCGATTGAATTGTCTGTCAGTGGCAGTGTAAGTAAAAACGTACAGTTTTTCAAAATTGTTAATACTTTTCGAGATTACTTTTTACAGAGTTAAAATACAAAACGATAATAGTAAATATATTGATAAATAGGGGAGTAAACACAAACAAACAAACAAACAAATAAAAAAAAAAAGAAAGTCTCAAAATCTAACAGAAGTTTAAAAGAGTAGATGAATTTTAAGCAAAGATGAGAGTGAAGAAAAGTAATCTGAAGGAAAGGAAAGGATGATGGTGTTACAAACAAAAATAAAAAAAACAGTAAAACTAAAAACGCAAATAGGGGAAATGTAAAGGTAAAGGGAAAGGGAAAGGTAAAGGGAAAGTGGAATGCATAAAGTTTATTCAAGTTTAGCATTTAATAAAGTTGCATACTTGATTGTAAATTCATCATATCTCATTGGAACAGTTTCTTCTTCGATATTTAATTTATTATGATCAATAGTCTTCATCAATTCATAATGTCTAGCAGTGTATTCTCTAGTATGATAATATTCATCCATAACTTCTTCATCTTTACAGAATTCACCATCTTTATCATTACCTGGACAATCGTTATCACTAACCCATAATCTTAAGAATTTCTTATATGTGTGACCAGGTTCGGTATATCTATCCAAAGCACCTGGGTATTTTCTTCTTAAGATTTTATCGAAATCATGTGGCATATGAGTTCTAACACCTTCGAAGAATGTTGGCACCATTGGTGATAATTCACTTAATGCGAAAACATTGTCATTTTTACAGTGTAATAAATGTTTTTCTTTTTGTAAAATTTCAGCCTTTTCTCTAAGACCTTTTTCATAAGCATCTCTATCTTCAACTTTTTCTCTTTTATTAAAGTAGTCTTTATCAATGATACGTAAGATAACGTCATCAATACCATGGGTACTGAAATAATTTTCAGTCCATGCAACTGCTGTAACATCGACATAAATACCAGTTGAAGTATCAATAAATCTACAATCAATAGCATTAGCACCCGCACCTCTAGTTCTTTGATAGAAAGCTGGACCAATATCTAAAAAGTATGAACCAATACCAGCGGCATATTTATCTTCAGCTGAAACATCAACAATTAAAGATTGATTGAAATTTCTAGCAATTCTAAACATTGAATCCATGGTAACAACAACATCAATATCTTCATCCCATGATAATGTTAAACCATTTCTAACCCAACCTAACATTGAACCATATGCAACAAAAGTTCTTAAATCACTTTGGTAACAGAATCTTAACCAAGCTCTACCAATTCTATGAATAATTGCCTTTCTATAAATTTCTGGATAGTGAATATTTTTGAAAAATCTCCAATCAAAATGATTTCCTAATCTTGTATTTTTAGAATTTGCTTCAACTAAATATTTTGGATGGGCATTGTTATTATTTGCATAAACATCTAATTCATATTCAATTTCTCTAATTAATTTATAATCTAATGATGTTTCCAGTGCTACATTTGGATGTTCTTTAGCAATTTTTTTAACACTAGATTGCATTTGATTCATTCTATCTTCATGTTCCCAAATAAAATCATTTTCACTCAGAGTATATGGTTCCATAACTTCAACGTCATGACTTGGTTCATAAAGGTATGATTGTTCAAATAAAGTATCTTTTAAATTTAATGCATTTTGAATTGTTAAATTTTTATTATAAGAATTTGATAATTCTTCTCTAATTGTATCAATTCTTATACCTTTTTTATAAATTTTTTCAGGAGTTGTCTTTTTCAATGAAGCTTCATCTCTTAACATATCATTAAACATTGAAATTAAATCACCAGATCTTTCTTCCACAATTGGTTCAAAAGTATCTGGATCTCTATCTGTTAATATAATAACTGAAGATTTATCTAAACCTGCACCTAAAAAGTGAACTCTTGGTGGTGCTGGTGCATTTGTATATAAAAATGATGCACCCATAATAATTCTACCTTCTTGTTCAATATCAATTTGCATTTTTTTAGTAATGGCAAATCTTAATGGATAATTTGGATATCTTAATCTTTCTTCTGCAGTTAAATCATGACAACAATTTAAAAATCTATCTTCATTTGTATTAAATAATAACATAAATTCTCTACAATTCATTTTTGTATAATCTAAATTTTGATGATCAGTATTTTTTTCTTTCCAATCTTTAATATATTTATTATTTAATTTTAATTTTGGTTGTAATTCAACCCAATCATTCCAACTAAATTGAATTTGAAAATTTGGATCTAATATACCATCATTTGAAAGTAAATGATATTTTAATTTATTTAACCAAACTGCAGCTGGTAATCTTGAATCAAATGTATAATTTAAATTACTACCACTTAATAAATTTTCCATTGGTGGTAAAATAATATCACTTAATTTATCTGTATTTAATCTTTGAAATTTTTTAAAACTTGATTCATTGGTAATTTCATAATCATATGAACTGAAAAATAAAATTGTTTCATCAAGATAAATTAATGTTGGTACTATAAATATTAAAATTAATGTAATATAAATTGAAAAAATTGACATTTTTTTACCTCCATTTCTTCTAGGTATTAATTTAAATATAAAATTTAATAAAAATGTAAATGGATATGTTAATGTTAACCATAATTTTAATAATAATTCTCCAATTGATGGTGGTTCATTTGAAGCTATCTTATCAAATGGATTATGAATAGCTGTAAAATCATCATTCAAATTTGAAGTTTGAGAACTTTGACTAGAGATAAAATACTCTTGTTCTTCATGTTGACTCATCTTTGACATAGTATATCACTATATCTAGACAAAACTAACTATAGTAAAAGAGGAAACAATAAGAAAAAAAGGGGGAAAAACAAAAGATAAATAAAAAAACAAATAAAACAAATAAAACAAATAAAAATTAAAAAATAAACCCTTAATCAAATAATCAATCAAAATTCCTTTCTGCTTTCTCATATAAAATTTAAAAAAAAAAAACAAAAATTTCTTCCCATGAGAGAGAGAGATCCTGGGGGGACATGTCCCCTCCCCCCTCCCCCCGTCCCCCCCGTCTCTATAATTAAATAATTTTTTAAATTTTAAATTTTAATGAAATTGCACTAAAATAAAATTCCCCTTAAAAAAGAAAAAATAATTCACACGACAACATAAAAATTCCCTCTCTTTTTTTTTTATTTCTTTTTTTTTTCTTTGTTTTTTAAGTATTAAAAAATTTAAATTTAAAGATCTTCCAAGCCGTCCAACCGGTAAATATTTTATTTTATTTAAAATTTAACGTGGTACGCGGTATATACTCATGGTACACGGTATTTAATTTTCGTGGTATATGGGGGAAGGGGGAAGGGAGTAAGGAATATGGCACCTCGGTGTATATGTCGGTGATACGTGGCATTATATTTTAAATTGTGTTAAACGTTTACAAGTTGTGGATTATGTGTCTTTATTTGTGGTTTCATATAATGAAATGGACCCTTTAAAGTTCTATAACTTTATGTATACTATAAATGAAATAGCATACAAAATATATCAATAATATATTATATAATATATATCAAAGTATTATATAATATCAAAGTATTATATATATGGATAATTTATATACCGAGACACCTTTCTTATCTTTTATACTCGTGTGACTATTTTAGATTTTCGTTCAAGTGATTATAATATACACTGCCATTTCTTGATTGTATATGCTGATCGTGCGGTATATATTAATTCATTATAGTCTTGTAGTATACTACAACATTATAGTATACATATATATACATTAGTATAATATATTACATTATATTACATTATATTATATACACTACTGTATATATTACTATATATATATTATATACTTATACTACAATAATACTATAGTATAATATAGTATAATATATATTATATATTATATACTATATACTATATAGTATATATATTATATAGTATATCATTATAGTATAATATAGTATCTTCTATAATTGTATTGTTATTGTGTTGTTATTGTGTTGTTATTGTGTTTATTGTATCAGTGAACGGTGAACAAGAAAATCAATTATATTATATTACATAATATATTACTTAATGGTGGTTTTTATATTACATAATATATTACTTAATGGTGTTTTTTATATTACATAATATTTTACCTAACTTTAATGATTTACGTAATATGGGATTTTATTAAAGGAATAAATATTTCAAATAAAAAAAAGAGTGAAAGGAAAGGAAAGGATAATAAAAAAGTTTTTTAATATCTTTCTTTTAATCTTGAAGCAACAGTTCTTAAATTACCATAAACTTTACCTGGAGGACTACCTAAAATTAAACTCATAACAGCAGTTCTTGCCATTCTAATATGTGAATAACCACCTAATATATGAACTTTTGAATCTGCTAAAACAATTCTCGTTCTTGTTGCATTTTCAATGGCAAATTTAGTTTTACCATCTTTACCTGCAATACGACCAATTGCTCTTGATAAATGATCACCTTGTAAAGTTTTAACATCTTTAACTTCAAATGATTCAATATATAAATCATCTAATCTTAATAATGCAATTGCATCATCTATATCAAAACCTAATGAAAATGCCTTTATAAAATCTGCACCTTTTTGTAATGCACCTGGATCAGTTGTTTTAGAACATGTTTTCAATTCAACATTTTTAGTTTTCAAATTCATTCTAACTTGTAATTTTAAATGATCAACTAATGGTGGATATATTTTAACCCATGAATTTTTTAATGGTGACATTCTATGTGGTGGAACACTAACTTTACGTGATTCTAATTTAACTTTCATTCCTGAACTTGCTTGAGATTGAAACTTTGGTTTCCCAGATTCATCAAGCACTAAACCTGCTTGTGGTTTTTTAGATTTAGTAGTTTCAACATCTTCTTTATCTTCATCCATTAATTCATCTATATTAGAATCAATTAAAATTTCTTCTTCAACAACTTGTTGTTTCTGTATTTGTGGTGTTGATGTTTCTTCTTGTTTCTTTATTGATGTTGGAGCTGCCATTTTTGTTTTTTATATTATCTCTTTATTTCTCTTTGTAGTATAATTTAGGTCTATTAGTATATATTATTTCGGTACAATCAGCGTCTATGTACTTGTCTAGGATATCTCTTTAATTATTGCGAATCGATAAACGTTTATTTGGGTATATAATTATTATATCACAAACACTTATTTCTCTAAAATCTTTTAGGTCTTCTTCTCTATTAAATGATTTAAAATAAATTTTTTTTTGTTTTTTAAAAATTTTTTTTTTTTTTTTTCTTTTTTTTTTTAAAAAAAATTTTTTTTTTTTGTTTTTTGTGCAGAAAAGGTCGTGTAGTTTTTAATATAAAAAAGTATGCATCTTTACACGATATGTCAATTTATATTTACGGTTTAATTAAATTTTAATATTTTAAAGGAAAAAAGTGGGGTATTTCTATTTTGTCTTGTTTAGTTGTCTAATTTGTCTAATTTGTATTGTTTAGTTGTCTAATTTGATATAAGGATAGAGTTATATATAGAATGATACATTCATTTAGAGGGTTGTTGGTACAACCATTAAGACATGTTGGTAGAATCGCTTTTATAAGTAGACGATTTAATTCCACAAAAGGGATAGCCAATTCATATAGTTTATTAAGTGAAAGGTTTAAAATATTAGAGAAATCAGTTAATGATGATTTGTTAAGTATAGATTCAATCAATTCAACATCTAAAGTTTTAAATATTTTAAACAATTGTAAGAAATTTCAGGATTCATTACTTGAGTATAATAAGTTATCACCATTGGATGATCCTTTAATTTTAAAGACAAATGATTTAACAAGAAAGATTTTTTTATCTAGCAATATAGATTTAAATTTAGATTTAATTAAACAATTTTTCTTATTATCACCAAATATAGAATCAGTTAAAGTATTAATAGAATCATATAGTTTAAAGAATTCAAAATTTTCAATACCTACAGATTTAGTACTAATACCATTTCGTAAGTTAATATTTGATGCCGAATTTCACAAGGCATTAGATTTAATTGAGTTAACTACTGGTAGTGAAGTTCATATGAATAATCAAAACAAATATTTGAAAAAATTAATTCTTAAATATTTTGGATCAGTATTTGGATTTATTGGATTATTACATGTTTATATTCAAATGAGTTTCCCAGAAATTATGAATATTGGTTATGGTATATATGGTATATATGCAATGATATTGACATATTTTATTAATTGTGGATTTTTAGCAGGTTTATCATTCTCATCTAAAGGTTTAGAAAATGGTAGTTTAAGATTTAAACATACAACTATGCCATATCTTTGGTATAAAAAAATTGATCAATTAAAAATGTGTTCAATTGTAGTTAATGCAGATTCACAAATTAATGGATTAGAAGGTTTTGCTACAAAAGAAGTTATTAATAGAGTTAAATCAATGGGATTTGAAGTTAATGAACCTGAACAAGAAATTATGTTGAGACAGTATTGGGTTGGATCAGGATCAGGATTTGTTTGGGTTGAACCAGATTTAGATCCAGCTGAATTAATATGGTGGAATCATTTAGATAAAATTGGAGTTAAAAAAATTTGGGATAAAGGTTATGAATCTGTTGGTGATACTACAACTACAGATAGTGTTGAACTAAATTTAAAATAAATAAAAAAGACATGCATAAATACCAAACAACAACAAAAATAAATAAATAAAATAAATAAAAACCTGTAAGTATTACACAGTGACATTACTAGCAAAAGAAGAACCAGTTTTCTCTTGTTGTCTCTTTGCCTTCATCTTATTTGAATTTTTACCACTAATCCAAAACTCTAAAACATAGTTGAAAAAATAGTCATCTTCTTTATCAAAAGCTTTTAAAACAACTTCAATAGTTTTCTGTAATTCTACATCATTTTTAGCTAAATTATACAACAATTGTAAATATTTATCAACTGGAGAATTATGTGAAACTGAAAATGGATTACTATTAAACATATGTAAACCTGGTACATCACTAGAAAATGAATTTGTTGAAGATAGTGAAGGTGGTGGTAATAAAGGTATATTTGAAAATTGACTTGACATTAAAGTATCTAAATTATTAAAATTTAGTAAATTTGTATAGTTATCATTTAACTTTGCTGAATTTGATAAAAATTGTAAATTATTTGAATTTAAATTGAAAAAACCTTTTCTTTGTGAAAGTAACCATAAATCATCTAATTTTTTAAAAATATTTGAATTTGAATCAAATTTCTCTAATCTTGTTAACAAGTTAATTAACTTTGGATCATTTGGTGATGATATCATAGATGCACACCTACGTGTTGTAAAATTAAACAATAATTTTTTAGAATTTTGAAACTTGAACATACTTAAACTGTAATTGTATATAATTAAGTATACTTAATATGGATAAAACAAAGAGGGAAACAATGGAAAGGGAGTTAATTAATTTATAAATTTTTATAGATAACAAACAAAGATGGAGAGATAACCGTTTCAGAGGCAAAAATTATACAAAAAAGACACAAAAAAATAATTTCTTGTGATTATGTAATATTAAATAATGTAAAGATGTATCTTTTGGTTTTTTTACAAAAATTAAAAAAATAAAAAAAATAAAAAAAAAACGAATTTTTCAAATCAGCAGATAAAGGATTTTTCTTATCCGATTTTAAAATATCAAATTAAATCGTCAGTCAGTCTATTTAAAAGATTGTTTTTTTTATTTATTTATAGATAATTGTTTAAGTATAGTTTTATCAAGTTTTTTTTTATAGAGGTATAAAGATAAAGATAAAGAATATGCCAGGTACAATAATATTAGTTAGACATGGACAATCACTATGGAATAAAGATAATTTATTTTGTGGTTGGGTTGATATAGAATTAAGTGAAAGGGGAAGAGAACAGGCATTACAATCATCACAATTAATTAAATCTTCTAACATTGGTAAACCAGATGTTTGTTTCACTTCGAAATTAACTAGAGCAGTTGATACTGCAAATATAATACTACACGATTTAAACTGTCTCTATATAGATACCATAAAATCATGGAGATTAAATGAACGACATTATGGTAAATTACAAGGAGAGTCAAAATTTGAAATTTTAAATAGATACGGCAAAGAGAAATATATGTATTGGAGAAGAGAATTTGAAGGTTGTCCACCATTAGTAACACATATTGATAAATATTACTGCATAGATGATAAACATAGATACCAAGATATAAATGAATTAGATTTACCCAGAGGTGAATCATTAAAAATGGTTTTAAATAGACTATTACCATTTTATAAAGATAAAATATTACCAGAATTAGAAAAGGATAAAATTGTACTAATAGTAACTCATGGTTCAATAGTGAGAGCATTAACTAAATATTTATATAATATTGATGATAAATCAATATCAAAGATTAATATACCAAATGGTATACCAATTTTAATTAAATTAAATGATGATTTAAAGCCAACTGAAAATAATTTTGTTTATTTGGATCCTGAAAATGCTAAAATTGAATCTGAAAAAGTGGCAAAACAGGGATTTTCCCCTCAGGGAAAATTATAATATCGATCCTTCCGCCCATCATCATCATCTCTCCCCGGTAGAAATTTTATATTTACCCGGTGGACGCGTCTTTTATATGTAAAGAAAATTTATTAAATAAATTTATATAAAACAAAAAGATAATAAATTAATTAAATCGTTTTCCCCTTTCCCCTTTTCCTTTCTTTCTTCTATTTCTTTGTTTGTGGTAGTGGGATATGACGGACAGTGTTCAAGAGATAGAGATTAATTGTACAGATCTTCAGTATGAAGCTATTACATCAGGTTGTAAAACTGATTCATTTTTAAATATTATTGCAGGTCCTGGATCAGGGAAGACTAGGACTTTATGTAATAGAATTGCATATTTATTAAGTTCAGTTGAAGGTATTAAACCCAGTGAGATATTAGTTTTGAGTATGACAAATAGATCTGTTAATGATTTAAAAGTTAAATTGAAGGGTATTTTACAGAATGAAGATTTAGTATCACAGGTTCAAGTTATGACATTTCATTCATTTGCTGCAAATATTATCAATTATAAGTATAGTGATTGGCAAATATTGGAAGATGAAGATGTTAAGAGGTTGAATGAATTAATACCTAATAAGAAGAACACCACATTTTCTATAAAAGATTTTAAAGAAATAATTAAAAAGACTAAATATGTTGATGATGATGTCAACTATGAAGAGAGTGATCTCTATCGTTTATACAAGTTTGAAAAAGAGTCATTTATAAGATTGAAAGAGTTAATTGGTTCTCATTTAATGTTTACCTATGAAGATATGCTTAATGAATGTAATTCAATTTTGAAAGATCCATCACTGAGTGATCTAATAGGTGATTATAAAGTTATAGTTGTTGATGAATTTCAAGATGTTTATCCAATACTAACCGATATTATTATAAAATTATCAAGTGGTAAGCATCTAACTGTAGCTGGTGATCCAAATCAATCAATTTATGGGTTTTTAGGTGCAACGGTTTCTAAAAATTGGGGTAAAATTATACCAAATTATTCAGAAGAGAATAAAAAAACAATTACTTTAAATCATTCATTTAGATCAACACCTGAATTATTGGCATTATCATCTAAAATTATAGGAAAATCAAACAAGATTCATAAAAGTGTTAAATCATCAAAATCTTTACCACCAATTAGAGTTTCATTTAATTCAACTTTAGAAGAGTATGATTTTATTTATAATGAAATTGATAAAATGGTTAAACTTTCACAGGGCCAAATTAAACCTTCAGATATTGCAATTTTATCATTTTCAAATAAAGAAATTGATTCTGTTTATAATCATTTTAAACAAAAGGGTGGATTTAATTTAACTAGATTAAATTCAACTCCAAGATGGTTGAAAACTCATCTTTCATTTTTATTACAGTATATTAAAATACTTATAGATCCAAGACAAAATTTCCCATTGTTATCAACTTTAGGTTTATTACATGGTATTGGATTAACATCTTTAAATTCAATTTATTTATCAGCTTTGAAAAATGATCTTTCAATTTGGGATTATTTAACAAGTACAGAAGTTAAAAGACCTACTAAAATTACAAAACTTACCAGTGATTTTGTCAAATTTATTGAAGCTTCAAGAATTAAAATGAATCCAAATGATCCTGATTCAATTATGTTAACTTTACTTAATATTGGTTCGAAATTTGGCTTAAAGAAAAAAATCAATAGTGCTAAATTATCTAGTATTCAACTGGAAGAATATGAAAATTATTTAATTTCAATTCATAAATCTTTAATTAAAACGCTAGATTTAAAACCTACTGATCAAACATTAATTAAATATTATTTAAATAATTACAACAGTGAAATCTTATCATCTCCAAATTTTAATTTAACAAAATCTTACAACTCTAACGAGATAAATTTTTCTACTATTCATACTTCTAAAGGTTTAGAATTCCCAGTGGTTTTCATCTTGGCTGCTAATAATTATAGTTTAGGTTCAACTTACGAAAGGAAAAAAGTTATGTACGTTGGTTTAACTAGAGCATCGTCACTTTTATATTTTAATAAGTTAGATACTCAATTCGTCTCTGATTTGGATAGTGATGTTCCAATAACAACAACTAGATTGACAGAAACACAACATATGCAACTCACTTCATTTGAATCAAAATCACCAATATTGAAAAATCATAATCCAATGTTTGATACGAAACCTCCAGATTTTTTGAAATTCTCCAACTTGCAAAGGTTAGTCAATGATATGGGTAGAGATGGTAGTAGACTATCTGCTACTGCTATTAATCAAGCTAAGCTTCATGGTATATCTCATCAAGTTAGAGCTATGCATAGATTGGCTAAAAACTTGATCCGCCACTAGAGTAATCTCTGTCATTACTCACTTATTTATTTACTTATTTATTACTTTATTTATTACTTCGACGCATATAATCATGACTATTAATTTATACCTTGTAGGTTCCGTACATACTATTTCTTATTTTTAATGGGCTGATCGGTGAGTAAAAATTGAACATTTGTATTGAAATCAGTAGCATTTTTCAAAAATTCAATATCCACATCATCCACGTTTGATAAAAGTATTTCTCTAAGTGTCTTTGAACTACTTGCATTAGATGTTTCAAATGCTCCTTTTTTCAAACATAAAACTTCAATTGTAGTCTTCGATCCTAAAGCTTCTTGTATTTGCTTATTTGAACCTTTTGGTAGTTGAATCAACTTAGTCTTTGAAAGTTGACTCAATATAGGAAAATGGTTAAATAGTAAAGGAGTAGTCATATCTAATTTACAAACAAAAATACACTCCAATTCATCCACGCTAGTTGTCTCATTGGTTTTATTTTTCCTTATACTTTGAATTTGAGATTCAATCTCTTTCATTGATGAGTTGAATCCATATGAAACATATTTCAAAACATCAGGTTCCTTTATATCCAATTTTTTCTTTTCTTCACTTGAAAGTTTATTATACTTCCCTATTGGTTCAAGTATTGAAGAGCATAAAAGAAACAGTATATCATTAGCCACTTCTTTATTGATCAAAGGCCATGTTGATCTTTTAGTATAAGGATTAGATAAAATTGGTTTGAATATCTGTTTCTTTTTCAATTCGATTTGTTTTAAATTTGTACTTGTAGACTGTTGTGGTGTTGAAGTTTTCTGCTTCTTAATGCCATCTTTAGCGGGTATCGTTGATTGATTTCTTTTATTTCCTCCAATTTGATTATTCTGCTTGGAGTTATTGGGCACATTCTGTTTAGATTTTGACTGTTGTTTATTCATTGTTAATTAGTCTCTTGATATATGATGTCTTTAATACAAAATAATAGTATATAGTATAGTATAGCATATTAAATTATTTCAATTTTACTTTAAAAAAATTTATAAGAAAATATTTTTTTTTTTCATTTACAAAATTTACATATGCAAAGAAAAAAAAAAGCGTGAGATCAGGAAATTGGTCATGTGACCTGCATGGGGTAAAAAAAATCAATTTTTTTTTCCACAATTCCATTTATAAATAGAAATGATTAGTGTAACATTTAACAAGAAAAATTATAAGAAATAATTAATATATTATTAAGACTTAAATCGCAAAGACCATAGGAGAAGGGGGAGAAAAAAAAAAACAAAAACGTACAAAAAATAGTAAAATAAAGAAAAATTAGGAAACGATAATTTTTTTGACGAGCGCACAGCAGCAGTACAATGACAAATCACATAGAAATGTACAAAGGACAGATACAAATGTAAATTAAAAGAAATAAAAAAATTGGTAGTGAGTAGTGGTGGGGTACAAGGATATTGGTACTCATATCTCTTTTGATCTAAGATTTTTGATGAGCTGGAGGTGGACCAACTGGAGGGTTATAAGTTGGTAAAGGTATATCTTCATTTGGATGTTCAACATTATTAGATGATGTACCATATTGAGTATTGTTATTAGCGTTTGATGAAGAACCTAAGAAATTAGGGTAATCTTCATTAAAATCATCTCTGTGATAAACTTGTGAAGGCGGATTTATTGGTGCAGCATTTGGGGCATTGGTATAACCTGCACCTGAAGGTTGAAATTCAAAAGGATTTGTAGTTGTTGCATTTGGTACTTGTTGAGAACCATCAGGTTTATTATAAGGGACAAAATTACCTCTTGAATCGTAATAACCAATATCTTGTTCTGGATTTGGTTGTGCTGTATAAGTGGGTAGTTGAGTTTCAGCTGGTCTTTGAGATTGATTATAACTTGGAGGTGCTAAATATGATGAAATAAATGGTTGATTACCAGCCTTCATTCTTTTTGAATTCACTATACAAGTACCAAGAACAAAGAATAATGCAACCGCTACCAAGATGGCGAAAAATGCGTATTTGGCACCACTACTGTTATAATCATCCCAATAACGTTTAACTAACTCTGCAGAGTTTTCTGATATATATGGCATAATTGAAAAATGATTAATTGAAAAAATATAATATTAATATAAATTCTAAACTGATACAGAAATGAAATGAAAACACTAAACGTATACAAAAAAAACACACACACACGCACACACAGCTATATGCTAAATCTAATTAAACTATTGTCTATAGTATAAATAAAGAAGACTGTTACAAACAGAAAATGTTAAAACAGAAAAGAAGAAAAGCAAAAGATCGTAATTATTTTTCTTCTTTTTAATTATAAATCAACGCATTTGCCCAAAGGGGCAGTGTCTTTTATTTTATTTTTATTATTATTTTTTATTATTAGCAATTTAATAAAATATTACATAATTACATATTAATTTATACTATGTTGATTATATAATAATCAAAATAAATTATATGTGAAGATGAGCCTCTTTAGGCCTTTTAAAATACGAATCAACTTCAACTTCGGTATAACTTGGAGCATATTCTTTATCGGGACTTAACTCTTTAGCAAGATTGATAAAATATGGATTATTTAAAGGTAAATCAAAAGATTCATAATATTGCATAGTTAGTGGATCAATTGAATTTAAAATTTGTAAATTATGAAATTTACCTGTATAGTCAAAGAACCCATTCATATTTTTAATATCTTTAATTGAATATGAAACTTTCATCTTTGGTATAAATCTCATTAAACAATCTGTTTTTATTGAATTTTCAAAACAGTATTGATAACTTGGTGGATTATAATTTTTACCATTTTTAATAATTTTACCCATTTTGTAATAGTATACCATTTGTAAAATTGACCAAATTTTCATTGGTGGACAGTTAAATTTAAAAGGGTTAACCGGTGGTAATTTAAATATTTTTCTTATTGAATGAATAGTAATTAATACAAGTATACTTATCCCAATTATGGATATTAGCACAATGGCTACAATTACATTGAAATCCATACCTTTCTTTTCAATCTTTTAATCACATCATTTCAATAAGACTTTTATTGATGAAATATTATTAAATATATATACCTTTTATGTAAGAACAGAAAATATAATTTCAATATAAAATATTCTGTTTTATTCTGTAAAAATTGTATCCCTTTTCCTTAAATACACAGCCTTGAAATATATATATATATAATGAGGGGAGGGAAACAATGAAAAGGGGAAACTTTTAAATGAATGAATGAATGAATGAATGAATGAATGAAGAAAAGGGTTAGTATTGTTGTACTAGTAATTACTAATGAGTGTTCGAGTGATTAGTATATCTCCTGATACTTCAAATGTGTAAGTTTATTGCACTGTTATATAATTATCATTATACTAACTTATAAGTAGGTTCTCTGTAAAGGATAAATTATTTAATGTATTATCTCTTGTAGGTAATGGATTAAAGAATGGAGAATACATTGAAATAAACTTGAAGAAAAGAAAGAAACAAGTTTGTTTAAATACAAGTACTAAATTTTCAATTACAAAGATTGAATTCCCAAGTATAAATTACAAGACTAATTTGAAATTTGCCACTTTTTTGAAAATTTTCAAAATATTGCACCAGCAGTTACAAAATGAAGAGTGTATCACCATTAGACAAGTTTATTACCAGGATGTTGCGCTATTTAACAATCAAAACAATGTTAAACATTGTATAGAGAATATTGCAGATTCAATGAATGTATCAATTGAAAATCTAGGTGTAGTTGCATCTCAAAAGGGACTGTTATATGGGGATATATCATTTAAGTATAAAGGTACAACTTTTGAAATTTGTAAAAAAAATGGATCAGTGTTAATCCCACTAATCTCATTGAATTCTGGAAAACAAGATTTCCAAATAACAACAACAACAGACATAACTGAAATAATAATCGTTGAAAAAGAATCTGTTTTTAAAAGAATCTGTAAATTACAAGAATTTAAACAATCAATAGTTATTACAGGTAAAGGATTTGCCGATAAATTAACTAAAATTTTTATCCACCATTTAACAACCCACTATATAAATGTTCCAACTGTATGCCTAGTAGATAGTGACGTATATGGAATAATGATATTGAAAGATTACAAGTATAATCCATTAATAAATTATAATGAACCATCATGCAATAGAATAATATATAAAGGTATTTATCTATTTGACAATGATAATAAACTAGGATACTTGAAAATAACATGTAAAGATTTTAACAAGATGAAATCATTTCTTAAAATATTAATAAACTTGCAAATTACAACTAAAGATATACAATTGAATAAAATGATTAATGAATTACAATTAGGAATGTTCTTTATGGTTAAAAGAGAAATGGAATGATTATTTCTTATCCTAAGCTTATATTATATACAAACTTCAATATATACGAAAATGGCAATAGTTATATATATTCAGTGTACCAACCAATATGTACCGGATTATTTATCAGATGCTAATTAATATTTAATTCTTCCGCATTAAAGTTATCCGTATAACACAGCCCTTGATTTTATAATTTACGTAATAAAGAGGAGCAAAAAAAAATGGCTCGATTGGTAAGTAGTACGTACACACGCGTACACACACGGAAAATAGTCACGCATTCCCGCTTAAAATGTAAAAAATTATGTGCACAGGCCGTACGTGTGAACAAAAATTTTCCCGGTGAAAATTGTGCAATGTAAGAGAAAAACAAAAATTTAAAGGGAAGTTACTTTAGCCCCTCTTTGAATATTGAACGGTTTTCTCCTCTTCTACTCCGACGTGATTATAACAACGTACAACGTGTAATGTAATTAACTGTTTTATAAAAGGTATAACTATGATATATAATAGTATATTACTATATACTATATAGTATATAGTATATAAAACGTATATGTAGGTATCAAGTATATATACTACTTTGTATCATACTACACTTTTATATATATAAATATATTTCGGAGTTCTGTTACACCGGGGAAGTTTTAAAAGGCAAAAAAGGCAAACAGAATTCAAAAAAGAAAAGAAAAAAAAAATATGTATAAATCATGCACACGTTTTTATTACCAAAAGAGGGGTTTGTTTCTGTTTAATTTAAACGATAATGTATAAATAAATAATATTCTGTCTTTTTTAAATATTTGTATAGTAAATTGTATAGTATTATTATTATTACCTTCTTTTCTTTCTTCTTTCCTTTCTTTCCTTACTTATTGTATATTTGTATACCTATATCTATAGAGTATATATACTTTTTCAAATCAGATGTTTTTTTAAACAGGTCATTGACGATTGATTATATACACAAATGACTATTCATCGGCATAATTTATCATCATCATCATCACAGTTGAATAATTTACAATCTTCAACTCCTTCAAGAAGTCAAAGTATTGATGCAACAAATAGTGAAGCTACAACAAGAACACATTCAACAACTTCATTGGCGTCAATTTATTCTCTTGTTACAACTCCTGAATTTTCACCTGAATTATTACAGGCTGAAGTTGGTAATTTATTACAGGTTGATGGATTTGAACTGGATGATGGTGAAATAATTGATGATGATTTAGAATCAAATAATACTGAATTATTAAGTGCTGATATTACAGATGTTTTAGAAGATTTTAATTTAGATAAAGATTCAATAACAACACCTTGTTCTCCTTCAGCTAAAAATGAAAAATATTTTATATGTTTGATTGGTTTACCGGCATGCGGTAAATCAACAGTTGTTAAACATCTTATTAAATTTATTAGTGATTATAAAAATTGTAAATTAAGAGCCAAATCATTTAATGCTGGAGATGTTCGAAGAAGATATGAAAATGATAATAAATTTTTTAAAAAATTAGATTTTGATTTTACTAAAAAATCAACACAAAATCAAAGAGAATTATATGCATTGGAAGCTTTAAAAAATTTAACAGATTCTTTAATTAATGATACAATTGATATTGGTATATTAGATGCTACTAATACAACAATTGAAAGAAGAGCTTCAGTTTTCAATAAAGTTAAAGAAATTTCAAATCGTACGGGTGTTGTTATTAATCCATTAATTTTAGAAGTTAAATGTACAATTACATCACTGAGAAGATATAATATTGATAAAAAGGCAAGTAATGAAGATTATTTAAATACACCAAAAGAAGTTGCCATTGTTGATTTTTTTAAAAGAATTGAAAAGTATGAAAATGTTTATCAAAGAGTTACAGTTTCTGAAATTAATCAACTTGGTGCTAAATATTTTAGTATAACAAATGTTGGTGAATCTTATTGTTATGACTGTGGTATGATTCATCACGATTCTAAAAAACATCGTTTATGTGTTGCTTTTAATAGTTTGGCACTTTGTATTATTTATGAATTTTTATCAACTTATAGAAATCAATTTGGTGAAGATTATCTTAAATCGGTTGAATCTTTTTATAAACATGGTTTTTATAGACCAGTTTTATCTCATATGTATTCATCTTCATCTTTATCTTCAATTGGATCTTTCACTTCTTTACCTTCAATGTCAAAAGTTTCATCACAAACTAAAATTTCACAATCTCCATTGACTCAACCTGTTGTAGATGATAACGTTATACCATTTTTATCATCATCTCCTTCTAATCCATAATAAACCTTTTGGTTGTCCTCATCTTTCGCTTTTTTTTTTTTTTTGTTTCTGTTTTTTTCTGTCATTTCTACTATTTATTACGCTGGGTTTTAAGGTTTTCATTATATATGTACGATTAATTAATTGTTCGTTTTTTGTTGTTTTTGTCTTTCTCTTTTTCCATATTTATTATATACTTATTTATTTATTTATTTATTTTTCAAACTAAAAGTTTTTAATTTTATTATACTATTTTATTGATTTAAAATTACACCGAGAGAAAATTTTTATACACTGCTATATATTATATAAGATTCTTCAACTAGTGGAGAATCCAGGAAGAGCAAAACCAGGTAATGAAGGCGGCTCTATTGTACGTTCTTTTTGTAAAATATTATTATCTGCTGATTCTGTAGTATTAATTCCACTTTGATTATTAGAACCTATTGTATTTGTACCTGTATCCATATCTCTAATAGCCATATGCTGTTGTTTTTCACTCCATGACTCGCCCGTATATGCACTATCTTTAAATCCATAAATATCGTTTGGTCTAGATCTACACCAAAATCTAACTGATTTATCAGCACCTGCAGTACAGAGCATATGACCCAATGGATGATACTCTAAAGTATGAATGGCTCTATCATGTGCATGTGGTATCTTATGTATTGGCACCAATGAAGAAGGAGCTGTTGTTGTTGTTGTTGTGGTTGATTGTTGTTTGTCAATTCCTAGTAAAGTATTCTTTTGAATATCTTTTAATAAATCATAAGTTGATAGTGATCCATCGTAACCTGCCACGGATAACATTGAAGAATGGATTGGATGCCATGTGATAGATGTTATATCAACGTCATTGACAGATTTAAGAACATTTATTGATTTCATAGTTCTAATGTCAAATATTCTTGTTGAATGATCTCTTGAAGATGCAGCTAATAGTCTTTGATTACCTGTTTTTTGAAATTTAGTCTTCATAACAGTATGTTTGAAATCATGTATTGTAGTTATACATTTAGCATCTCTTGGATCCCATAATTTAATTAAATTATCTTTAGATCCACTAACTATTAAACCTAATGATGAATGCCAATCTGTACATTTAACATCCCAATGATGTCCTTTTAATGTTCTCTCTTCTTTTGCAGTGGCAAAATTCCAAATTTTCAAAGTTTGATCATCTGAACAACTAACAAATTTTGAATCATTTGGAGAAAATACTAAATCTTGAATTGCATTTTCATGTGCTTTATTTAAAATATTAACATTGTTAAAATTAGGTTGCCAAAATTTAATACAACCATTTTGATCGGCACTTATTAACCATTCACCACTATGACTATACTCTAAAGTGAAAATTGGGGCATCATGAGCTTGCATAATTGATTCAAAATTAAAAGTTAATCCATTCCATAGTGTAAATTCACCAGAATGAGATGAAACAACAACTCTTCTAGCATCAGGTGTCCATTTGATTGCATGAATGGCATGTTTAGATTTATTGGTTGAAACATGAACAAATTTAGTGGCTAAATCGTAAACTACTGGTTGTTCATTGTTTGGAGGTAGCAAATATGTTAAATAGGACATCTCAGGACGTATCTTACCTATTGGTTGTCTTTTACGTCTATTATAAACAGTTTTATTTATCATATATTTACCCAATGGTGTAAAATAATCAATTGTTCTTCTATGCTGTGACTTGGATTTATCATTCTCATCATCTTGATCTTCTTGATTGTTATTATTATTTTGTTGCTGTTGATTCTGATATGGCTGACGGTGCTGATAGTTTTGTTGTCTATTATTTTGATAACCTCCTCTCCTCTGATTGTTTGGTCTATAAGAACTGTTACCGCCACTATAATTATTTTGATTCATTGTATATACCGGTACTAATTATCTCTCTCTCTCTCTCTTATCTCTCAACAATACAAATGCTTGTACTAACAACAATAACAAAGAAAATTTAAACAAAATGAAAAAGGACAAACAATTAAAAAAACGACAAACAAAAAAGAAAAAAAAAAAATCAAAAAAAATGTTCAACGATTACGTCATTTAATTTCCCATTTTTTACGCCTTTTTTTTGTTTACTTTTTGCTTTATTTTTGGAGGTTTCCTTTTGGTTGATTTAATTGAATATCATTTTATTATAAGTTTTATTTGTTCTTTGATAGATTTGAATTTTTGATTAAATTTTGAAAGAAAGAGTTTTCAATAGTTTAACAGTATTATCTCATACTGATTATGAGTTCTTTAAATAGAGATAATAATTATTCATCACATTCATTATCACAAATGGCATCATCTTCAAGATTAGCACCGACAAATTCAAATGAAGGATTCACTATTGAAGAGAGTAATTCTTCTAGAGAACGTAGGCTAAGTATAGAAAGAGCTGTTGATAATGTTAAATCTAAAAGGTTACCACAATTTGCATCACAGTATCAACAAGAACAATTTGATCAACACGACGTTGGATTCTCATATGTTAAAATTATATTTGTTGTATTATTATTCATATTATCATTAGTTTCATTTGTTTCACAAACTGAATTTACAGCATATTTATACTCAGAATTAGAGTTTAATGAACCTATATTGTTACTTTTATTAACACATGGTTCATGGTGGGTCTTATGGCCATTACAATTCATTAGTATTGCTTCTTATAAAGCTATTAAAAAATATATCATGTTCAAAAAAGGTTATGAAGATACAAATAGTGCTAAGAAATGGAAAGGATTTAGAAAATCTTTTGCAAGTTCAGTTAAAGCACAACATAAGAATATTTTCCATAGTGCTGAATTAACTGCAAATTTAAATATCAAAGGATTTCAAAATGAATTTGGTAATCATTCATTCAAGTACTATAAACAGTTCTTTAATAGTACTGCAATTAGATATATTTTTAAAAGTTCATTACTATTATCAATTATTTTAAATATAGCAGGTTCAACTTGGTATATTGCAATGACATTATCGACAGGTTCGGATGTTACAGCAATTTATAACTCAAGTGCATTTACTGCATATATTTTTGCAATTCCAATTTTAAAAGAAAAATTTTCCTGGTTAAAGATGAGTTCTGTTATTATTGCTCTATTAGGAGTTGTCGTTGTTGCATACTCTGGTAAAGGTGTTAATCTTGATGATTATCCACATAGATTACTTGGTAATGCAATCATTTTAATTGGTGCCATACTGTATGGATTTTATGAAGTTTTATACAAAAAATTATGTTGCCCACCTTCAAATGAAGTTAGTGCTAGAAGACAGGCAACTTTTTCAAATTTTGTTATGTGTTTTATTGGTATTGGTACAATGTTATTTTTAATTACTCCAATGGTAATTGTTCAACTACTAGGAATTCATAAATTTAACTTCCCAACAAATTCAAAACAGTGGTTATTTATTATTTTATCATGTGGTTCAAATTTAATCTTTAGTTTATCCTTTTTAGCATTGATGGCATTGACATCACCTGTCTTATCATCGGTTGCATCTTTAGTGACAATCCTATTAGTTGGAATTGTCGAATGGTTACTATGGGATATAACCATATCTTTTAAAGCTTGTATTGGTTACTTATTTGTCATTACAGGTTTTGGATTATTAACCTATTCATCTTGGAATGAAATTTCAGAAGAAGATAAAGATGATGAATTGATTGATACTGATACTGAATCGATACTAAGTTCAACAAGTTCTTCTCAAAATATTCAACCATAGAAGTGTTTCTTTTATATATATATATCTATACATTTACTTATTTATTCTTCTTTAAATATAAAAATTAAGTTTAATTTATCATCACGTGACTCATATAAAGGATAAATATCCGTTAAGCCATTGAGCCAAACAAAAAAATTATATAATTACATAATTGATGACATAATCTCTTTTTTTTTTGTTTTGCGAAAGAAAAAAAAAAGAAAAAAAAAATTTCACCGAAGAGGCCACTCCCTCCCCAGGCCGTTGTAATTTTTTTCTTTAATTTCGTTAAAAATGATAAAAGATGTTTTAAAGTTTTAAATTGTGTAATTAACAGGTGTACTAGATAGATACATATACTGATTTAGTTGATATATATTATACATTTAAATATGGCTGAACAAGTTACAGAACAAGTTGAAGCTCTTAATTTAGCAGCTGAACAAAAAGTTACACCATGGGAAGTTGAAGGTGCCGTTGTTGATGGTCAATCAGTTGGTATTGACTATGAAAAATTAATTAAACAATTTGGTACAAAAGAGATTAGTGAAGAAACACTTACAAGATTTGAACAAGTTACTGGACATAAACCACATCATTTTATGAGAAAAGGTATGTTTTTCTCTGAAAGAGATTTTAATAAAATTTTAGACATGTATGAACATGGTGAACAATTTTTCTTATATACAGGTAGAGGTCCATCATCAGATTCAATGCATTTAGGACATATGGTTCCATTTATCTTTACCAAGTGGTTACAAGATGTTTTTGATGTTCCATTAGTTGTTGAATTAACAGATGATGAAAAATTCTTATTTAAACCAAAGTTAACCATTGAAGATGTTAAAAAATTTGCCAAAGATAATGCCAAGGATATTATTGCAGTTGGTTTCAATCCAGAAAATACATTTATCTTTTCCGATATTGAATATATGAATTCTGCATTTTATGAAAATGTCGTTAGAGTTTCAAGACAAATTACAACATCTACAGCAAGAGCCGTTTTCGGTTTCCAAGATTCAGATTGTATTGGTAAAGTTCATTTTGCTTCAATTCAAATTGCAACTGCATTCCCATCATCGTTCCCTGATGTTTTAGGATTACCACCAAAGACTCCATGTTTAATTCCATGTGCAATTGATCAAGATCCATATTTCAGAGTTTGTAGAGATGTTGCCGATAAATTGAAATTTAGTAAACCTGCTTTAATTCATTCAAGATTCTTCCCAGCTTTACAAGGTTCAACTACAAAGATGTCTGCATCTGATGAAAATACTGCAATCTTTATGACAGATACTTCAAAACAAATTCAAAAGAAGGTTAATAAATATGCATTCAGTGGTGGTCAAGTTACCGTTGAAGATCATAGAAAATTCGGTGGTAACCCAGATATTGATGTTGCTTACCAATACTTAACATTCTTCCTTGATGATGATGAAAAATTAGCCACCGTTGCTGATCAATATAGAAAAGGTGAATTATTATCAGGTGAAATGAAGAAAATTACTATCGATGTTTTACAAGAGTTCGTTAAAGGTTTCCAAGAAAGAAGATCAAAGGTTGATCAAACCGTTCTTCAATCTTTTATGAAACCACATAAATTAGTCTTTGGTCAAAAGGAAAGATTAATTCCAGCAAAAGTTAGAGAACCAAAAAAATCTAAGAAATAATCAATCCCTTCTTCCAAAATAATTATTGAATATATGCATTTTATATATATATACCTCTTTTATTTCTCTGTTTTTTAAACTCCTGTTTTTTGTTGTAATTATCAAACTTACAATTAATAAATATTACTAATAATTTCTCTTATAGTATGTACATAATAAATAATTTATTTTTTATTTAATTTATATTCAAATCTTTCTTAATTCAGAAACTGAGTTACTTGATGCATCAACAATCTTCTTGAAACATCCATCTATAAATGCAGACTCAATCTCAAATGATTTACCTTCACCATCTTTAAACCAACTACTGACTGATTTCTTCATATCTTGTATTTCTTTGGTAGATTTCTGTTTCATCTCCAATGCATCAGCTCTAAATTTATCAACATTTGTACTCAATTCATTGATTGTTTTCTTTAAAAATTGTATCTTTTCAGATGGTTGTTTATTTTGTTGAGTTTTCAAAATATATTGCAACTGCTTAAATGTGTCAACCAAAGTGAAGTAATAGTGGTTAAATTCAAAATTCAATATTTCTTCAGGTGCTTCAGGTAGGGGTGAAACCTGAATAGATGAGTCCAAATAGTGTGCAATCACTGATAGACTCCACTCTTCAATGGTTGTTGTGGAAGACCTTTCAGTCTTGAAAAGAGACAAATATTCAGTTGAATAAGTTGGATAATATTTTGAATCGGAATCATATGATAATAATTCTTTCAATATCATGATTCTTAAATATTCATTATCGATAGGAGTGTTTAAAACATTCAAGCTAGAGTTGACATCTTTGATGGTTTCATGGATACCACAGTCCCAGAAAGTTTTAGTATCTCTATTGTCACTGATCTTGGAAATTTTATCTTCTGTTTGGGAATTGATGATTTTGTAGTACTTCTTCAAGTCAACTTTCAAATCATCTAATATTGTTTCAGTATCATTTGTAACTCTACAATTCTTGACAAGTTCGAGAATATTTGCATATTTTGTGAATGATTTATCTAATCTAACTTGAAATTTAATAAAAGATTGAAGCTTACTAAATGATGAATTTTCAAAACAAGATTTAGTCATGTGAGGTAACTCATTAGGAACACTTTTTCTATACAGGTTGGAAAGTTGATTTAATGGTTTTGATTGGGTGGTGGTAGATGATAAACGAGTTGTTATATAGTGAGATAAAGTATCAAGTTGAACGAATTTAACACTTAAAGTTTCAAAAATGGCAATAGATTCAGATGTCAAGTTTAATTTAGAATATATTGAGATAAGCCACAATTTCAAATGGAATTCATATTGATTCTTAGAAAGAGAATTTTCTAAAATGATAACAATCTTTAAGAATAATTCAATAGTTTTATCTTTTGATAATTCTTTAGCTTGCAATAATAAGGAATCAATCGCTAAAATCATAAATTCAAAACCAGCAAAATATTCAAACTTGACAAGTTTTGATAAAAGAACTTTGGTACTTGAATAGTAAAGACAACATTCTTCAATTAATTCGGAAGAGTTTAGTAATTCAGGTTTAAGATATGCCTTGAATTTTAAGTAGTTAACCATCAAGTTAAGTTCTTTATCGGTTGGCTTTTCACTTTTATCCAAGATCTTGGAAATTTTCTTTTCTTCAAACTCATTGTCTAATAAATTCAATATAGTCTCGGATTTTTCTAATGATGTAAATGCTTTCAAATCAGAGAAACAACATAATTTGTTACCATATTTGGATAAATAGTTGGCAAAATATTCATTAAAGCTAACCTTTTCTTCAAACTGTGAAAGGTATAAAAATGCCAATTGTGAGTTTCTTGAAACTGGGTAATTCTTAATGGTTTCAATACATGAATCATTCTTACCTGTGTTATTACAAGATTCAATGTATAACTTCCAAGTATCCCAATCATCTTCTTTCAATTCAACCAGATATCTTTTGGTTGCCTTTTCCAATTGCTCAAAATTTTTTGACACTTTTAAATCTTCAAAATATAATAGTTTTAATTCTAGATCATTCTCTTTTTGTAAAAATTTCCCTAGAATTTCTGTAATTTGATCAGTTTTACCACTCAGTCTTAACAGCATGATATAGATGTAATATTCCTGTGCAGTTTTAGGTTCTGCTTGCTCGATCAATCTCAACCCCATTTGAGGGTATAACTTCAGTAAAGGTGCTTTCAATGATTTATTATAGCATATACAAACCATCATCAATGTGGAAGCTGCCCATAATTTTAAAAGTCTGGTATCAACTTGAACATCTTTTGAAGAGGTGATGGATTTAGTCATTTGCATAGTGGCCTTTTGCATACCTATAAGCTCACCGCTTTGTAAAGTATTAAGGAACCATTCATAGGATAAACTCAAAGTTGGATACTTCTTACTAACTTTCTCAAAGACATCATCTGCCTTTATATCATCATATTCACAAAGTTCAAAGACTGATATTAAAATCTTCAATGTTTCAGGATCGCTTGGGAATTTGGATAATAATTCATTTGCTTTACTTATTGCTTCATCTGTCTTTTTATATAGCGCTAAAACTTGAGCATTCAAAGCGTAAAAATATGAACTATTTGGATGTTGTTGGATCTTTTGTTGGATTAGTGATAATGCATTTTTATAGTTACCACTTTTAATGGCACTATCAATTCTAGAATCCTTTGATGACATTTTTGTCTTGCTGTCTAATATCAATATCTTTGATATCCCTCCTTTGTATATTCACTAAATATTTAATTATTTTCAGTTCAAATTTTACTCTCGTTTCCTCTTCTCTCCGTCTTTTTCAAAAAAAAAAAAATTAAGAAAAAAAAAAAGAGCACGCGCACGTCTTTTGACATTTTCCCGGCCAAATCTGCGGCTGTTTGAGTTTAAGTTTTATAAAATAAAATATATTGGTATCTATTATATCATTTATTAAATAGTTAAATTATGTGTGTAGTAAGTATGTAAGAACAAAGAAATAAGGAATAGTGATAATAATAAACGATTGTAGCAATGTTTACGTATATAGGGAAATTAAGCAAATGTATAATCACCAGAGATCCATCTGTTAACCATATCTAAGGCATTAGAAGGTTGATCAAATGGAACCATATGACCAGCTTCGAAAACTCTAGCAAAAGTGAATTGACCATTAGTTTTAACTAAACCTGCAGAATCACCATCAATTAAGCTAAACCAATCTTTAAATTCAGCACTTTGATAAGTTTCTGAATTTTCCCATTCTAAAGCTTCAGTCCAAGCTAAATTACCTAACCAGTTACAAATGTAATCTTTATCACCTGCATAGATTAAAACTGGTAATCCATATTCTAAAACTTCTTTAATATATTGTTGGAATGGTTTAGGTTCATCACCACTAAAGATGAAATGTCTGAAAACTGAATCGTCACAACCGGTATAGGCATCAACTTCAGCACCTAAAGTTGACATAACTTCTGGTAAATTCAAATAAGAATCAACATAGTCTAATTCTTTATAACATAAATCAGTACCTGGTGTACATTCAGTTCTAATATCATAAACGTTTAATCCTGTTTTTTCAAAAGGTCCTAAAATTTTTTCACAGTATAAATTAGCAGGTAAACAAGTAATTGCATTTTGAGTATTATAACAAGCTTCCACTAATCTTGCACAACGTGGATAAATTTCATCAATATTATTACAATCTTCATCAGAGATTAATTGTTTATAACCTGATAAAGTTGCATTACAGGCCATTGGGCCATACCAACCATATTGAATTAAAGGATCTGTAATACCATTACCAATCATAATTGAAGTTAAATTGAAACCACGATCTTCATGTTCAATGATTTCACTTGCAATATTTGGAATATAGTGACCTGCATATGATTCACCTGCAATGATAAAATCATTAGAAACAAACTTATTAAATTTATGGAAAAATAATTCTAAAAATGCATAAACATCTTTAGCAGCAACTTTTGTACTACTAACTGATGATTTTGAGCTATAAGAATAACCAACACCAACTGGTTGTTCTAAGAATATAACAGATGCATTATTATTCCAAGAATATGGATTATAAATTGGTTTTAAAGTTGTACCATTAATTGAAGATGGACCTAATTCAAAGAATAAACCAGTCATTGAACTACAACCTGGACCACCATTTAACCATAAAATGACAGGGTCATTAACAGGATCATTTCTACTTTCAAAAAACCAATAGAATAAATGTTTATCATCTTCATTAATATCAAAATAACCTGTTGATTGAGCCACTGTATCAATATTTAACTTTAATGGATTGGTCTTTGAATGTGAATTGACTCTTAATTCATAATCTGGTAATTTCTGTAACTTGATAGATTCAAATTCAAGCTTACTCTTACCAAAAATTTTACTAAATATAGTCTCATCTTCCAATTTATTTGAACTCTTTGGGAACTGTTTTGTAATATAATCGGAAAATGCATTTTGAACCGCCTCTTTACCAAGAGACTCTTCCATTAACTTCCAAACTTCAATAACATCTTCATTATTGGAACCTTGAATAATTGAATTAGAAGATTCAATTAACTCTTGTAAAAGACCCTTATAATGAGGAACAGATAAAACTTGTTGAGCGTTAACATTAGGTTGCTCAAATGGAATGGCACTTGTTAAAGTTGAAGAATATATTAAACCAATGGCTAATGAAATAGCACTAGTGAACTTCATTGTGAGATTGATTAATGTATACAATTACTGAGAAAAAAATAAATATATAAAGGGAAAAAGAAGAAAAAAAAGGAGATAACAAAAGGAAAAAGATAAACGTTGTAAATATATAAATTGAACTGATAAGGCCTATTGCCCTCTCCGTTTATTTTTTTTTTGCCTACAAATATTTATATTTTTTGATAAACAAAAAAAAGAAAAAAAAATTTCTCGCCATCCCCCCCGTCTTTTAAATAAAAGAGGCTTTTTTATATACAAAGAGAATGCATATGACATATGACATGTGACATATATAGACATAAGGTGTTAAAGGATGTATATATTAAGTATGTGATAAAATTAGCGATCGAAATATATATATATATATTATATATTATTTAATTTTCTAAAGGACCACGGTAAATGTGGAATGGAGAAGCTTGATTATTACCGAAAACTAAAGTTTCAGCAATAACTGTATTTTCCTTTCTAGTTGCAGCAAAGACGATCAATTCAGCAATATCTTCACCATATAAAGGTTCAGTATCTTGATAAACTGAAGCAGCTCTATTTTTATCACCTTTAAATCTAACTAAAGAGAATTCTTCGGTGGCAACATTACCTGGTTGAATTTCAATAACTCTAATCTTTGTATTAATTAATTCTTTTCTTAATGCAGTAACAAATGATCTAACAGCTGACTTTGTTGCACAATAAACACTTCCACCAGGGTAAGCTTCTCTACCTGCAACTGAACCTAATGAAATAATATCACCAACATTTCTCTTCTTCATTTGTTTAACAACTAATTGAGTAAGTTGAATTAAACCGAAAACATTTGTTTCAAACATTTCTGTAACATCAGTTTCTGAAATATCACCAACTTGATCTAAACCTAAAGCTTTACCTGCATTGTTAACCAAGATATCAATTTCAGAAAATTCAGTTGGTAAACCTGATAAAAATGGACCAATTGTATCAATCTTAGAAACATCTAATGCACTTGTATAAACTTGAATTGATGGATAAATCTTAATTAATTCTTCTTTTAAAGCACTAAGTTTATCAACTCTTCTGGCTGTTAAAACTAATTTAATGTTACCCGCACCAGCTTCTGCAAAATATTTAGCAGTGTGGTAACCAATACCAGTAGAGGCACCTGTAATTAAAATATTCTTACCAGCTAATCTTTCAGCAATTTTTCCAAACATTGTTGTAATGTATAATAAATTTTATTCTTTTTTAAAATTTAAAGATATTCAATATATATATATATAAAACGTTAAAAGAAATACTTTTTTTAAAGAAAAAGAAAGATGTTTAAATATTGAAAAAAAAAACGAAAACGAAAACGAAAAACGAAAGAGACGAAAAGTTGAAGATCGTTGATTATAATCGATCTCTCTCTCTATAGCTCTCTAGTATATATAATATAAATTGTTATATAAATTGTTATATATATATAATTATATAATATATATGAATTGCGGCTATCGCTTTTCGATAAGAATTTAATTTTAATGTAAAATTACGTATTAATTTTATATTCTTTTAATTTATATCCCTGGACGGCCGTTTAATTATATATATAATATTATAATGGGGCCTTTCCGGTAAATCATGAGAGACATCACGGGATTAAAATCAATGGGAACCCAATTCCTCTTTTTTCACACATATAAAAACTGCGTACGTGCAATTTTTTAAAATTTATATACGTGCGAGAACTGCTGCCACTGTGTGCACATTTGCCACTGTGTAAATATTTATATCGCTTTTGTTCACGTGCTTATATGAGATAAATATGCCCATTTTATATAAGGCGCCCCACCCGCGCGCTCTAGCTATAGCTAGCAATTGACCATCAAGCCAGGCCTAAGATATATAATTATATATATATATGGCCATTGCAGGATAATCGAAGCGCTATAGTGCGCGCAAATTAGCTATACTCTCTAATCTCTAATCACCGGCCATATATCATTATAATTTTATATATATCTAAGGGTGTCCAGACCCGGCGGAACCCGCAGGCCGTAGGTATACGTACGTATAGTAATTGTACTATATAAATTACTATCATAAATTGTAATTGTTTTAGAAGTATTGATCAGTTTATTATACAGAATTTTTATAATATGTACAATGTCTTTAAGTGTTGGCACATATCTATTGGGTGAGTTTTCAATTATATAGAGCGAAGTAATTAAAAAATACAATCAAATAACCAATTGTCTAGTGGGAAGTAATAAAAAAAAAAAAAAAAATAGAACCAATTTACCAAATAATAAATCGTATGTGTGTATGGAAAAAATATTAAAAAACAAATGCGATCTCTGAGGATCGAACTCAGGACCTTCAGATCTTCAGTCTGACGCTCTCCCAACTGAGCTAAGCCCGCTAATTGTTGTTATATTTTTGGGGTATTTCTACGCGTCGGGGACCTGCATTATCTTTTTATAATGGAGAACTTTAAATTGTTTATCTTGATTATGTAATCGAACAAAAAATTTAGTTTTAGATAGACCGGTCTCTCGTCTTCGTCATATATATTATATATATATATATTATATATATATATACATGTACTATAGCTGTACATATAGCTAGCTAGCTAGATAATATCTGCTATATATACGCTAAACACCATAGTTTGTCTCTACGTGCATTCATTAGTAGAGGTGATAGTGATGGAGAAATTTAAGAGTGTACTGTGATTATAAATTTTTCTTCTCATATAAAAAAAAAACAGCAAACCATTACCATATTATATGTACTTTCATCCTCTACCCTGTTCATATATATATATTACGTATAGTGCAGTTCGTTGAAAATCAGAGGTCGAGTTAAATCTATTGTAATTAATATCGAGGTTGGGACCTAAAATCAATAGGTTAATCGTTGCCCTTAGCAATTAAGGAAGGGAATGTAAGAATGACTCAACTGCTGATACCCTCCTCCGGGTCGAGATAAGAGATTCTAGCTATACTAAATTCTGCTAAAATGCATAAGAATGTAGATACATACCTCTGAGTTCACTTCTGGCTATTGAGTGTAAGTGGTCAAATGAGGCGAGAACTTAAGGGGTTTGTAATGATACCTCCTATATAAATGTACTTCCAATGCGGTAAATACAATTATATCCTATTTAGGCATGGTAGACAATATATTAGTGTACATATATGGAATAATTAGAATCATGTCTAAAATTTCACACAGCTTAATAAAGAAAAAATAATGTTGAGTGAAGTCATTGTTTATGGTGCAGATGGCTTCATTATTAGAGTGACAATAAGCAATGGATGACTGTAGCAATCTTCATATAAATAGCCCTAAAACCCATTCTGATCCTGCATAAATCATATATCTGGTACTATATGATTACTTAAAATATCATGTAATTGAAATAACATCAGTTTAACTGATATTACTTAATCAAAGAACACCTAGGAAATTATAATAGACTTAAGGATATCTATAATAGTAAGAAATACTATTTAGATTCCAACAATTAATAATAATCTGATTTTGGTAATAATAAAAAATTAAAAAACACATGCGATCTCTGAGGATCGAACTCAGGACCTTCAGATCTTCAGTCTGACGCTCTCCCAACTGAGCTAAGCCCGCTGGTTTGATGATTACCTAATAACGGTAAGAAAAAAAAATCAATTCATTACTGTATGATATGTGCTTATCATATAAATAAGTACTACGTACAGCGTGGTTCTATGAAAATCAAAGATCAAGGTAGAATTATAGCCTATTATTATTAGTAATAACCTAATTTTGGAAAGGAAAAATTAAAAAAACAAATGCGATCTCTGAGGATCGAACTCAGGACCTTCAGATCTTCAGTCTGACGCTCTCCCAACTGAGCTAAGCCCGCTGGTTTGTTGATTACATAATAAAGGGTCTAAACTTGTCTTTTAAATTTGTTTCTTGTTTGTTACAAAAACACAACTAAAAAAACCAATTTTGTCTATAAATTGTACTAGATTCAACTACTGGTGTGTACGGTATATGAAACTCAGAATTATTCCTCATGTTTATTGAGGATGGAATCTAAATTCATAGACTCAACGAATGGTTTAGAGCCGTCATTAAAGCGTATCACATTCACTATCCTACCAATTAAGGAAGGACTATATAAATGTTATAGAATGACTCAATCGATTGATACGTTCCTCTCGGCTTCGAAGTAAAGTATATAACTATCCTAGATCCGGTTATAAGAATAAAGGTACTTACTTCTTGACTTCACTTGTAATAAGTTGGGGGTGGTCTTTGAATGATTGAGTGTTTGAAAGTTGCAACAGATACTGTAAAATAAGTATTTCCGATGTGGTAAATACTAGTATATCCTATTAAAGTATGGTAGTATATATGTATATATAAAAGTAAAACTTTCCTCGACTCCTGAAATGGATCTGAGGGTAATGAATAAAAATAAGTTTATAAAAGATGGCATTTTAGCTCCTTATATACCTCTTGTAAATGAAATTAGCAACTATATATCAGATCGTGAAAATGAATTTCATGTCAACCTGAAATACTTATGAAGGACTATATCAACTGAAATTGGATAAAAATAATTCGAATTGAAAATTGAAAAATAGATGCAATTATGTCAGTTGGTGATATATTTCCTTAAATGGGTAGCATCCTTTTTTTTTAAGCTATAATATGTAACTTAGTTACATAAGTTATTATCTAATTCGTGCAATGTAATATCACTTAAATTACTTAATCAAATAATGCCTTGAAAATATAATAGAAATAGGGATATCTAAATAGTAATACTATCTAGATCCCAACATAAATGACAATTGAAAACTTTTTGAACCGATTGGTGTTAATTAATGTGACTATCTTTTGTAGTTTCTCTGAGTCAACTTCACATTTCATTATCAACATTCACACCTTCGAATAATATATATATATTCTGAAGTTCTTTTACTAGATATTCATCTGAATTTCAACAAAAAAAAAACCAAAATAAACACAATACTAAACCACTATACACGTACCGTATATAGTATATAGTATATAGTATATACTAATATAGTACAATTTTCGAAATGGAAAAATTAAAAAAAACAAATGCGATCTCTGAGGATCGAACTCAGGACCTTCAGATCTTCAGTCTGACGCTCTCCCAACTGAGCTAAGCCCGCTACTTGTTGTTAATTTAAATGCCTAGAAATTTACGTAGTTATATATTTGCGTATATAATTAAACTGTACATGTATAATGTATTGTATTACATAATCATATTTGAATAATATAAATTTTTAGGAGAGGTACACAACCATTTTTATTCTATTGTTTGAAAAAGTTATTGTTAAATTTTATAGAAAGGATGCATATTATTGACTAAGTGGTAATTTCAGACAATTCCAGATATAATATTCATTAACAAAGTGCATCTAATGATGATCTAAGTTTAATATATATAATATATATCACCTTCGCTGTTCTCTTTTAAAAGATCAAGGAAGTTTTATTATATGTACCAGGTATAATAAGAGTATATTTTTAAGATTATTTGATTATACATCTAGTTAAAAGTATCTACATATAAACTACAGCCATCGCCTCAATTGAATCAGGAGCAACTCATTAATTAAGTGAAATAAAGTACGTATACATTTCTCTATGAAAAATAACTATATTTCTTTGACATGGATGATGATATGATTGAGTAAATTCTTCCAAAGTTGGTTCTTCTGGATATAGATTATGGATGAATATACATCACCGACGGTTAGAATCTCACTCACCTTTGATCTGGAATCCATTATGAGAGTAAAGTAATTATTTACCATCTCTACTTGTCTACACTTGTTTTTGAGCACAGTTACTAACTTATTCTTACTACACTTTTATTATATTTTAGCTAATTACTCACTTGGATTAAAAATGGAAAACCAAAGTCTGCCCCCAGATTTCCTTGTATTATTGGAAAGCAGGTTTGTTGAAGTGGAAAGAAGAATTAGTTCGTTCGAGTCACTTACACAAATAGTTCTCAATAACCATGGAAAACAAATTGATCAGATACAGGAAACTTTATCAAGTTTCAATATCATCATTCAAAAGTGTGAAGAAAGTATTAAGGGAAATGAAAAACTGAGTAAATTATTTTTGAAAGAAGTGGTGGATGTTGTTAAAGATGAATTAAAATCCCTAGAACTTGAATCCGAACAATTGGGTAATTTAACTGTTGCTGAAGTTGGAAGTGTTCAAAACGAATTTGATATTCATGCTTTCAGTAAAACTCAATTAAATAAATATTCAAACAGCCTCCAACCTTTAACAACCGATCACAACAATATTGACAACAAACTAATTCTTCATGATAATCAAATCATTGATGTTAACAGAATGGTGACCAACAAAATCGACAGCATTGATAATATAATCAATGATGTTGATAAGAGAGTCAATAATATCGATGATAGAATCAATGATAGAGTCAATAATATTGATAATAGAGTCAATAGCATCGATGATAGAATCAATGATAGAATCGATAATGTTGATAATAGAATCAATAATGTTGATAATAGAATCAATAATATTGAGAATCAATTGAATAACATCAAAAAAATGATGACTAAAATGCGAAATGACATCAATGTTATAGAGACAAATGGTAATAACTCAAGACATTCTGATGACAGTTGTGAACCAGTCAATGAAGAAGAACTTGAAAAGGAACTAAAATGTTTACCTCATCTTACGCCTACTAAAAAAGATCATCCATCTATTCTTTTCCAAAGATATTGGACTGAGCTTAGAAGAATTCTTATTAAATACAAGATGAAAGATATAGTCAAATACTATGACCAAAATGATCTTGAATCCCAGATGAAACCTGAAGAAGAAACAAGGGCTAGAATGATTTTAAAGAAATCCGTTCATAGTGCATATTTACCAACATATACTATGCTCAATAAACCTAATAAAATATTACATTCTACGGCCCGTATCATATCCGATATTAAAGCTTTATATGTTAAAGTACCAATGAATTACTTTAATATCATGGAAATAGTGCACCAAACATTTTTAAGTATAAATGTTAACGAAGTAAATGACAAACTAGCATATATCAAAGAATTAACATTATATGCTGAAGACGAAGGATTCAATTATAACGCGGAAGAGCTAATTCAAATGTTATGTATAAACTTAAGTCCGGAGTATAAGAATTTCAGAACTTGGATCAAGTGCAGCATCGCAAATGAAAAAAAAAAACTTACTTTTGGTCAATATTTCAAATCATTGGATAATTTCTTTCATAAAATAATTAGATTTGCTCAAGCGTATGAAAGAGAGAAACTCATAAAAGAGAGCCACATGAATGGTAATCAAACGACAAAGCAGCATGATAAATCCAGGAGGTACTAAATCTAAAGCAAGTAAATAAAACTCATCCCAACAACAACAAGAACCAAAATCAACTGTCGCCGTTTTCGTAATTTTGGTAGCTGATACTGACAGATTGGTTAATGCTATGATCAGTCTATTTTTCATATTACTCCTTTAAAATATCAGCATATACATTATTCAAGATACTTAAAAGAGAATCAAAGATTTAGTTATTGATCTACGGGAAAAAATGTCGTTGAGTCAAAAAAAAATCTCACATTCATTATAATGTTACCAAAAGGAGTTACACATAAATTTATATAAATTTATTATTTCTTATCACTTACTTCATTTTTTTTCAAAGGAGTAGAGGATTTTTTACTTAAACACTACCATACTTAAATAGAATACATATACAGTGACCACAAAGCTAAATAGAATATAATAAACTAAGTTACTCATATAAACCAACACAATTCAATTCAATTTAAGAAATTGAGATTGATTATTGCAGTTTTCTTTTTTTGTGGAGTAAATTTTAGCCTCGCATCAATTAAATTTTTTTTAATTTTAAAAGGGGAAATAAATAAAAATCTGAAACATCTGCTGATTTCTTAATATATAACAAACTACTTGATACTATTATTGAATGAATTTCCATTATATATCATTAGATATATATCATTAGTTATATATAATATATAATATATATTATTAGCTACTTTAATTGCTTTAAAAAAGAGAAAAATGTCTTCAGTTGGAAAATTTGTTCATATTGTTAATAGTTTGCCATGGGAGCTACAAGATAAGGTTATGAGCTTTACTTTTAAAGACATTAATCACGCTGATCTTATAATGTCAATTAAGAACTATAAATCAGATACACCAGTAAACTATATGATAACAAAGAGGACACTTCACTCTGTTTGTTTAATGGGGGGATTGATTAATATGGAAGATCAGTCAAGCTTTCCATCGCATTCAAAGGATTCCAATAGATTGATCGATTTTATTGAGAATTCACCTGGTGATTTTGGTGGGGCTCGAGATGGTTATAGTATCTCTACACTTTTGCTTTATGGTGTAGAGTTAAAATCATACCATATGATTAAGAATTTTCTTGAAAATACATGCGACATAAAGACTGATGCGCAATCTTTCAGTACGTTGAAATCGTTAAACCCTAAATATTTGAAACGAATTACTACTTTAGACTTACTAGGTTTCTATGAAATAAGTGCTGGTGATCTTGAAACTATTTTAGGAAATAACTTAAACCAGATCAAGATTTACCAAGATAATCTAACACCAAGAGATGTATCTCTAATGAATAGGTTTTTTGATACTGTTAAGAACTATTTTGGACAAAATCACGCAGTGAAATTAGATAATCTTGAGATTTTGTTAAGACTATCTTTTGATTCATTAGAGAGAGTTAATTTTGATAATTTGCCAGATTTTAAACTTTTTAATCTTAAATTTTCACTTCTTATCGCGGGAGAATATAACGTGAACCCTATTTTGGTTAATCGATTTCTCACAAATGTTTTCGTATTTGAACAAATTGAAACATTGGAACTCTATATGCAATACGTTACACCCCAAAAGATCACATTTTTGAATCGTATGGTTAACTTGAATAAATTAATATTATTTGATGGGTTTATCTTTTGCGATTTAAAGCTAAATCTATCTGAGTTGGAACTACGAAATGGAACTATATCTGATATGAAAAATGTATATTCGAAAAAGATTTTGATTGAGAATTGTAATATAACCGCCACAGATTCAGGTAAAGGATGCGAATCATTGATAATAAGGAAATCTTCTTTGGTCTCTAAAGATTTCAAAATAAAGAATGTCTCAAATGACGTCTCTCTATATGGCAATATTACAACCATTAAATTAAATTCAATTTTTTCTAGCTCAAACAGTTTCAAAACACTAGAACTGGTTGGAAACTTCACTACTTACAACCCAATTTTTCCCAAATCTATAATATGTCTTGATTATGATTGTCCCAATGGGGTCAATTTCTTATTACCATCAAATTTAATCGTGTTGCATGCTAATTATAAGTCAATTCAAAATATCCACTTTCCATCTCACTTGCAATCTCTAATTGTGACTACTGGCTCTCCAGGCATGAAGTTCGACTTAAACAATACGGTTCAAAAGCTATATATAAAGGTAACGAATGTTGCCCATTTGAAATGTAAGATCACAAACTTCAAAATGCTCCACACTTTGGAAGTTACTTGTCACCGCAGTTGTTCCTTTGATTTATTGATTCCAAAGACTGAATACAACGAAGAAAAAATTAAGAAACTATCATCGAAACCATCCAAACTCAAAAATGTCGTTTTCAAAATAATTATTGTAGAATAGATGGTATACTATGCTGGGATCTAAATAGTATTACTGTTTAGATATCCCTATTTCTATTATATTTTCTGGCGTTATTTGATTAAGTAATATTAGTAATATTGCATTACATGAACTAGACAATTTCTTATGTAACTATGTTACTTATAGTTTGAGAAGGGGATATTACCCTTCTAGGAAATATATTAGTGGTTGACATAATTGTGTCTATTGTTAATCTTAATTAAATTTTGATCCAATTTCACCCAATATATCCCTTCAAATTTTCAAAAGTATTTCAGGTTTGAGTGAAATTTTTTTTACAACCTGATGTACTGTAGCTAATTTTGTTTACAACGATATATAAGGAGCTAAAATGCTATTTTTTGTAAACTTACTTTTATTATTATCCTCTGATCCATTTCAGGAGTCGAGGAAAGCTTTACTTTTATATATAAATATATACTACCTTGCTTTAATAGGATATACTAGTATTTTCCACATCGGAAATACTTTTATTCTATAGTAACCGTTGCTAACTTTAAACACTCAGTCATTTGAAGACCAACCAAACCTATTACAAGTGAACTCAAGAAGTAAGTACCTTTATTCTTATAACCGGATCTAGGATAGTAATATATTTTACTTCGAAGCCGAGAGGAACGTATCAATCGATTGAGTCATTCTATAACGTTTGTATCGTCTTTCCTTAATTGGTAGGATAGTGAATGTGATACGCTTTAATGACGGCTCTAAACCATTCGAATTGAATCTATGGATTTAGGTTCCAAATTCCATCCTCAACAGAATTTTGAATTTCAATTCTCCGGCCTTCTAAATGTAAGTAAAACTAAAGCCGCATAGCCACAATTATAACAATTTAAAATTGAAATTATTTGAGACCCCAAAATGGAAAAGATCTGTGAGTTTGGCCGAGTGGTTAAGGCGTCGCGTTTAGGCCGCGATCTCTTCGGAGGCAAGAGTTCGAACCTCTTAGCTCACATTTTTTTTTTTGATTGCTGAATCTTTGTAATAAAATTTTCAACTATATCCCTTTGCGCCTTGCAAATTCATGAAAAGCGGATACAGTTTACCAAAAAGTTGTAAAATATGATCGGTTATTTTTACAGTATCTTAGCCTTTGTATTAAAACTTTTGTAGATACGAATTATCAGATAACAAAATATCCAATATATCGAACGATCAATTTCAAGGCAATAATCTATCCAAATGAAGCATAAGATATATTTATGACTTTTGGGACCCCGGTTTCATCTGAAAGAATCTATTATAATGACATGTAAACTGAATAACGCTATACAAATCTACAATTTAATCAGACGATTTTTTTTAGAGGTTGGACTCCTTATTGAAATTATAATTTGTACCAATGTTGCACAGTTACATAAATATATGCTAATCATTTCTCCGGTATAATCTAAATATACCAAATAAGGATAGTCCATAGATTACGTATCCCCAAACTTTATTTGGGAAAATTACCGCATCTGTTATTCAAATCTATATACATGTACTATAGGATATGTTTAAATTATAAAGATATAGTATAACTAATTTGTTGTCCCTTATTTCTTATACCGGTGATCTTTCGAAAAATCTTTGCCTGCACTTAATATTATATAATATAGATTATATATATATCTGCACGCAGTTGGAGATTTCTTAGTAGAAATTAAAAAATATTTTCTATAAAGAATAAACTTAAAATTCATCGAATCTTTGAAAACTCAATTGATTACATACTATAAATGAATATGTTAAGAATCAACAGAAAGATCAAAACCTCGGGATTATCCAATCCAGAAGAAGAAATAACAAGGCTCTGTAAAATCAAAACTGTGGAACTTTTAAACTAGGTGTATGATATGTAAATGATCTATAGAGGAAAGGACGGGGGCTATGTAAATGCAACCCAGCTAGGAATACTCGGGCATTGAATACGATCGATCTCTCGATGCCATGATTCAAATTCCGAACAAAACTATATAAAAACCTTTCAACCAAAGAACCACTAAATATTTCCATATACCTATATAAAGGAATTTGAATTAAGCCTGTACGGCTTTTAATATGACTATATAGCTACGTAGTATAACTTCAAAAATATTCTTCGAAGAATATATATTATATATTATATATTAATAATTATATTATATGCATT
>JAJLSX010000015.1:0-16471 GCA_030567815.1 Ogataea piceae | reverse complement strand
AATATGTATATTGGAGAATGAAAACAATGGAATCTCTTAACGCATAATAGTACGTAGATTTTTTATATATATACATACAAAATTTTCCTAATTGGGAAGCTCATCTCAAAATTTCACCGACTCACATTCGGTACCCCGTAATTATATTTACATAACCTCTATTAGTATATTATACTACGACTTAGATGTTATTAGTTGTTTCAAAGAAAATTATACATTGCTGATTAAATAAACCATAGTATATAGATCTATATATACATTAATGCAAACTTGTGTAGTATATCAGACGATTTTATTTCAACCATTCTTCTTGTATAAAAAAAAGGGTATACAGTTAACCAGCAAGTCTAGTACAATACAACGCTTTCAGTTCCTTCATTTTGGCATCTAGACACCTAAGCTTCTATAGGTATGCCGGAAAGACAGCGTAATTATTGTGTAATAAGCATTGAAAAACGTTATATAGAACAGTACATATATAATTATACATATATAACAAGCAAGTGAGTTCAAAGGCTCCAGAATTTATATATATATTAAGCCTTGAAATTGAATAGTATGCGGCATTGGGGCTGTTTGAACGGTGAAACCCGAGCCTATAAAACTCATAAATATGCGCGTGGGAAAATAAACATGCGGCTTTTGTATTACACGGGTGCAGACATCAAAAATCTATTCCCCTATATTAAAATGGATAAGATTCTGATAAACTCTTAAAATGTGTGGTGGAAGGAAAGTATAATTTAATCTTTCAACGGTTTGTGTGGTAATTTACTTATAATCAGTGCACTTATAAATTGTATTTAAAAGTTTTTACAGTTTTTAACCCATTATTGATAATACAGTTTTATGCATGAAGATAATAGAGCAATCTTGATATATGATAATTTGATATCACAATAGTAATTTAATTATATGAGCATAAATATAATTATATAGCAACTATGACGATATATTATAATATTGTACAAAATTTTTGGCTGGACGTGCGTACCAAAATTGTCGTCTGATATTTTTATAATTTAGATTTATCGTATACGTACGGATCGCGTACGCATATGCCCCATGCCATGGTGGACTTTGTAATTTGTTTTGTTTTCTTTCTGCACCGTCAAAATTTAAATTTGGTGGCGATGGAGGAATTGGGGGCGATGGGCGATGGGGCCTTCGAATTTTAACGTGTATATATATTTTATATATATGGGGGAGTACGTATAGTATGTTGATGTGATATTTAGCAAGCTGTAAATTTATTTTGGAAGGCAAAAATTTAGCTTTTCTCCCCGGCACAACGAACTTTCACCCCCCATGATATTCCAACTCGTGGACAGTTAATACCATATATTTATTCCCTGTACTATGTGTAAATTCTATTATCTTCATATCCAGATTTCCCATACTATTCCAAGTTTATCCATAATCCATTATCCATTATCCATTATATCCATTATCCATTTACATAATTTTTAAATGTACTAAAAAACGGTGAACCTGATATCTTGTGATGATGTCGAAATCTTGTTAGTGCTTCATTACTATAAATATACATCTTATTCTTCCTTTTTTTTTACAGTTTCAAGTTTTACTTATTTACTTATTTACTATTTTTTATTTTAATTTATTATTATTATTATTATTATATTATATATATATATATATAAGCATTACTACTACTACTACTACTACCACAACTAAACAATATTCACAATGGCATTCTTACAAGATTCATCATACGGTAAAGATAACGTTAAATTCTTAAAGGTTAAGAAAGATAAGAAGAATCCAAAGATTCATCAAGTTATGGAAGCTACAGTTTGTGTCTTATTAACTGGTAATTTCGATGCTTCATATACCGATGCTGATAACTCACCAATTGTTCCAACTGATACCGTTAAGAACACCATTTTAGTCGAAGCTAAGAAATTTGATGTTTTCCCAATTGAAAGATTCGCTGCTCACTTGGCACAACATTTCGTTAAGAAATACTCTCACGTTTCAGGTGTTGATGTTTCCATTATTCAACACAAATGGTCTAAGTATAACGTTAATGGTAAATTACACGATCACTCATTTGTTAAGAACGGTGAAGATGTTAGAACTGCTCAATTAAAATACAAGAGAAATGGTGAATTTGTTTTAACTTCTGGTTTAAAGGATTTAACAGTTTTAAAATCAACTGGTTCCATGTTCTATGGTTACAACAAATGTGATTACACTACTTTAAAACCAACTACCGACAGAATTTTATCAACTGATATTGATGCTTCATGGAAATGGGATTCAAAGAAATTAGGTTCTTTACAATCAGTTTTCAAATTAGGTGAATCTGGTGTTTTCGATGCCGCTTTCAACTCAGTCTCTGAAATTACTTTAAGTAGATTTGCTCTAGAAAATTCCGCTTCTGTTCAAGCTACTATGTACAACATGTCTGAAGATATCTTAAAGGCTGTTCCAGATGTTGAAACCGTTTCATACTCATTACCAAACAAACATTACTTCTTAATTGATTTAAGTTGGAAAGGTGAAGAAAATGATAACGAATTATTCTACCCATCACCACATCCAAATGGTTTGATTAAGTGTACCGTTGGTAGACAATCAAAATCTAAATTATAATTATAATGACAAATAGAAATTAGAAAAGATAAATAAAATTGGGAAAACAAAAAAAAAAAATAACTGAACAAAGCTTTGATAGTTTCGTCAATAAGAAAATAATGATAAAATGTTTTTACTTTCTTCCCTTTTTATATTTTCTTCTCTTGCTCTTTCTTCCTTTTAACACCCCACCTTTCTTATGTTGCATTTTTTGAGAACTTAATATATTTATTATTTTATAAAATAAAAAAACTTGTAAATTTAACCAACAATTCAACGTAGATGATCTCTTCTTATTTGACAGCATATATGTCATCACATATATACACATAATAAAATCAGTACACTGCCAAGATTTAATATATCACATGCTGAAGATCACATGACTGTGTTTGAAAAAGTAAATCTTTGAAGAGAAATGCAAATTACATAATCAAACATCTTCTCTTAAAAAATCGTTCTTCTCAAAATATTTACAAATTGTATATGTTAATTTTATATACAAGCTAAACAACTTTTATACTTCATATATAATAAAGCAATATATTATTTGAATTGTGTTATATTGAAGTAAATTAGAGTATATCTCAACAGCTTATTGTAACTATTGCTTACATATACATACATATACTTCACCACTGTTCATATATCCAAAGATGTTTTTAGCTAATAGACAAGCAACTAGAGTTGGAATCCGTCAGCTCAATTCCACTTTTAATTCAACTACAACAAGAAATTTTTCAAGATTCAATTTTGCACCACTTTATAAAAGAGTATCAAATTTGAATTCTAGATCATTATTCAGAAATTTTACTAAACGTTTCAACTCAACCGCCACCCCACCCAAGAAAGCTACCGGAATTAAACTTCTGATTCAAGAGTATGGTTATAGCGCACTTGGTATATATTTAGGATTATCATGTATAGATTTACCAATTTGTTTCCTTATAGTTCACTCTGCGGGTGAAGAAAAGATTAGAGAAATGCAAGATACCGTTTTAGAATGGACAGGTTTATCAAAATGGTTTTCTAAAAATAAAACTTCATCTGAAGATGGTACAAGTGAGAAGGATGATTCAAAATATTCTACATTGTGGACTGAATTTGCAGTCGCTTATGCTATTCATAAATCATTAATTTTCATTAGACTCCCAATAACTGCTGCAATTACTCCTTCGGTTGTTGGTAAATTACGTTCTTTAGGTTTTAACGTTGGTAAATTAACGAGTGCTGCTAGTAAAAGTGTTGGCAAAGAAGGTATAAGAGGAACATTTAGTAAAGGTGGAATGAAAGATATGGCTAAAAATATGGGAACTGATAAGCATCATATCAAAGACCCTTCTGGTTTGAGTAATCCTGCTTTTGGAAGACCAGCTAGTAAAGGACAAAAATGGTTCTTCTGGTGAAGAAATTCAAAAAGACATGAAATGACCTAAAACCAAAAAAACTTGTACATAACTTATTTTGAATAAAGACATTAGAGTTTTTGTTTTTTTTTTACTTGTAAACATAAATTATCAAGAATCATGGATAATATCTGTCTCTATTACTGTGTTTATATACATATATACAAGAAGGAAGTAGGGAGAGTGAGAAGATATCTATCTAAATTTAGCGTAGTAACGTTCTTCAGCAAATCTCTTTTCAATTAAATTTAAAACATCTTCTCCATAGACATCTTCAAGTTTTTCACCACCATTCAACACTCTATCCTCGTGGATCTTTTGTTCTTCTTTAGTCATAATGACAACATTTTGAATAGATATATCTTTAGATGGATCCCATCTTGATAATGTTAATCTAGTTGAATAACCAGAAATTGGTGACTTACCTCTGAAAACTTCTTCCAAAATGTAATTAACGTCACTTAATGAAATTTGAACTCTTTGTTCCTTTTCTTTGATACGACTTTGTTGACCTGCTAAACTTTGTAAGATACCATCATAAACTTTATATCTATTCTTACCTTCAATTGGATCAACTGGATAACCAGCAATGACAGTAATCATATAAGTAGCAATGGTTAAACCAAACATAGCTGGCATACCACCTAAGACAGGCAAAATTCTAACTCTGAAATTTTGTAATGCACTTAATTCATCAACTTGACCTTGTTGGAATTCTTCTTCAGGTAATGGTAACAAAGCAGCTTTTCTTGGATCTGGTTTTTCAGTAGAGAACACACTTGGAATACCAGTGATAATACCTCTCTTCTTTAATCTTCTTCTAACTGATCTAGCTAATGGATCTTCGTCGGATGTAGAAATATCACCAACGTTAACTCTACTAGAGTCTGACTTACAAGCAGCACCCATTGATGAAATAACAGGTAATTTATTTTCATAACAGAAAGTTAAAAGATCAACTTTGGTATCAATGTTATCAATACAATCAACAATATAGGTTGGTTTACCTTCAAGTAATAAACGTTCAGCATGGTCAAGTGTCCAGAGTTCATTGATAGCTTCAATTTCACACCATGGAGCAATTTGAAGTAAGTGATCTCTTAAACTATCAACTTTAGAAACACCAACATCTTTAAGAGTGGCAACTGCATGTCTGTTTAATGAAGATAAAGAAACTTGATCAAAATCAATAATTCTAATCTTGGAAACACCAGATCTAACTAATGAAGTAACACAGTTTGAACCAACACCACCAGCACCAACGATAACAACAAATTGTTCTCTAACTTTTTTCATACCTTCTTCACCTAAAAATGCATAGTTACGAGCAAGTTGTTCTCTAATAAGTTCTTCAGAGTAATCTTGAACTGTTTCGGTAACTTCTTTCTTTGATTTCTTTGATTTTCTTGAACATAGTGATCCATTTTTATTTTTGTAACAATGGATAAACTCAACAGCTGCTGATGTGACAGCAACAGTCATAAGAGTCCAGATGACTAACTTTGAGTGACAACCCATATTTGTTTCCGGATATACTTATCTTTCAGTAATAAATGTTTATCAATAATAAGATATTTCATAAGTGAAACTTTTATGTTTCTTAAGATTTCAATTATCTTATAAGTATACTATTTTTTTTTTTTCTTTATTTTTTCTTTAATTTCTTTTGATTTTTTTTTAAAAAAATTTTGTATGTGCGCGTGCGTGCGTACGTTTGTATATATATTTAAGAAGTATAATTAAATGCGGGAATCTTTGACAGTGCGGCTGAATAATATCACTGATATATATAATGATATTTATACATTTACTTTATTTGTTTTCAGTTTAAAAGTAGGTTATCAGATTGACTCAATATTGATTACATCAAGGAATTGTATAAAATAGTAGAAAAATCTATATTTAAAAGCAAAAAGAGAGGATGAAATATCTGACTGTCAAATTACAAAACAAATTGAACTAAATACAATAAATATCCAGATTTCCATTATAAAGCTTTATATAACAAGATATACACTCAATAATTAATATACTTTCAAAATGAATACATCGTCTAACTCACACCATTCAATAAACCAGGATAATATTCTTAGTTGATGAGATAATAAGAAGTTTAAACTCCTGAATGAGTATTAAAACTGATTTACTGAACTACGTTGATAATTTTCTGGTTGTAATTATAACCTGGTAATAAAGAGAAACAGATATTAGAATAAAAACTGCTCAAATATAGTCCAAGAGATCTGAGAGACTCAAAAATTGATAAAACTGTAGAAACTCAACCCTTTTAAACCTTTGAAAATACAGAAAATTTGTTCCAAACCCATCACCTAGTACGGAAGAATTGTGAGTTTGGCCGAGTGGTTAAGGCGTCGCGTTTAGGCCGCGATCTCTTCGGAGGCAAGAGTTCGAACCTCTTAGCTCACATTTGTTTTTATTATTTTTGATATGTTATACATTGCTCGTATCAAAATATAATATATTTTTATTCTATCCAAACACATGGTGAAAAGTTGGAACGAACAGAATGTAATTAAATAGTGGCTTGAAACCAAATTGAACAAGAAAATTAAAAAAAAAAAAAACTGAAATTGTTATATTTTTTTTTTTTTCAGCAACGAAAATAATGGGTACAATCAAAGTCGAGATATCCACATATATATATATATATATATATATAGATATTGAGTTGATTCAAAATATTATATTACACATATACATATAATTAATTAACTTGTCATATTCAATCAGCTCATAAAAGAATTAAAGTGTAAACTTGTAAAGTATAAATTTGAAAAATAGTATAAATATCCATGAAAGGCGTAATGGCTTATAAAGTTAACTATATATAAAATGTTGCTCTCTCTCTATACAATTAAAGCAATTACAAAAATATTATAAATGTGAAATACAGAAAACATCATATTATGGTATAAGAGATAATCAATACATACTCTTTAAGTAAGTATGCGGGTTAGTGACTCAATTGGCAAATAAAAGAATAAAGTTATATAAAAACACACGCATAAAATAAAGTATAAATGACTATATATACTATATAATATATATATTAATTAAAGGCTAGACCCTTTAAATATGAAATTCATACTTAAAGTATATTATGATATGTATATTAAACTGCTATAAAATTGTACTACATTCAGCTTATTTAGTACATACATACATTAATTGGGGAAGTGCGACAAGAAGAATGCAAAACAACCAAGCATTAACCATTAGCGATATACTAGATATAGTAATATAGTATAAATTTTATAAACTATGAACTAAAAACCCTTAAAAATATACACTAATAATAATAATATATATATATAATATATATAAATATATATATAAATTTGCCATATTTACTTTAAAATAGTACATTACATATAAAATAGTAAAAACCGTTTAACATAAAATTTAAAAATAGAACACTTTAAAATATTTATAGTATCAAATTACATAATCTTCCATATTAAATTAGTACCATGTAAAATAAATTTTACTACGTAATACTTAATAATTAATTATAAACGTAATACGTACTATTTCGATCGCACCAGGAACAGGCCCCCGGCCGGCTAGTCTGCACTATACAGTAATTATTTTTACTAATAATTATATATACGTACCTCCCTTCCCCCCGGGCCAGCCCTCACGTGTGTGTACGTACGTACGTACGTACGCGGTATGGGTCAATTGGCCATATAAATTAATTAATCATCTGCTGTTTCCAACAGCCATCCTCTCGCTATAATATCCCCCAATGTCTCACTCTCTCTGCGCGAAGAGAAGAGACTTGAACATTTTGTGTGCACTCTTTTCCCCATTCCCACAATTAATATTTCCCCCTCCCTGACTCTTCCCCATGGTATATAGTACTATATATGCTATCACCGGAACGTGTGCCTGTGGGTGATGATAATTTTCCTTTTTTCTTGACCCTGGGTCCCTACCGATTTCCCTCCGGCCCTTTCCCCCCTGAAGAAATTGAAAAATATATTTTTGATTACATAAATTTTTGTTAAAAGACATTTACAAAAATTTTCTATGAATTTTCTATGAATTTTTGAATTTTTGAATTTTTTTGGGATTTTTTTGGATTTTTTGAGTTTTTTTTTGAGTTTTTATTTTTTATTTTAAATTTAATAGCCCTCCCTCTAAAAGTTTTGTTTTATTGTTTTTAAATAAACCTTTTTAAATATATATAGTATTATATATACACAATATATACTTTATATACATAAACGGGTATATACAATTCTTTTATAAGAGTTTCATATATATATATATATATTTGTTTTCTTGTTCTTTTTTTGTTTTTTTTTATTTCAATTCAAGTATCTGAAGTATACAATTGACATTCATTTTTTTAATATTTTCCCTTTGTTTTAATTGTTTTTTTTTTTATTATATTATTATATCTTTGTCCGTTTGAGTTTACCCACAAGACAATTTGAAGATACATATCAATTTTGATTTATATTTGAATAATCACATCATCCTATAGTAATAATATCCCATTGGAAACAAGACAGATTAGGCTATTCGAAAATTTCCCTCTCCACTCTCACCTTTGTTTGTTCCTACTCATTCAATATTGTCATTCGTTAATTTTCTTTCCTTTTTATTAATCTATCCTTTCCTTATTTAAACAATGAGTTCAGGTCCAGGTCAAGGTCAAGGAGGAAGACAATTTATGACACCTCCTGGGTTGAATATACCTAGTCAACAACAACAATTACAACAACAACAACAACAGCAACAACATCAACAACAACAACAACAACAACAACAACATCAGCAGCAACAACAACAACAGCAGCAACAACAACAACAACAATCAACAACTATAAGAACCACCGGTAATAAACCCAAGACGATTCATGTTGCTCATAGAAGATCTCCAAGTGAATTTACAACTTTAATGTGTAAGTATAGTTTTATTCTTTATATCCTTTCCTCCATTTTTCTCTTACTAACATAAATTTATAGTGGAACAATTTAATTTACAACGTCAACTTGAAGTTGTTCAAGCACAACAACAACAAATTCTTCAACAGCAACAACAACTTAATCAACAAACTGGTTTTATGCCCCCACAAAATTATAATTCTGGAAGTTTTAATTTTCAAAGTGTTTCATTAACTCCACCAGTTCAAAATTCTCCAAGAGGTCAACATAGAAGATCATCTAGTAATACTTCAACCACTGATAATGATAATAATAATAATAATAGTAACAATAATAATCAGAGAGGTCACAGAAGAGCTCAATCTTCAGTTTCTTCTTCTTCAGGTAATTTCCAAAATTATAATAAATCTAGTGAAAGACAACAAAACTTGAATTTAGGTCATAATAGAAGACATTCATTAGGTTTAACTGAAGCTAAAAAAGCTGCAGCCGAAGCTCAAGCTCAAAGATCATCTGGTCGTTCACCTTCAAAATTATCAATTTCTTCTTCAGTTAATGAAAATGATACTTCATCTCCTTCTCCAATTGGTTTAATGGCTCCTCCAAGTTTTAAATTCCCACCTTCTCCTAAATTAGATGCTGATGATGATACTAGAACTCGTTCAAATGAAAGATCTCCTCAAAGATCATTCCAATTCCCTCCAAGAGAAAATTCTCAAACTTTGGCTCCTCCAAATCCTGGATTTGTTGGACATGAAAGACGTCAATCTGGTAGTGGTAACTTTGGTCATAGATCAACTGGTTCTGATATAAATAGTAATTGGAGAAAACAACAAATATCTTCTCCAAGTTCAAATCATCATCAATCTTCAAATTCAACTTCTTTTGAAGCTCCATTTACTCCTGGTCATAGAGTTAGACCTTCATATGGAGGATCAATATCCTCAATTTCTCAATTTAATTCTGGTCAAAATGGTCAACAAAGAAAATCTTTATTTGCTCCTTACTTGCCTCAAAGTTCTTTACCTGAACTAATTAGTGAAGGTAAATTAGTTACTGGTACTTTACGTGTCAATAAAAAGAATAGATCCGATGCTTATGTTTCAACAGATGGTCTTTTAGATGCAGATATTTTCATTTGTGGTTCTAAAGATCGTAATAGAGCATTAGAAGGTGATTTAGTTGCCGTTGAACTTTTAGTCGTTGATGAAGTTTGGGGTTCCAAAAGAGAAAAAGAAGAAAAAAAGAGAAGAAAAGATTATCCTTCAAGTAAAAACAATAATGATATCAATGATGACTTACATAATGATGCTAGTACCAATTATAGTACATCAGGAGATTCTACTACAATTTCTAAATCTTCAAATAATGGATCTGGTTCTTTAAATAGAAGAGGTTCTTTGAAACAAAGACCTACTCAAAAGAAAAATGACGATGTTGAAGTGGAAGGTCAATCTCTTTTATTAGTTGAAGAAGAAGAAATTAGTGATGATGCTAAACCATTATATGCAGGCCACGTTGTTGCAGTTGTTGATCGTATCCCTGGTCAATTATTCTCTGGTACTTTAGGTTTATTAAGACCTTCTCAAGCTGCCAAAGAAAAAGATTCTAAAGATGACAGTAGACCAAATACTTTCAAACCTAAGATTGTTTGGTTTAAACCAACAGATAAAAAAGTTCCTTTAATTGCAATCCCAACTGAACAAGTCCCTAAAGATTTTATTCAAAATCACGAAGCATACTCTGATCAAGTATTCATTGCATCAATTAAAAGATGGCCAATCACTTCTTTACATCCTTTCGGTACTTTAGTGTCTCAATTGGGAACCATGAATGAACCTGAAATTGAAGTTGATTCTATTTTAAGAGATAATAACTTTTTATGTGATGAATACCCTGATAGTGAAGAGAAATACTTGAAAGATATTCCTGATGTTAAATCTGCTTTAGAATTAGGAAATAGAAGATCATTTACAGATGAGTATGTTATTGCATTCTCTCAAACAGGAAGTTTTTCAGATCATGCTTTACACGTTAAAATCATTTCTGATACTAAGATTGAATTAGGTGTTCATATTGCAGATGTCACTTATTTTGTTAAACAAGGTTCAAGTTTAGATAAAAGATCTAAAAAGAGATCACATTCTGTCTTTTTACCTCAAAAAGCTGTTCATTTATTCCCTGAAGCTGTTAACAAATATATCTCTTTCAAAGAAGGATCTTTAAATTTAGCGATGTCCATTGTTTTTGAAATTGATTCAACAACTTTTGAAATTGATGATGTTTGGATGGGTGAGTCAATTGTTACCCCTAAACAAAGAGTCAATTACGAAACTGTGGATGCTATCATTAATAAATCAGCTGATCCTTTAAGTACAAATAATGCCACTTTTGGATACATTTCAACATTATCTTTAATTTCAAGAGGTTTGAGAAGAAAGAGATTAGATAACAGTTCTCTTGAGAATGAACCAACTTTGCCTTTAATTGATCAATTGGATGATGAAAGAGTCAAATTATCATTAAATATTTTTGAAAGTATTCCTTCAACTTCAATGATTGACGAAATCTTCCACACTGCAAATGCAGCTGTTGCTCAAAGAGTCTACGCCGGTTTAGGAGATAGAGCATTATTGAGAAAATACCCAGTTCCTACCCTTTCAAAGTTTGAGAATTATAACAAAAAGACTGCTAATCTTGGCGTCACCTTAGATACCACAAATGCTTCAACTTTCCAAAACTCATTATTGAAGATTGCTGATCCAATGAAGAGAAAAGCAATTGAATCAATTTTAATCAAATCAATGCCAAGAGGTAAGTATGTTGTTGCCGGTAAGACTGATCCTGATAGTTTAAGCCACTACCTTTTCAATTTACCAAATTACACACATTTCACAGCTCCATTGAGAAGATATGCTGATTTGATCGTTCATAGACAACTGAAAGCTGTTGTCAATCACACCGTTGATCAATATGAAGATGAAATTGACTCTCTAAAGATGAATAGTGACTATTGCAACTTTAAGAAAGACTGTGCTAAAGCAGCTCAAGAGCAAGCCATCCATTTACTTTTATGTCAAACAATCAATGAAATGAGCGAATCATCTGGTCAAATCTTGTGCATGGGTACTGTTATTCAAGTTTATGAATCTTCCTTTGATGTTCTTTTACCCGAATTTGGAATTGAAAAAAGAGTTCACGGTGATCAATTGCCTTTACGTAAGGCTGAATTTAACAAATTTGAAAGAGTCTTGGAACTGTTTTGGGAACCTGGTGTTGATTCTGCTACTTATGTTCCAGAAGACGAAAATGAACCTTTATCTTATAGAGCCTCTATCAAGAATAAATTTAGATCTCCTGCCGTTGCTGCAGCTAGAACTCAAAGCAAATCACTTTTGGAAAACTCAACTCTGATTGGTGATGAGCTTGCAGCCAAGTTACAAAAACTAAACCTTCAACCACCAAACATTCAAATTCCACTTCTGGATCCTACAGCCGATCGTCCTCCAGCAACTTCAAGCAGAAGTATGCCAGAAGCATCTACTCGCCCATCCATTGAAAAGCTAAACAGCGAATTGAAAGCAGCTACTGACAGTTCTGCTACTTCGTTACACAACTTAACTTCTTCTGAAAGCTTAACTATTGCTAACGGAGATGCTGCCCTATACCCTTATTTGAAGCATTGCTTGACTAGAGTTGAATATGGTAAAAACTATATTCAAGAGATCAGAGAGATGAAACAAGTTCCAATCTTATTGAGATCCGAGGTTGGTATGGCATTACCTTGCCTAACTGTTCGTACTTTGAATCCATTCTCAAGCACAGAAAAAATCTAAATTTTTTTTTCTTCAGATATCTTAAAAAAAAACCTTTCCAAAAAAACAAAAAAAATACAACCCCTTTTTATTTCCCGCTTTATTATAACAAATATTACTTTCTCAACTTGATATGAGAAATCTACCATATAAAATTTGAATATAACTTTTGTTATATCTTCTTACTTTTATACTGACTTACCAACTAATTTACATTCCTTTAATGAAATATTTTAATGATACATTTTATAACTTTTTTTTTTCTTACATTTGCCTTTTATCTTTTACCACTTGCCTTTGTCATTTTCTTTATCTTTGTTTTTAGCCTCATTTTTGTTTTACTGTGTTTACTGTTATGAAATTGTTTTTTCCTGTTTTTGCGTTCGTTTTGGACTGCATTATGTTGACTACGGAAAATCACATGACTGTTAGAGACATTTCAGTTTCTTATGTGATTCTCCTTTCCCTTTTCTTTTCATACGTCTCTTTTATTTACTTGACTTAGTTCTTTTATTACTGTTGTCTATTACCATTGGTGCATTTATAATTTAATCATAAAAGACTTAAAACTTGATATATATATAAATAACTTTATCTTGGTAATTGTAAACCAGAAAATCATTACTTCTGTCTTACACTAAATTGTCTTCTTATAAAAAGGTTAAATAATAAAAAAATTTCAATTACATACGTAACAATATAGAAATATATAAATAAAATAATAAAAACGTTAAAAAATATAATGCTATGAATAAGTTTAAATCAGAATGCTATTTCGGGTCAAAATCAATGACCATTGGAACTGTTACTGTTCTGGCGACTGTGTGTTCCATTTGTAATTATAGTACTCAAGAAATTATGAGAGGTGTGTGATCTAGCATTTGGAGATGATCTTTGACTACGAATTGAAGGACCATTCAAAACACTTCTTCTAGGTTGACTATGACGGAACGATTGGGCCCTTTCAACTTGGACTTTTTCATCTACAGCATATGTCTCATTATATTGATTTTCAACTTCATCATCATCAACCAGATCATCAGTGCTTCTTTCTATCAAGTATCTAATTGAATTAAACCAAATGTTATGACGTTGTCTAGTAGAACAGGTGATCTTAATAGATCTTTCATTGGAATGGACAATAATACTTCTGTGGTATAATCCTGGTGGAAGAGGATTATTATCTTCAACTGATTCAACACCAATAATAGCAAGTGCTCTGATCTTGTTTTCTGATGGGTCACTAAGAACAGGGTTGGATTGAGACCAATATAATGTTAAACTATAAGGATGGATCCAGAAGTATCTTTCATGTCTGGTTTCAGATAAGGCAGAGAATGGACCCAATCTTCTGTAATATTTGAACAGATATTCACCAATAATGGTTTGAGTAATAGCTGCTATCATTTCATGACTAGATGATATGTATGTATTAACAGAGTTTAATGATGGTGCCATAGATGGATTACGAGCTAGGTCGTTAAGAGAGATGTTTGCAGAGGCAACTGAACTTCTTGGAGGTTTGAATTCACGAATAGATTCAGAAAGACTAGAAGCATCATTCTCTGGTAGCTCATGAATTGTTGGAGTCTTTGGAGAATTTGCTGCTGCTGGTGATTGGGTTGAATCTGTAGTATTTCTCTTAGATTTAAAGAATTCATGACTTCTCATCAACTTATTGTAATATGATGATGGTAAAACGACAACATTTGGAATATCAGGAGATCTGGAAACAGTTGTAGCCACAAATTGAGATTCAGGGATACATAATAATCCCTTCTTTTTAGATTCAGCCTGTAGAACGTCATCTGTTAATGTCAACTTTTGTTTCATAGATGAAAGTTCATCTTCAGCAACTAAAGTCAAGTTTAGCTCAGCTGCCTTAGCAGCTAAATCTTGAGATGTGACACTACGTTTCTTTAGTCTGTTAATATCAGCCTTTGATAATACTTGAAGGCCAAGCGCAGCAGCAGATTCTTGTATTTCTTGTTTTCCTAACATATAGGTACCGATATTTGTTTCTTGTTGTTCTTTTTGTCGTTGTGTAGAATCAATAACGGTTAAACCCATGCTGCTAGCGATCACTCTCAACTTAGAAGCATCTAGAGTTGAGTTTTCTCTCAATTTCTCTAGCTCATCATGATCAATGACCTCCAATCCAAGACCTTCGGCCTTAATTCTCAATTGTTCTGGATCCAATAAGGCATCAGTAACAGGTTCATCAACATAGGCCATTGAGACATGTTCTCTATCAACATCTGTAATTTCTGCATCCTCAATAGATGTGAGATCATCATTCATTTCATCCAATGGGACCAACGCATATCCTAATTCAGCAGCCTTGGATCTCAATCTTTCCTCAAGGTTCGAGTTATCGTCAAACAAATCATCTTGCAGGTCGTCTTCGCTTTCAATATCAGATTGATGACTGACGGCATCCGTATAAACAGAATCGCCAGCAGAAGAGATCAAGGACTCTCTAGATCTAGGAGCATCTTTAATTGGAACATAACCTAGCTCTGCTATTTTGGTGAATAAGTATGCCTTACTTGGATTCTCAACCAACTGGTTTAGCTCCTTAATTTTAGATTCAGATTCCTTTGAAGTAGTAGCACTAGCAATATTAGATTCAAAAGCTTTGATAGTGCTTTCTTTTGCTGCAAGAGTCGATTCCAAGCAAGATACCTTTCCACTCAAGTTATCGTAAGAAGCTTTGGAAACACTGACCAAACCAGCTGCAGCCAATAGCGATTTACATAAATCAAGAGAAGGAGATTTAGAAGATCTAGAAGATTCAGATGACTCAAGCAGTTCGTTATATTCATCCTCACTTATCAATTTTTTGCCATTTATGGAGTCCTTAGCAAGTCTCAATGAATCAAGCTCAGAAGTAGAAACTGCAACCATACCAGCAGAAACTAATGTAGACATACATAGATCCAACGATGGTAATTTAGACTTTGATTCTAATTCTGCATATTCTGAGTTTGAGATCACAGTATAGCCCAATTCAGATCCTTTGGCTTTAACAAAATCAACAGATGGTGATTCTAACGATGACATCAAATCTCTGTGTTCGTTAGATGGGATGACAGTCATTTCATGAGATAGTGCTTTGTTTCTGATGAACTCCAAGTCTGGAGACTCTATAAAGGCCTTACTTGACTCTAGTTCAGTATGTTTTGAAACTAGTTCAGTCTTAATTTTCTCCAACTCAGAGTGTTTTCCCTTTAATTCCTCATCAATAGCCAATAAAGCTGAATCCTTTTCTGTGATTTTTTCGCGTTTAGTCTCCAACAGTTGTTTCAAGGAGGCAAGTTCAACTACAGGGATTGCAGCCAACCCATGAGCTTCTGCTTTTTCTCTGACAAAATCAATATCAGGAGACCCAAGTTTGGCTCTAACCTCTTCTAACTCAGTGACGTTCTGTTTCAGCTCCTCTTGAAGTTTTTCCAGCTCAGAAATCTTAAACTGCAAATCCTTATCCTTTTCAGCAAGTTGGAACTCGTTATCAGAAATCATTGCCGTTAAAGATCCATGCTCTTCCATCGGAACAGCAACTAAACCATGAACTTTACCTTTAGATTTGATGTACTCAACATCTGGTGATTCTATTTGTAATTTAGCATCCTTTAACTCATTATGTTTAACGGCTAGCTCTTCATTTAGAGATTCATACTCAGCAGTCTTAGCTTCAAGTTCAGATTGCAATCTTTGTAATTCTAAGTTTTTGGC
>JAJLSX010000014.1:147428-218888 GCA_030567815.1 Ogataea piceae | reverse complement strand
ATTTCAAAATTACATAATCATTAATAGGGCATGTGATATTTTTCCGCTAGTGATCAAAGTCACGTGTTTATGTGTCTTATAAATCAATAGACTGATAACTACTTTACAATGGTATAACTACTTCTAAATTGACTAGTATAGTTGAATGCGATTTTATTTGCGGAATTTATATATATAATATTATACTTCTAAATCTGTATAAGAGACTGTCTTTTGATCATTTATCAAGGCGTCATTTTTTCTAAACCAGTAGAAATGTTGTAAAAGTAAGATACTAGAACAAATGAAAGCTTCTAAACCTAGTAGTAACTTGGGTTTATTGGTGAATATACTTAATGAATCACCCAGTATAAGTGCATTTATAATCAATTGAACAATTGATAAAGATGAACCTAATATTTGTAAAATTGCAACTTGAACGGGCCAACCATTTGTTGATTTTCTTTTATAATTGTAATAAATCTGTGGTAGATTTTTACCAATTGACATGAAGATTTTAAGTAATCCAATATAAATTACTACATCTAACCATTCAATTAAATCCCCATCAAATTTGAAAATGCAAATAACCATAAATAGTACTGATAAACCAATAGTGATCAGTATTTTTACACTGTTTTTAGATAACACTTGATCTTTACCCTTTGAATAGTTCCAAAAAAATGCCTGTGTAAATGTAACTAAATTTAAAATCATTCCATGTACAGCAAATACAAGATCATTAATATTAACCAATGGATATAATTTATCACCTCCATCTGAATACCTTCTAGTAAACTGTTCTCTAACTGTATCATTATATAATAATATCCCGTAATAAATAACATACAGTATGTATCCTATAAGATTGAAATATAGGAAATCTATTGATAATCCTTCTACACTCTTTCTCTTGAAGTTATTTAAAAATGGCGGCCATGATCCAGACCCCCATGAAATAACATAAACCCATCCTACTATCTGTGAAATAAGTAATAATTTATCGTTTCCCATTATTGAAGCATATACCCATATATAGTGGATACAAGGTATATACTATATAATATATATATATATATATATATAAACATAATGATTTGATCTATAAACTCTGATAAAGTTATTAATTACTTATCAGATAAAACATGGCATAAAAACTGAGGCTTCACATTCCAGTTTGAAAAATCACGTGATACCGATATTTTGCCAAAGAGAACATTTCGGATGATTACATAACAACAGTTTTTTAATGTATTTAAATGATTTTTATACCATTGTAAGATATGTACCGAATTTCATTAGATAAAGAAATTAAAGTTGATCAATTAACGGTTTTTAGGCAATTTATATATACATAACTTAATTGTACATGGATTGTACTGGAAAGAAAAGTATAAATTACTAAAACTACCAAAATTACAAAAATTACAAAATTAGAAACAATTATTGAAATTTGAAAACCCGAAATCTATGAAATCTAATTAGGTTCCGAAGTGGAGGCTTAAATATAATTATTAAAGAACAAATTTTCATTCCGAACCCGAACTTGAATCTATGCAATACGTTAGGTATATACCAACTGCATTTTGGATCTTCGGCTGAAAATATGTACAATTAGCAATTAAAATATTTCGTATTACGTTAACTACGCCGTACCCCGATTGCAAGCTATATCTATATAGCCATGATTATATATCTGACTCACATATATATATATTATATAATAAATTTTAGACTATATAGAAAGTTAATACCTTAATTAATTGAAAACATCCGATCATTGAGTTTGTGTACTATATAAAATGTATATATTATATATAAACATCTATGTAACCTTTAAATATATTGGGTATTATTAATATGTTACTCGGCATTCGGAATTGGTAGAAATTAACCGGAAACAAAATATAAACAAATAAACAAAACACATTTTTAATTCCCGGGATTTCTTAGGCTTAGTTTTTAATACGACTGAAACGTATACGAATACGAAGATTTCTAATGTATTGTGCCGGGTGTCAAGGCATGTGGTATGCGGTATACTATAAAATTATAATTTATTATAATTTCCTATTACCCATGGGCCAAGAATATTGAGCACTGCGAATTTTAAATGCCAGATATAAATTTCCGGTTCATAAAATTTATCAATTTCCGATTTTTGATTATTAATGATTATATAATATTAATTAAGTTAAAACCTCTGTTATCGGTACACGTGATATGTGGCATGAGTCGATCGACATAATGTAAATAAAGTACAACAAAAACTATGTAGTTGAATTTTTTTTTAATCTTTAATTATTGAAATTAAGAGATAGTTTAAAAGATTGTATGATTATATATGACGATAGTAGCACTATTTAAATACATCCATCTTCTTAACTACAGACATATCCCAAAAAGTGGAGATTTTTAAAAAAATTCAAATTATAATTAAGTCAATATTTAATTAGGTGAGAAATAACTTATTAGAATTTAAAAGAACATGAAAATTCTTAAAATGTTTATAATTCATTAACTCCAATATAAGCTTATAAGATAACAGTTATCTAAATAGAGACTAACAGTTGTAAAGTACCATATACTAGTAAGTAGTAAGTAATCTACTTAGTAGTAACTACTGATACAATTAACCACTGGTTAATTGAAATAATCTGGTACATAAGGCTATAACGCACGTACTATATGGCCTCTATGGGGGCTAAGGGCTTATCCTTCAAGTTCAAAGACAATATATTATAATATAGCTTTATATGCTAATTAGTAATAACTTATAAGTAACAAATGATAAAACAATTACATAACAGATCCGGAAATTAAAACATAAATTATATATAATTTACTGTCTACACACTACCAACCGGAAACTCAAATAAATAAAAAAATTGTCATCAAAAAATTTTTTTTTCTTTAATTTTCCAAGAAATAAAAAAAATGTACGTACGTATACGTGTGCATATACGAATACGAGATTTGCGCTCCCTCTCTCCCTGTTTCACCCCTAACATTTTCCCTTTCCCTTTACCTTTCCCCTTCATTTTCCCTTTAATTTTCCCTGTTTTTCTTTTTTAGTTTGCTAAATTGCTGCGTTTTGGAGATTAATACTCTTAACTCCCTCCCCCAAAATCACCGCCAATTTTAAAATAGTTTCTTTTGATTCCGGTCCATTTTGTATTTGTATTTGTTTTGTTTTGTTTTGTATTGTTTTGGTTTTTATTTCTTTTTAATTTTGTTCCCTTTTGCTCTGGATATATAATAATACTTGATTTCCCTACTTTTTTCTTTAAAAATCTTTATTTGCCACTTTGTTTGGTTTGTATACATTTCCTTTGTTTTCTTTTTTTCTTATTTTATCAAAACATTAATCAATTGATAAGGGATAGATATATCAAATATGTCTGCCGATTCAATTAGTGTCAAGTCAGTCATTGATGATCCTGATGCCCTTGGAAGTTATAATGGGTTTGATGGAGATACAGAGAGACATATTCAAAATCTTGCTAGACAATTAACTCAACAGTCAAATGATAATCAAAACAGTAAAAATGGTCATGAATTGGAAGAAAAGGCAAGTGTTACATTGATGAGAACTTTAACTTCAATGTCCCAAGTTCCAGGTATTGAACCTTCTTCACAAGGTGGTATTGATCCTAGATTAGATCCAAATTCAGATGATTTCGATTCCAAATTTTGGGTTAAAAACATGAGAAAGTTAATGGATTCTGATCTTGATCATTATAAACCAACTTCATTAGGTGTTGTTTATAAAGATTTATGTGCTAAAGGTGTTGCTTCAGATGCTGATTTCCAACCAACTGTTATTAACATGCCATATAAATTGACAAGAGATTTTTATTTTGATTGGTTCAAAAAAAATGATCAATCTAGATATTTTGATATTTTAAAACCAATGGATGCTTTAATTAAACCTGGTACTTTAACAGTTGTCTTGGGTAGACCAGGTGCTGGTTGTTCCACTTTATTGAAAACAATTTCTGCTCATACTTATGGTTTCAAAGTTGATAAATCATCAACTATTTCTTATGATGGTTTAACAATGTCTGATATTCAAAAACATTATAGAGGTGAAGTTGTCTATTCTGCCGAATTAGATAATCATTTCCCTCATTTAACAGTTGGTCAAACTTTAGATTTTGCTGCTGGTTTAAGAACTCCTCAAAACAGATCTCCTGGTATTTCCAGAGAAGAGTATGCTAGTCATATGGCTCAAGTTTACATGGCTACCTATGGTTTATCCCATACTTACAACACTAAAGTTGGTAACGATTTCGTTAGAGGTGTTTCTGGTGGTGAAAGAAAGAGAGTTTCCATTGCTGAAGTTACCTTATGTGGTTCTAACATTCAATGTTGGGATAATGCTACCAGAGGTTTAGATGCTGCCACTGCTTTAGAATTCATTAGAGCTTTAAAGACTTCTGCTTTATTATTAGATACTACTCCATTAATTGCTATCTATCAATGTTCCCAAGATGCTTATGACTTATTCGATAACGTTGTCTTATTATACGAAGGTTATCAAATTTATTACGGTTCAGCTACTACTGCCAAGGCTTTCTTTGAAAACATGGGTTACGAATGTCCACCTAGACAAACTACTGCTGATTTCTTAACTTCTATTACCTCTCCTGCTGAAAGAGTTGCTAAAGCTGGTTGGGAAAACAAAGTTCCAAAAACTCCAAAAGAATTTTCTGACTATTGGAGAGCTTCCCCAGAATACTCTGATTTGCGTCAAGAAATCGATTCTTACATTGGCACCGCTGAACAACAAGATACTAAGGGTGTTTATAGAGAAGCTCACATTGCTAAGCAATCTGACCACACCAGACCAGGTTCTCCATACACTTTATCTTACTGGATGCAAATTAAAGCTATTGCCAGAAGAAATATTTGGAGAACTAAAGCTGATCCTTCAATTACTATTTTTTCAGTCGTCTCTAATGTTATGATGGCTTTAGTTTTATCATCATTATTTTATAACTTGAAGACTGAAACTAGTTCATTCTATCATCGTACCGGTTCCATGTTCTTGGCTGTTTTATTCAATGCTTTCTTATCTTTATTAGAAATTTTCTCATTGTTTGAATCTAGAGAAATTGTTGAAAAGCATAAGAAATATGCTTTGTATCATCCATCTGCTGATGCTTTTGCATCTATTTTAACTGAATTACCTGCCAAGATTGTTACATCTATCGCTTTCAACTTGGTCTTTTACTTTATGGTTAACTTTAGAAGAGACGCAGGTCATTTCTTCTTTTATCTATTGATGAATTTTATGGCTACTCTAGTTATGTCACATTTCTTCAGAACTCTTGGTTCATTCTATAGTACTTTATCTGAAGCCATGACACCCGCTGCTGTTTTATTGATGGCTTTAGTTATTTATACCGGTTTTGTTCTTCCTGTTCCAAGTATGCATGGTTGGTCTAGATGGATCAATTATATTGATCCAGTTGCTTATATTTTCGAAGCTTTAATTTCGAATGAATTTGCTGGAAGAGATTTTGAATGTTCTGCATTTATTCCATCTTACTCTAGTGCTGACTTGTCTAATAAAGTTTGTAATGCTGTTTCAGCTTCTGCTGGTGATACTACTATTAGTGGTACAGAATATATTAGATTATCTTTCCAATATAGTGCATCTCATAAATGGAGAAATTTCGGTATTGCCATTGCCTTTGCTGTTTTCTTTTTAGTTTGTTATCTTGGTTTAGTTGAATCATCTAAAGGTGCTTTACAAAAGGGTGAAATTATTGTTTTCCAACAATCAACTTTAAAAAAGTTAAAGAAGGAAAGATTAGTTCAAGAATCAAATGGTGGTGATATTGAAGGCGGTTCATCTACTGAGAAACCTGTTGGCCTTAAAGATGATATTTCAAGTGATGATGCTTCTAATGATGGTGTCAATGGTTTAGTTGCCGGTAAAGATATTTTCCATTGGAGAGATGTTTGTTACGAAGTTCAAATTAAGACCGAAACTAGAAGAATTTTGAATCACGTTGATGGTTGGGTTAAACCAGGTACTTTAACTGCTCTTATGGGTGCTTCCGGTGCTGGTAAGACTACTTTATTAGATGTTTTAGCTAATCGTGTTACCATGGGTATTGTTACTGGTGATATGTTTGTCAATGGTAAATTAAGAGATCAATCTTTCCAAAGATCAACTGGTTATGTTCAGCAACAAGATTTACATTTAAAGACCTCCACTGTGAGAGAAGCTTTAAGATTCTCTGCTTACTTGAGACAAGCTTCTAATATTCCAAAGCAGGAAAAAGATGAATATGTTGAAAACGTTATTAAGATTTTAGAAATGTCCAAATATGCCGATGCTATTGTTGGTGTTGCTGGCGAAGGTTTAAATGTTGAACAAAGAAAGAGATTAACTATCGGTGTTGAATTAGCTGCTAAACCTCAATTATTATTATTCTTAGATGAACCAACTTCAGGTTTAGATTCTCAAACTGCTTGGTCTATTTGTCAATTAATGAGAAAGCTTGCTGATAACGGTCAAGCTGTTTTATGTACTATCCATCAACCATCTGCTATTTTGTTACAAGAATTCGATAGATTATTATTCTTAGCCAGAGGTGGTAGAACTGTTTATTTCGGTGATTTAGGTAACAACTGTCAAACTTTAATTGATTACTTTGAAGCTAATGGTGCTGATCCATGTCCTCCACAAGCCAACCCTGCTGAATGGATGTTGGAAGTTATTGGTGCTGCTCCTGGTTCCCATGCTAAATATGATTTCCATCAAGTTTGGTTAGATTCTCCAGAAAGACAAGCCGTTAGAGATGAATTGAAGAAGATGGAACAGGAATTAGTTAGTATTCCAATTTCTGGTAGTAAGGATGCCCAAACAGAATTTGCTACGTCCTTATATTATCAATATGGTTTAGTCACTAAGAGAGTCTTACAACAATATTACAGAACTCCAACTTATATCTGGTCGAAGGTTTTATTGACAATTTTCTCATCATTATTCAACGGTTTCTCTTTCTTCAAAGCAAGTAATTCTAAACAAGGTTTACAAAACCAAATGTTATCTGTTTTCATGCTTTCTATTCCATTATTAACTTTAATTCAACAAATGGCTCCTCATTTCATTGATCAAAGATCTCTATATGAAGTTAGAGAAAGACCTTCAAAGACTTTCTCTTGGGTTGCATTCGTTTTAGCTCAAATTACTGCTGAAATTCCATGGAATGCATTCTGTGGTACTATTGCTTTCTTCTGTTGGTACTATCCTATTGGTAGTTACACCAATGCTTCTTTTGCTGATCAATTACACGAAAGAGGTGCTCTTATTTGGTTATCTTTAGTTTGTTACTATGTTTTCGCTGGTACTCTTGGTCAAGCATGTATTGTTGCTTTTGATATTGCTGATAATGGTGTGAATTTATCTAATTTATTGTTTACATTTTGCTTGAATTTCAATGGTGTCATGATTAAACCAACGGGTTTCTGGTCATTTATGTACAGATGTTCTCCTCTTACCTACTGGATTGGTGCCGTGTTAAGTGCTGGTGTTGGTAATTCTGAAGTTAAATGTTCTAAAAAGGAATTGGTTTCTTTCCCACCTCCAAGTGGTGAAACATGTGGTTCATATATGTCTGACTATATTACTACTTCAGGTGGTTATTTAGTGGATTCAACTGCTACCGATGAATGTCAGTTCTGTTCTGTTAGTAAAACAAATGATTACTTAGATCAGTTGAGTATCGATTTCCACAAGAGATGGAGAAACTGGGCAATTTTCATGTGTTATATTTTCATCAATATTTTCTTTGTTGTCTCACTTTACTGGTGGGGAAGAGTTCCTAAGAAGAGCAATTTAGTTAAAGATGCCTCTTCGTTAAAGAGTAAGGATACCTCTAAGCAACCAGAAAAGGAAGAAGAAACTGAAGCTTAGGTGAGAACTTTGATTCAAATATAAATTATGCATTGTGTCCATCAAGATACCCAGTTTTTAACAGCTACACTTTGCGCTTAATACTTTTTTTTATTCTCCCTTTATTATACACTTTTTCATATCATTTTATTATTTCAAATAAATACGTTTTCCTTTATAAACACTAAGTAATTTTTTCTATACAGTTTTCAATCCATTTTTTGCAATTTTAAAAGGCTTTAATGTAGTGTTTTTACCCCAGTTTTAAGAGTAGTTTCAAATGCAGTTTCAAGCACAGTTTTTAATGCAATTTGAAATGATGCCAGTAAATTAAATACCTCGGTTACATTGAATATAGATCGAAGACCCCGACAGGCTGAAACCACAGAAGTGAAACTGTGGGGGATGGCTGGTGAACACAACTAAAAAGCAATTATGCGCTCAATTAAGCATGCAGGAACCTTTAAAAAGTATATCAAGAGATTAGATATGAAATATTTTGTACACATAAACAGAAGGTTGTTAGTTTTTTCCTTTTGAAATTAACTGTTTTACAAACCACAATTCGGTAACTTTTTAGAGCAAAGAAAAACCTAGAGTGAAAAGGTAGGAAGGATCCTAGAGATTGAATGGAATTGGGTTTAGATTTTAGGGATAAACTGCTTATAGGGGCTAATGGTATGCGGCTCAAGAAGCAGCGGTGTCAAAACCTTTTTTTTTCGGAAATAAATAATTAAATTAAAAATTTTAAAACTCGCGTTCGGATCATCAGATTATTTAACGAGGTTTTCTCGGATCTGAGAAGCTAATGTATATAATATACCTATACGTATGTTATAATTAACTACTGAAGCCTGTTGCCATATATATATGCGCAGTTCAAAGAGGGCTGATTGATTATATATATGACTCGAAAGTATCTAATCAATTAAACATGCAGCCGGGTTAATGTAAACTTAAAATCCCAAGAGCAATTGCCAATAGGTTAGCAACAAAATTTGTCATCAGTAATTACCTTCCGTGTTTATACTAAATCACCGATGTTTTCTAATTATCTATTATACCAATGTGGGAGGTTCTACACGATCAAATAATTTACCTCTTATTTGAGCTGAATAAAGTAATTAAATAAAGCCAGGTCATTGATCATTTATCAATTTAATATGCGTCACTTCAATCTGTGAATTATGTATATATCAGTAACGTCTACAGTTGGTATATCATCTAACTCTAGCATTTGCAGCAAAACTTAAGTACACAGAGTAACTAAAGTATGAACAAATATAAGCTGAGATGAAAAAAGGAAGATAAATAAAGGCACTATCACTGGAGATTTGAAAGTGACCGAACCGACTTTGTAGATGCATTAGTATTATGTCTTTAATATATACAACGGTTCTGATAACCCGGATGAGCTAACATAAAAATCAGATAAAATATCTAAGCCTGGAATCATATAACAGATAAAACATACATACATACGTAGGATTTAGATAGCTAAAATCCATAAGAATTTCTCTCGGTTTTTAACATGTTTAATTCCACCCCGATAAAGATATATATACGTAGATCGAAATATAATCTCTCCCTGTTGAACTAAAGATACGCAGTACAACACACTACAAGCACATCAGTGCATGTGCTCATTAATAATCAAATGGAATTAGGAACTCCAAATATGATGCTACAGCGTTCACAGTACCTAGATTCCGTAATTGATTCTAAAGCAAATAAATAGGCTACAAAGATATATTCCCAAGTTCCGAGGAATTATAAAAACACAGACAATTAAAGAGGCTTAATGCGCCACAAAGCTTAAAAAAAAACAACAAAAAAAGAAACTACAGCAACATGCAATTACAGGGAAAAAAGTTAATTGTGTGAACGGCTCAAACGAAATTAATCGAAATCGAAAACCAGAGAAAAAACATAACAAAAATTTATTTATATGGTTAAATGTAAACAAATGAATTGCAAATCAATATGTTCAACCAAATAAATATTACGATGCTATGGATAACATATTCAAAGACAGATACGTTTTTTTTTAAAAAAAAACTATATCAAATTAGAGCCTTATGTATTCAATATATATTTATATAGTTAAAGTAAGAAAAAGAAACAACTGTAGTAGAATCAATTACGACATATGTTAATTAGGGTAAATATAGTAACATACAATTTATGTATAAAACATGCTAGAAATTTAAACATTGGTTAATTTGCATCAACAGTGATCATAGTGTGACATCAGTTCAAATTCACATGAAAACAGAAAATAATGATTACATAATGGTTAGATAGTAATAATAGACAAAAGGGTGGGCGTGCTTGATACTTACATTAAACATTGGCAATAAATTCTTGGACTCGGAAATTCGAAGATATAGCCATTATAGTTATTAGAGTGTGTCATCGTTTGATAATTATGACACATATGTATATAGATAAAGTGGATAATATATTATCTTGTAATTGATGTATGGATTAATAGTATAGTAGTACACCACCCATTCAACCGTACAAGAAAACCAGCAGATTCTCTATATCGATTAGAAAAAAATAATTTAATGAATAGTACATCATGAAGCAAAATTTTAACTGATACACTTGCCGCTACCTGGGAAATGAAGTAGGTCATTTAATGAAACAATATTTTATCGAGGTTTAAGCCACGTGGCTGATGAACTCATATACTAATATATATATTATTATACAGGATAAATAAATGGAATTTAGTACTATTTAGTAATTTACTCTGCAAATTTAATATAAGATGTGGCACATTATATAAAAAATTAAAACATATCTAGAAAGTTGAAACTATATCCAGTGCTAGCCAAACTGAATATATACTTTTGCATTTAAAGGGAAATAACTTAAGGTTAGTAAAGTATAAATGAAATGATGACACATTTAATTGAATATGTTATTCATTAAACCATACAACCATTGGCATAACCATAGTAATTATAACTCAGTTTTAAAATCTACTGATCCCTTCTCACTAGCTACGGAATAATTCACATATATATTAAGCTCTGAATATATAAACAAAGTAAAAATAGACAAATGAAAACACCATAATAGAAAAGAAGAAAAATGAAAACAAAGCAAAACAAAACATAACAAACTTTAATATTAATGGCTCCATGGCTATTGATAGCAATGCAATAATTTTAAAAAGTTAAAATGTCTTCTAATAACTATAAAAATAAACTTTGAGGCTGAAGCCTATGGGCCCCTTTTCGTTAGTATAACAAAAGAGGAAAATTTTTTTTTTTTTTGTTTGTTTTTGTTTTTGTTTATGTTTCTTTTTTTTGTTTTGCTTTCAAAAAAATTTTAATTAATTTTTTTTGCGCAGTAGACGTCTTTGTGTGTATGCTGAGGCATAGCCACAAATTAATTTCTTTCTCTTCTTCCGAAATTGTTTTGTCTTCCGAAATGATTTTCTTAATAAATTTGTATGGAGTTTCGGAATTAGAGAGAATTTCGGAACAAGTTACCTAGTAACTTTGGGGGAAGGGAGGAGGAGACAGCATGCAATATGCCAATAGATAATGATGTCTCCCCATTTATGTTGCCAATGCCAACCAACATATCAGCTAAGTTGTGCGTTCGTCGTGCAAATAAATCTTAATTCTATACACTTTCCCCCCAATTCATTACTAGGGAAATGGTTTCAAATGAATATATATACATGAAAATTACTAGAAAAGAAAAGAAAAAATTTTATACCAAGAAGTGGCTGATGTATGTTTTTATTTCAAATTTCCCTTTGTTATCAATTTTTTGAGGGATAAGGGACTTATTTATTATTTTTTCGTTTCTTTTTAGTTTCTGTAGTTCCGGTTCAATTCTGTTTGTTTGAATTTCAATTCTATTTGTTCAAGTCATATATATATATTAATCGTATTCCCCTTTATTTGTAAATTGATGTGTTTGCTTTAAGTTGTGTATTCTTTTTCTTTTTCCCTTTTTCCTTTTCTCTTCTTTTTCCTTTTTTTCCTTCTCCTCTCTCCATATATATATATTCAATTATATTTCTCTATACTTACTGTACTTCTTCTTATATTAGATACCCATATTTTTTATATATAAAAGGAAAGCCAGACACCAATTGGACAATTTGTATAGATTTATATTTTTTGGAAATAAATAATCAATCACTAATTTAAAGGATGTCTGCCGATTCTATTAGTGTCAAGTCTGAGTTAGACAACCCAGATCAATTGGCTCACTATGATGGATTTGATGGAAATGCCGAAAAAAAAGTTCAAGATCTTGCTAGACAATTAACTAGACAATCAAATGAACATACCGGTACTGAATTGGAAGAAAAAGCCAGTGTTACATTAATGAGAACTTTAACTTCAATGTCCCAAGTTCCAGGTATTGAACCTTCAAGTCAAGCTGGTATTGATCCAAGATTAGATCCAAATTCAGATGATTTCGATTCTAAATTTTGGGTTAAAAACATGAGAAAATTAATGCATTCCGATCCTGATCACTATAGACCAACTTCATTAGGTATTGCTTATAAAGATTTATGTGCTAAGGGTGTTGCTTCAGATGCTGATTTCCAACCTACCGTTATTAACATGCCATATAAAATTGCTAGAGATTTCTACTTTGATTACTTCAGAAAGAATGATCAATCCAGATATTTCGACATTTTAAAACCTATGGATGCCGTTATGAAACCAGGTACTTTAACAGTTGTCTTGGGTAGACCAGGTGCTGGTTGTTCCACTTTATTGAAAACAATTTCTGCTCACACACATGGTTTCAAAGTTGATCAATCATCTACTATTTCATACGATGGTTTAACAATGTCTGATATTCAAAAACATTACAGAGGTGAAGTTGTTTACTCTGCTGAAGTTGATTCCCATTTCCCTCATTTAACAGTTGGTCAAACTTTAGATTTTGCTGCTGGTTTAAGAACTCCTCAAAACAGATCTCCTGGTATTTCCAGAGAAGAGTATGCTAGTCATATGGCTCAAGTTTACATGGCTACCTATGGTTTATCCCATACTTACAACACTAAAGTTGGTAACGATTTCGTTAGAGGTGTTTCTGGTGGTGAAAGAAAGAGAGTTTCCATTGCTGAAGTTACCTTATGTGGTTCTAACATTCAATGTTGGGATAATGCTACCAGAGGTTTAGATGCTGCCACTGCTTTAGAATTCATTAGAGCTTTAAAGACTTCTGCTTTATTATTAGATACTACTCCATTAATTGCTATCTATCAATGTTCCCAAGATGCTTATGATTTATTCGATAACGTTGTCTTATTATACGAAGGTTATCAAATTTATTACGGTTCAGCTACTACTGCCAAGGCTTTCTTTGAAAACATGGGTTACGAATGTCCACCTAGACAAACTACTGCTGATTTCTTAACTTCTATTACCTCTCCTGCTGAAAGAGTTGCTAAAGCTGGTTGGGAAAACAAAGTTCCAAAAACTCCAAAAGAATTCTCTGAATACTGGAGAGCTTCCCCAGAATACTCTGAAATGCGTCAAGAAATCGACTCTTACATTAACACTGCTGAACAACAAGATATTAAGGGTGCTTATAGAGAAGCTCACATTGCTAAGCAATCTAACCACACCAGACCAGGTTCTCCATACACTTTATCTTACTGGATGCAAATTAAAGCTGTTGCCAGAAGAAACGTCTGGAGAACTAAGGGTGATCCTTCTATTACTTTGTTCTCAGTTATTGCCAATATTATTATGGGTTTAATTTTATCTTCCTTATTCTATAACTTAGAAGCTACTACCGGTACTTTCTATTATAGAACTGCCTCCATGTTCTTCGCCGTCTTGTTTAATGCTTTCTCATCCTTGTTAGAAGTTTTTGCTATTTTCGAATCTAGAGAAATTGTTGAAAAGCATAAGAAATATGCTTTGTACCATCCTTCCGCTGATGCTTTAGCATCCATTATTACTGAAATTCCTGCTAAAGTTGTTACATCTATTGGTTTTAACTTAGTTTTCTACTTTATGGTTAACTTCAGAAGAAACCCAGGTAGATTCTTCTTCTTCTGGTTGCTGAATGTTGAAGCTACTTTTGTTATGTCTCATATTTTCAGATCTGTTGGTGCCTCTTTCAAGACTTTATCAGAAGCCATGACTCCTGCTTCCGTCTTGTTATTAGGTTTAGTTGTTTACACTGGTTTCGTTTTACCAACCCCATATATGCATGGTTGGTCAAGATGGATCAACTATATTGATCCAATTGCTTATGTTTTCGAAGCTTTGATGACCAATGAATTCGATGGTCGTCGTTTTGCTTGTTCTGCTTATGTTCCAAGTTATGCTGATGCTGATATGGCCAACAAGGTTTGTTCTGCTGTTTCTGCCAAACCTGGTGAAGCATACGTCAGTGGTACTAATTATATGTTAGAAGCTTTCAGATACCGTAACACTCACAAGTGGAGAAATTTCGGTATTGTTCTTGCTTATATTATTGTTTTCTTATTTGTTTATCTTTCTATTGTTGAATACTCCAAGGGTGCTTTGCAAAAGGGTGAAATTATTGTTTTCCAACAATCTACTTTAAGAAAGTTAAAGAAAGAAAGAAAGATTTTAGCTCAAGACTCAGGTATTGAAGGTGGTTTAGCTGGTGAAAAAGTTGCTGGTATTCAGCAAGATGAAGAAGATAACCAAGGTGGTGTTGATGCTTTAGTTGCTGGTAAAGATATTTTCCATTGGAGAGATGTTTGTTACGAAGTTCAAATTAAGACCGAAACTAGAAGAATTTTGAATCACGTTGATGGTTGGGTTAAACCAGGTACTTTAACTGCTCTTATGGGTGCTTCCGGTGCTGGTAAGACTACTTTATTAGATGTTTTAGCTAATCGTGTTACCATGGGTATTGTTACTGGTGATATGTTTGTCAATGGTAAATTAAGAGATCAATCTTTCCAAAGATCAACTGGTTACGTTCAACAACAAGATTTACACTTGCAAACTTCCACTGTCAGAGAAGCTTTAAGATTCTCTGCTTACTTGAGACAATCTTCTGATACTCCAATTGCTGAAAAGAATGAATATGTTGAAAACGTTATTAAGATTTTAGAAATGTCCAAATATGCCGATGCTATTGTTGGTGTTGCTGGTGAAGGTTTGAATGTTGAACAAAGAAAGAGATTAACTATCGGTGTTGAATTGGCTGCTAAACCTCAATTATTATTATTCTTAGATGAACCAACATCAGGTTTAGATTCTCAAACTGCTTGGTCTATTTGTCAATTAATGAGAAAGCTTGCTGATAACGGTCAAGCTGTTTTATGTACTATCCATCAACCATCTGCTATTTTGTTACAAGAATTCGATAGATTATTATTCTTAGCCAGAGGTGGTAGAACTGTTTATTTCGGTGATTTAGGTAAGAACTGTCAAACTTTAATTGATTACTTTGAAGCTAACGGTGCTGATCCATGTCCTCCACAAGCCAACCCTGCTGAATGGATGTTGGAAGTTATTGGTGCTGCTCCTGGTTCCCATGCTAAATATGATTTCCATCAAGTTTGGTTAGATTCTCCACAAAGACAAGCCGTTAGAGATGAATTGAAGAGAATGGAACATGAATTAGTCAATGTTCCAATTGCTGGTGGTGAAACTAAGCACAGCGAATTCGCTACTTCTCTATTTTACCAATATGTTTTAGTTTCCAAGAGAGTTTTAGAACAATATTACAGAACTCCAAGTTATATCTGGTCTAAGTTAGGTTTAGCTGTTTCCGCCTCATTATTCAATGGTTTCTCTTTCTATAACGCTGGTACTTCTAAACAAGGTTTACAAAATCAAATGTTATCAATCTTCATGTATACTGTTGCTCTATTAACTTTAATTCAACAAATGTTACCAAACTATGTTGCTCAAAGATCCTTATACGAAGTTAGAGAAAGACCTTCAAAGACTTTCTCTTGGATTGCGTTCTTATTAGCTCAAATTACTGCTGAAGTTCCATGGGGTATCTTAGGTGGTACTATTTCTTTCTTCTGTTGGTACTACCCTATTGGTTTCTACCACAATGCTTCATATGCCGGCCAATTACATGAAAGAGGTGCTTTAGCTTGGATGTTAAGTGTTTTATTCTTCGTGTATTCAAGTTCCTTAGGTCAATTATGTATTGCTGGTATGGAAATCGATCAAAACGCTGCTAATTTGGCTTCCTTATTATTCACTATGTCCTTGAACTTCTGTGGTGTTTTGAACTATCCAACTGGTTTCTGGTCATTCATGTACAGATGTTCTCCATTCACTTACTGGGTTTCATCCATGTTAAGTACTGGTGTTGCTAATGCTGAAGTTACTTGTAGCACTGCCGAATACGTTAGTTTCCCTCCACCATCCAACCAAACTTGTGGTGCATACATGTCTGATTACATCTCTTCTGCTGGTGGATACTTACTTGATGAATCTGCTACTGACACTTGTTCATTCTGTGCTATGAAGTCAACCAATGCTTTCTTAGCATCTGTTCACATTTACTACAAGAACAGATGGAGAGATTTCGGTATCTTTATATGTTACATTGCCATTAACTATATCTTAACTGTCTTCTTATACTGGGTTTTCAGAGTTCCAAAGAAGAGTAGCAGAGTTCAGGAAGTTGGTTCTTTAAAGAGTGCTGAACAAAACCATGTTCCAGACGATGACAAAGAAAAGGCTTCTGATGTCTCCGTTTAACTTTAGATAAAATTCATACTTTTATTTTCATTCCATATTTTGTTTTTTAGCTTGTTTTTTTCACTCTTTGAGAGTACATACATATATATAAACATACATTAATAATTAGTTTTTCTATAAAATTGTTTAAATACGCATGTAGTAATATTTCAAAGTAGTTTGCTTAATTCGTTTTAGGTTATTATATTAGGAGAATGCGCAAAGAATTTATTATAAATATATATACTCTATCTTTATCAACAGTACCTATACTGTTGTTGGATTTGAGATGTTAGAGTTACTCAAGTTTGATGTTAAAGCTTTCAGTAATTTATCAACCTGTTCAATCTGAGTTGAACCAAACAAAATTTTATTTTGCCAAATTAAATCACTAATTCTTCTAATAGAAAGGTATCCAATGGGATTCGCAACTGCCATGTTTTCAGGGAAAATATTAAGTGATGCTTCGTAACTTTTTGACAAAAGTTGAACTTCATTGTTGATGTTATCATAATCAGGTAAAGATTTATCAGGTTTGATAGTTAATGCTTTAGTATAATATATTATAGATGAAAGTAAAGGAGACAATTGTTCAACTTGGTCTAATATTTCTGGACTAACTGAGAAAAGACAACTGAACTCAGTTGTATCATTTGAACTATTTTTAGTTATTAAATTTGAAGTATTGTTATTTGCTATAAAATTTAGCAAATTTAAAGTAACATTCAGCAGCATATCATTTTCATGAAGTGGTATCATTGACTTGATTTCATCAGCGAGCAATTTCTTTAAATTTAACTCTTCTGAATACTTATCCATAATCTCTTTATAATTAGGATCAAACTCACTGATATCATTCAATTTCAAATCTTTTAACTCTAAAAGATTTAGTATACATAGATTCAATGAACTTATATAGTATAATTGATTATGTAATCCTCTAGACTCGAATCCTGAACCTCCAATTCCAATTGATTCCTGTTTAAAAGTGATTAAAAATGGATCACTAAAGAAACTATCATTACTCAAATCATTATTTTCAACAGAGTAGAGTTTCCTAATTTTCATATAGTAGTATTTAGCCAATTCTAAATGGTTTTGACTCTGATAGTGAAGAGCGAATAGGTAAAAAATCTTACCTATTAGTCTATGATAAACCACCAATTCTTGCGATGAGAATTGACCCGAGTCATAATCTGTGATAAATTTGTATAAATCAGGATAATTTTCCTCATTTAAATCATTCCATTTATTCATATGGAAAGATGTTAAAACTTCATAAAAATTAATCAATAGATTCAAATACCGAAGTCTCAATATCTTAGTTTCAAAATCTGTTCTAGAAATTAATGTTGAATTATTATCTTTCAATTCATCATTGATAAACTTGTGACAAAATTTGAAAATCTGAAATGCTTTCCCTTTACCATCCCATGATTTTACAATATATGAAACACCACAATAAAAGTATGAAAGTAAGATATATTCATTTAAAGTGATCCAATTAACTTCAAATGTGATACCAATTGTTTCAACATCATTATTATCATTTATCAAATCAACATTTAAATTCAATGGGAATTTAAAAGTTGAAGTCCATTGATTCTTAGATTTTAGTGACTTAATAAGACAATCAACTTGAGTAATTTTAACTTTACCTTCAATATAATTATCCTCTTGAATTGAAATCAATAAATCTAAAATGCTAAGAATTGCTGGAAATTGACAAGGTAATTCATTGAAATAGGTACTATAAAGTTGATTCAATTGATTTAATTCATTGAATTTCAATCTTAAAACACTAGAAGAATCTCCTTTGAAAAGATGGATTTGAATATCTGATATTGACAAAAGTTCATATAGAATAAACGAATCTTTTGATAAATTTGTCAATAGTGTATCTTTAAGTGATTGGAAAGTGGCAAAACTTTGACTTGAATCAAACTTCATACCAAAATATTGAAACCTTAAATATTCTAACAAGATATTAAACTGAATACTATTATAACTTGAAAATTCATTCTTAATTGAATTGAAATAATTTATACTTGAATTCTTATTCTTATTAGTATCTGTTGCATAAAGAATTTGGAAACTTAACAACTCTAATTGAAATTTAATTGGGAATAAAGACATACTAGGTAATCTCTTACAAATATGCAATGATTTATTACAATAATCAGCAGCTAAATCCAAACTACTAGTCTCTTTAAATAATATATGTGATATATTATAACAAATCAATGCCTCATCAATCAACGACAAAGAACTTCTAAATCTTTCAATGATAATGAATAAACAGTTCAAACAAGCTTTAATTAAAGTATTATAATCACACAATGAATCATTTGAATTCAGTGACTTATAACCTTGTAAATGTGCACGTTTAAGAAATAATTCACTAGACAACATCAATCTCTTAACTTTAACTTGATTCAAGTCATTTGAACTCATCATTGACACACTATCCCCCACAATAAATCTCTCAACTATAATCAAAGAAGAAAAAGAAGAAGTAATAAATCAAATCTGAAACAACAAATTTTTGTCAATTTAAATCCTTTTTCAAGAGATAGAGAGATAGATATATACAAACCACCTCTACACACCATTACATAATCAGCAAAAAAGACGGCGGTGTAATTTTGTGTTTTTTTTTTCAAAAAGAATCACGTGGAAGCCAAAAAAAAACAAAAAAAACAAAAAAAACAAAAAATTAAGAAATTTCTCTTTTTTTGTTATATAAAACGTCAAAGGGGAAAAAAACAAAATTGAAAAGAAGAAATTTTCTTTTGTTTATTTGAAGGTTTAAAATAAAACAGACATTAATATGTATATATTCTATATATATATATTATATATATATAATATATATAATATATATAATATATATAATATATACTAAAGTATATATGATATTAAACAAAGAAGGATAAAAATACAAAATAAATAGTAGTGTATTAAAATCAATAATAATTGACCAATTTTCCAAATTAGCAGAAGTATAAATAGACATCGATTCCCCCCCCCCTCGCATTTTTGAAAATTTTCATTTTTTTTTTTGAATTGTGCGACTTGAAAAAGAAATATACACAGCCTTATTGTTTTTTATTTAATTAAAAAAAAAAAAAACAAAACACTATTCAAAAAGGAAAAAAAGGAAAGAAAAATTAGATTAGAATATAAGTATAGTATAGTATAATATAATTATTTACTACTATATACAAATTTATAATTCTGTGTGTTTTTTTTCTCTCTCTCTGTCTAACTTTTTTTTTTTCATTGTCTTGGTAGACTTTTTTTTTTCTCTTGAAAGGATTCATTCATTTGATCATCTTTTCTCTTTCTCTCTCCCTCTCTCTCCCTCTCTATCTCTCTCCTTTTTTTTTTTGTATAAAAAGAATTTCATTCATTCATTGATACATTCATCTGATACCCTCATCTGATTATTCAAATTTCAACACATTACACATTAGTAATCAATACATATATTTATATACCGTAACAGATATACACACATACACACCATGGATTCATTAAAACTTCCAACAACAGCTGCTAGAGCAAAAGCTTTTACGGCAAATGGATCACTATCATATCCAATGGCGCAAATGGATATGGTTAAAGATGAACCAGTAGGTGATAATAATAGTATTAAATCAAATGTTAAAATTGAAAGTCAACAAGAGCAACAACAACAACAACAACAGGAAGAAGGACAAGAAGAAGATATTAAATATGTTGATCCTCAAACTGTTAATGATGCAACAACTGCAGATGATGCAGCAGCATCAGGTATAGTTCCAACTTTACAAAATATAGTGGCAACTGTTAATTTAGATTGTCGATTAGAATTGAAAACAATTGCATTACATGCACGTAATGCAGAATATAATCCAAAACGTTTTGCAGCTGTTATTATGAGAATTAGAGAACCTAAAACAACTGCATTAATTTTTGCATCTGGTAAAATGGTTGTTACTGGTGCTAAATCTGAAGATGATTCAAAATTAGCAGCTAGAAAATATGCTAGAATTATACAAAAATTAGGTTTTAATGCAAAATTTACAGATTTTAAAATTCAAAATATTGTTGGTTCTTGTGATGTTAAATTCCCAATTAGATTAGAAGGTTTAGCTTATGCCCATGGTACTTTCAGTTCTTATGAACCTGAATTATTTCCTGGTTTAATTTATAGAATGGTTAAACCAAAAATTGTTCTATTAATTTTCGTTTCTGGAAAGATTGTCTTGACAGGTGCAAAACAAAGAGAAGAAATTTATAAAGCTTTTGAAGCTATATATCCTGTTTTAAGTGAATTTAGAAAGAATTAATTTAAAGAAAGATTAGATTATTTCAAAAAAAAAAAAAAAAAAAAAAGAAAAAGTGTATATTATTATTTTTTTTTAAAAAAAAAAAAAAAATTGTTTTATTAGGAAATTATAATTAATAAAGAAAAATTTAAAAAATTTAAAAAAAAAAAAGGAAAATTTTTTGTTTTGTAGAGAATTAAAAATTTCGTACGTGTACGTACGTCTACGTACGCATGTACGTGTACGGTATGTTCCTGGCACCTGCGCCTTTTTTTACGAGAAGAGAAATTTTTCTTTAAAAATTTAAACGTTTTCGCAGGAAAGTTTTTTGTATGGGCAATTGGCAATTGGCATAGGGGAAAGGGGAAGGGAATATTCCGTTTTAACTGAAAATCTTTTTCAAAGGCGTACACGTTTGCCCTTTGCCCTTTGCCCTTTGCCCCTCCCCCCGTTTAAATTTGCTGTTTTGCGTATTGAGGGAAATAAATTTATTAAATTTAATTGCCTGGCATGGGATGGGGGTCTGCCCTGGTGGGATTGAATGTGATCCATTAACTTTTTGTGGGTTTTTTTTTTTTAACTTTTTTGCATTTGCATTTCCATTTGCATTTTATTTGTTTAATTTCCCTTTGGTTAAAATAAATTAATTATTTTTTTTGTTTTTTTAAAAAACAAAAGAAAAACTTTCCCCCTTTGCCTTTTTGTTATATTAACTAACTATCATTTAAAATAATACCTTATATATTACAATAATTATATAACAAAAGAGATTTTGTTTTTAACAATTTCAACAGTCAAACATCCTGTGTGTTTAAACTTTTTCCTTCCTTCCTTCCTCCCCGCCCACTATTCCCTCACTCCCCTGTCCTTATGCCTTTATCAGAGAAGAATACCAATTTAGTGAATGGTTTAGATTCAGTTGAAATGGAGAAACTACCCACTATCGATAAGAAAAAACCAACTACAATTACAAGATCAACACAGGAAGTTTTACCAAAACCAATTTTATTTAAAAAAATATCAAATGGGATATCAACTTTAGATCTAAATTCAAAATTAAATGATTTACCACCTTTAAATACATCATCCGTGGAAGATCAATTAAATAATGAGTCGTTAGATTCCAAAATTTCTCCTTCAATCCCTGTTTGGGATCCAGCTGTAGATATAGAATCACAAACTATGAGACCATCAGGAAGTTCAATCTCTTTCCAAGTTCCTCCAATGAATGCTTTAAAACATAGAGGTTCAATAAGTGCTAGACCTTCTACTACTAAGATATCACTATTAGAATCTCCAGCAGCTGGTACTGTAAGTTCAAGACAACCTTCTTCAAATCAACAACCAACGCTGACGATACATGATTTAGAATCTCAAAAACCAATACCAACAACGGCAACGACGGCAACAACGGCAACTCCAACTACAAGTGTATCAACTCCAACTATACGGAGTAGTAGTAATAATAATACATTCCCTTATCCTCGCACACAAGGTTCATTCGAGAATGTTACAACTACACCAGTTACAGCTAGAGCTTCATTTGCAATTTCTGATTCAAGAACAAATAGTATTTCAAGTAGTGGGAATATAAATTCAACTACAACTAGTTGTACAACATCACCTAAAGGTATATCTTCACCAGTTACATTTGAATTACCTGTTCATAATCATCCTTTACAACATTTCAGTTTCCTTACAGATTCTGATATACCTAATCAATCAGATAGACCAATTTCTCCAATTCCAATTATAATTACCACTACCAACACTACCACCAAAAAAAAGACAACAACTACTAAAACTGTTGTTTCAACTCCAACTGGTCCAATTGTTCCATTTACTGAATATTTAAGTAAAGAAGATGATGAAAAAATTCATATCTTGATAGGTGCAACTGGTTCTGTGGCAACTATTAAAATTCCTTTAATTATTGATAAATTGTTTAAATTTTATGGTGTTGATAAAGTTTCAATTCAATTGGTGGTCACTGAAGCTGCTGAACATTTCTTAAAAGGTTTAAAAATTTCTTCTGAAGTTAAAATTTGGAGAGAAAATGAAGAATGGTCAAATCCAATGACTAGACCTGGTGATCCAATCTTACACGTTGAATTAAGAAAATGGGCAGATATCTTTTTAATTGCTCCAATGAGTGCAAATTCATTAGCTAAAATTGCAAATGGTTTGGCAGATAATTTATTAACTAGTATAGTTAGAGTTTGGAATCCTTCAATTCCAATCCTGATTTCACCTGCCATGAATACTTTTATGTATACCCATCCAGTTACTAAGAAACAATTGGCTATAATTGAAGAAGATTTCAAATTTATTGAAGTTTTAAAACCAATTGAAAAAGTTCTTGTTTGTGGTGATGTTGGTATGGGTGGAATGAGAGAATGGTCTGAAATTGTTGATATATTGATTAGAAAATTGAAAATTGTTCAAAAAATGAAAAAAGAGTTATTAGCTGAAAAGAAAGCTGAAGCAGTTGAACAGGCCAAAGGAGAAAATAACTCCAATTTTCAACACGAAGACGATGATGAAGATGATGAAGATGAAGATGATGACGATGACGAGGATTATGAAGAAGACGATGAAGATGAAGATGACGACGACGACGACGAAGATGACGACGATGAAGATGATGAAGATGAAGATGATGAAGATGACGAAGATGACGAAGAAGCAGGCAAAGGGATCAATGAGTCCAATACTAGCGCTCACCACAATGGTACACATGTTGACTCAACTAAACAGGTATCTACTGGTAATTTATCAAGACCCACATCCCCTTTTGACTCAACTATAAAACAAAATATCGGAATTAAATCAAAAACCTTACAATCTGCAGAGCAGTATACAAGTCTGGATGATATGGTTTTCAATAGTGACTCCTAAGTATTACCCATTTCTCCATCAAAGTTTTAATTCCTCCCCTCCGCCTTCATTGTATATTACTACACAATTGTATTTTTTTTTCTCTCTCTCTCTATGGTTATATGCGATAATAATATATATCACTGTTCTTCTAATAATAATAAAAAGAAGAAAAAAAAAAAAGGGAAAAGAAAAAAGAATCAAGATAATTCCCATTCACATACATTTTTTATACCAAAAATTCACTCATTTGCAAATTTAGCGTTTATATCCGATATAGCTTATTTCTACTCTCTAATTAATTATTTATTTATTTTATCGAAACGAAACGAAACTAAAATTCCTACTAAATCGTAAATATTTCAGAGCAGCAGATGACCTTTGAATGCATGCGGTTTTAATTTTTTTTTGTATTTTTTGTATTTTTTTTTAGCGTACAAAATCTGAGAAATTCATAGCGCAACGTTTAAATTTGTAAAAGTGTTTTATAACAAAGATCATCTGTTTGTTTTAGGACGAAGAGGTTTCTAATGAAGATATAATATTCCATCAGACTAAGAGATGCTTTCATTGAAGGTGAAAATAGGGCTAGGTTTACTGGCGACCTATACCACCATAACAACATATTCCTATGTGAAAACACAGATTGAAATAAGTAAAAGAAAAAAAGAATTTTCAGCTAAAGAGTCCAGTAGCTGTGATGATACAACAAGTTGTTGTTCCAATAAAGATTCAAGGTTTGAATCTTTAACCGTTAATGGGAGATTTGAAAATCCTTTTGAAGAGTATAGACCACAAACGTTATTTGAATTTTTTGCAATGAGAATTGTGGAACTTATGGAACTAGGTAAAAGAGGTGGGTTACCAACGAATAAAGACGAACTTAGGGAAAAACTACCCATTCATATGCCCGATATGGAATTGATCAAGTCGAACCATGAATGTTCTCAATGCTTATCATCTGAAAATGAGTTACCCGAACTTTCCAACAGATTAACGTTTACATGGTTGGGACAGAGTTGTTCAATTATACAACTTGCTAATCTTACATTCTTGACAGATCCTTTATTTGAAAATCATCTTGTCTCTAAATACATTGGTCCTAAGAGAATATCTCCATCTCCAATTTCATTAGATACGTTGATGGAAGAAGTTATACCTGATTTTGTTATGGTTAGTCACGACCATCCTGATCATTTAGAAGAGGAATCAATTGCCAAACTTGGGAATAAAACAACTTGGATAGTACCAGTTGGTATTAAAAATTTACTAGGTAAACATGGGATAAATAACGTTATAGAAATGAATTGGTGGGATCGGACCGTTTTACCTCAAAAGAAGGATTCAAACACAGATGATATATATGAAGTTGTATGCCTTCCAGCAATGCATTGGTCAGGTCGTTATCTCTTAGATACAAATAGTACACTATGGTGTTCTTTTATACTTTTAAAAAATGGGAAATCTATTTTTTTCCATTGTGGTGATACAGGTTACTCTGCTGATCTGTTTGAAGCAATTGGTAAAATTTACAAACCTGTCACTTTTGGTGCTTTACCAATTGGTCAATATTGTCCACAGTGGCATCAAAAGCCAAGACATATAGATCCAACGGAATCTTTTAAAATTAAAGATAATTTACAAATTGGGAAATTTGCCGGTGTTCATTGGGGTACATTTATATTAAGTTCAGAGAATTACTTAGAACCAAAGGAAAAATTGAGAGATTTAGCAATATCAACTAATCAAGAGAATTCTATAGTATCTCCTGAATTTGGTCAAACTCTAGTTATGAAAATGGAGCATGACGAAAATGTTGATGAGAAGTTACCATCAAGTTCACTAATTAGAGATGGTAAATGTGTCATTTATAGATAATACCACAAGAAACAAACAAAAAAAAAAAAAAAAAAAAAAAAAAAAAAAAAAAAAAAAAAAAAAAAAAAAAAAAAAAAAAAAAAAAAAAAAAAAAAAAAAAACAAAAAAAAAAAAAAAAAAAAAAAAAAAAAAAAAAAAAAAAAAAAAAAAAGAAAAACAAAAGAAAAAAAAAGAAAAACAAAAAGAAAAGAAAACCAAAAATGTGAAAAAAATCACCACAACTAATAAATAAATAAATAAATAAACATATAAATCACTTCACTGTATACATATAAATACAAAAGATCAAAATAATCTATTTCAATGATTTTGTTTGTTCAACAAATTCTTTAAATTCATCATCTTTCATATAGTAATCATGAACGGTATTAACAGGGAAAGAACTATCTTTAACTTCATCGCCATAATTCTCAATTGCTTTCAATCCATCGTTATAGAAATCCATATACTGTTTAACAAATTTAGCAGGCTTATTATTTAACATTCCTAACAGATCTGCCTGAACCAAGACTTGACCACTAGTGAATTTCCCAGCACCAATACCAATTGTTGGGATACTTAAATTTTCTGTAATAAATTGAGCCAATTTACGAGGAACACATTCTAGTATAATCATCGAACAACCTAATTTTTGTAAAAATAAAGCATCTTTATAAATTTTCAAAGCATCTGAACTTGTCTTACCTTGAACTTTATAACCACCCATTGAATTAAATTTTTGTGGTTGTAACCCAATATGACCTGTAACTGGTATACCTATATCTATTAATCTTTTAATTTCATTTTCATATTCATATGAACCTTCAATTTTAATTGAACCAATTTTACCTAGTTTCATTAATCTAATTGCATTTTGTGTACAATTTGAAACACCAGTTTCAAAAGATCCAAATGGTAAATCTGCAACGACAAATTTTGAATTAACACCACGTAGTACAGATTTACAAGTATAGTAATATTCTTCAAATGGTAATTCTAAAGTTGATTCATAACCTTTAGCCACCATTGCTAAAGAATCTCCAATCAATATAATATCTGTACTGGAAGATGAATCTGCCAATCTAGCAGTTATATAATCATGAGCTGTCACTACTGTAATAGGAATCTTTTCATTGTATGTCTTGTAAATATCTGTCAATGTTGACTGTTTCTTCACTGTAGAAGCTATTGGTGCAGTTGGATGTGAAGAGTAAAATCTACTCAAAGTTGTAGGGTTAAATATTTTCTTGTACATTTTGTAATTAATAAAACAAGACTATTATATATCAAAGGATAATCTTTTTTAGTTATTGAAAAACTGAAAAAATTCATTAAAAATACGGAGATTTCTGGGTGGAAAACGAAGAATTTTTTCAATTTTCAAACGAAAAACCGAAAAATTTCAAACGGAAAAAGGAAAATGCCAAAAAAGAAAAAAAAAACAGTCATGCCATTACAGTCACGTGCGTTAAGTAAAAATGAATAAATAAATAAAGTTACGTAATTCTAAATAATAAAAATTACATAAGCGTTGATGGTGGGGAAGGACCATTACATAAGCGTATATATATATATAGAGGAAACAGACAGACAGAGAAGGGGGGGGGGGGGGAGATTCATCAATTTTCAAGTTTAGTCTTTAACTCTTCTCTTGCAAATTTATTACCACAATAACCACAAGTACCAACTCTATCCTTTTTCAAATCTATATAAATCTTTGGATGACCTTGTTCAGAATCTGTACCATTACAAACTGCAGTAATAACACCATGTTTTAAATAATTAATTGGTTGTAAATTTATCAATTCAATGGCAGCTTGAGGATTTGGTTGTTTACTTAAATCTTTACCAACAAATCTAACATTTGTCTTTAGTAAATGATCTTTTGAAATTTGTGAATTTGACCATGTTAAATCTCTATTTGGTGATTGTTTAAAAACAATTTCATCCTGTTCATTTTTTTTAGTGGGAGTTTCTTTAACTGTATTTGTAGAAACTACAGTTTTAATACTAACATTTGAAATTGAACGAATAAATTGACTCTTTGGTAATACTTTAGTAACAATCATATTTACTTATATACCCCGATATAAACTTAAAAAAAACACCAAAGAAAGAAAAGTTGTTAATAAAAAGGGAGCAAAAAGACAAATAAAACACAAAAAATAAGCGGGGTTTTTTTTTTTTTTTTTCCCTCTCTCTTTTACATTTTTATTTTTTTAACAAAGAGAAAAAGAGCATTACATAATCAAATAAAAACACATACACAAAAAAGTAGGGTAACTTATACGTATCAAGCACCACCTGTTGTTATCCAGCACAACAGAGTGATTTTACTACATGAATCCAAATCCATTAGATCCATTTCCAAATCCATTAGGTGGTAATCCACCATTTCTACCACCAAATTTACCAAGACCCATACTACCAGGTAGTCCACTACCAACTAGATCAAAATCAACATCTGGACCACCTAATGGATCATCAAATCTAATTCTTGAATTTGGATCTCTATTTCTACCAACACCTTGAAATAATGGATCATTTGAAGTTGGATACATTCCACCAGTTCCAAATCCTGAATTTGACAATGGATCAAGATGTGGTTGTAAATTTGGATATTTAGATCCTCCAGGGTATAAATCTCTACTTCCTAAATCTTGTGTATTTTTCAAAGGAACTTGTTTCCCAGTAGATTGTATTTCCAATTCATCGTCAAATTTAGGAGCATCTAAAGATGTAGATTGAATCTCCAACTCCTCATCGAATTTAGGAGCATCTAATGATATAGTATCAGGTGGCGAAACTCTAATTGAATTAAAATCCAATTTCGCATTATTAGTGGAATCAATTTGTAAATCATTTGTAACTAACTTTAAATCATCAAAAAAACTATCGAAATTATAACCCAACACCATGTAAATATCTTTCAATTGAAATTTTTCAATAGAATCAAATTCAACAGGAAATTTGAAAAATTCATCATTTGAACTGAATGCAATCGTATAGATCCATTTAGTACAACCATTATTCTTAACCAATTCAAATTTTAAATCATTTAACTCTTGTAAAATTGTAATCTTATGTCCACTTTGTAAAACTATAACATTTGGTCCATTACTTTTAGTAATATCTGTATCTTCTGAAAGCTTATAACCTTGATTTTTAATAAAATCTAAAAAAATATGAGCCACAAGTTGTGAATATGAATTAACTGTTGAACTAGACATTGTTATAAACTAAACAAAAACTAAAACAAGAAATGATATATACTAATATACTGATATACTGATATATCGATATACCGATATATATATAAAAACTACAACTACCAACTGATAACTGCTGATATACTTTGCAAATGGCAATTTAGCCTATAAAAAAGTGATTGCTAAATGTGGCGTATTAAAAATTTTCTCCTCTTCCAAAAAAAAAAAAGCAAAAAAAAAAAGCAAAAAAAATTAAACAAAAAAACTTTGACATACAAAAAAAAAATTTGTGGTAAAAGAAAAACAAAAAGAAAAATAACATTTTTAATTTACATTTTTTTTAGTTTTTGTTCCCAATTTTTGTTAATTTGAAAAGACAAAAAGTTATCAAAAAGGATAATATATTCAACTTGTTAATTGAGTAATTTATAGTGATTTGAAATTGTTCTTTATTTATCTTTCAATTAGTTTTTTTTGGCGGGCAATTTTCCTTTAATTATCAACTATATATAAACTGTTTACAATTATTTGAATTATTATAATGACTACTGCTGTTCCATTGATATATTCATTTCCTGAATTTAGTGGGGTTGCAGAAGCTGTTGCAGATCATGTTATATCAGCACAAAATAATGCATTATATGGAGATACCAATAAGAAGAAGAGTATTGATATGAGTATATCAAGTACGGCATTATCTTCAATATCGGGAATAAACAGTGGATTAGTATCATCAAATAGTGACAGTATCAGTAATATCAGCAATAACAACAACATCATAAATAATAATAATAATAATAATAATGCATCATATTCTGCCATACCAAGTACGACATCAACATCCATGTTACATCAAAATTCTATATCAAGTACAATAAATTCTACATCTAAAGAACAACGTTTAAAGAAAAAGGAAGAAAGTAGAAGATTTAGAATAGGTTTAAGTGGTGGTTCATTATTAAGTGTTTTACAAGAAGGTTTATTAACAAGAGAAGATGTTGAATGGTCAAAATGGGATATTTATTTTGCAGATGAAAGATTAGTGCCATTTGATTCACCAGATTCCAACTATGGTAAATGTAAACGTAAGTTATTAGATAAAATTCCACAAGGTAGAGGTTATCCAAAAGTTTATCCAATTGATGAAAATTTATTAAATGATCCACAAGAGTGTGCTGATACTTATGAAAAAACTTTAATTAAAGGTTTTGCCTATAAAGATTCTGTTAAATTACCAATGTTTGATTTAATTTTATTAGGTTGTGCACCTGATGGTCATGTTGCTTCATTATTCCCAAATCATGAAACATTAAGAGAATCTTATGCTTGGTGTGCACCTGTTGAAGATGCACCATCTGGCCCACCAAATAGAATTACTTTAACTGTTCCTGTTATTTGTCATTCACATAGAGTTTCATTCGTTGTTGAAGGTGCTACTAAAGCTCCAGTTTTAAGTACAATTATGGAAAGACCGGATAAAGGTTTACCTGCTAGTATTATTAATGAAAAAGCTGCTGGTCGTATTGCTTGGTTTGTTGATAAAGAAGCCGTTAGTGATGTCGTTGGTGTTACAAAGAAAAGATATAAATTTATGGTTAATAATAGCGAGTCTAAATAAACACCTTCCCTCTTTCCCTCTTTCCCTCTTTCCCTCTTTCCCTACTTCCCTCTTTCCCTCCTCCCTTTCTTTTTTCTTTCTTTCTTTCTTTCTTTCTTTCTTCTTCCTCTTCTTGTCCTAGTGTCTTGATTATTATTTTGCTTTTAAATTTCTTGTGTTTTTATTGATATGTATTGTATATGATACTTGCTTTAATTTTCCTGCCAATTTTGTTTGTTTTTTTATTTATATTTTCCACCTTCACGTCTTTTTTATTATTACATATGGTCTTGACTCATTTATTTCATACAACTTCTTTAGCATGTGACCTACAAATTACAAATCATTCCCTTCCTCCCTTCCCCCCCTTTACCCTTCCCCTTTTTTTTGATGATTTTACATGGTGAATTTATCTATGATTATGTGCTTTCATTGATTAACCTCACCAATGTACATGTTTAAATAACTATATATATATAATTATCCTACACTTTTATATAAATATTGTAATCACATGATGTCTAACGATGGTAAGCAATCATCTGATACCAAATCACATGCCGCCTATCACATGATTCACTTTTCAGCCTTTTTAAATTTTTTTTTAAAAAAAACAAAAAAACAAAGACAAACGGGATTTTTATTTGTTTTGTATTTTTTTTTTAGTTGTAATTAATTTATTTGTTTTAATGAAACAGCTTTAATTACTAAAGTTATTGAATGGTGTATTGACAATTGGATTATTGACAATGGTATGTATTATATAAGTTTCTGGTCTTTGTTCGTTTGGGTATACTAACAGTTTTTTTTTTTTTTTTTAGTGGTTACCATTAACGATACTATTAGTATCAACTTTGTTGATTTCATTCTATTCTGTGAATAGATTTATTAAATTAAGAGAACAACCAATATATCTGTCTGCTATTTTGATAATATCACTTTTTTTACCATTTTCAATTATTTTTTTATTACCAATTGATCTTATCTCTAGTGGTACAACTAACAATAAATCATTTTTTTACGTTAAAGAAGCCACTATATTATTACTATGGAGGTTAAACTATTGGATTACATTTTTGTTGACATGGATCATATTACCATTTTATCAATATTGGTTCAATTCAGGATATTTTAATAGATACTCTAGATTTAAAGATTCAATTTTTCAAGTTATTAAGTTTCAAATAATAATGATTGCATTTGGATTAGCTGCATTTATTTATATATTGATTAAACGTCATAATTGGTTAAATTTTAAATTTTTGAAAAGTTTAGTTATTACAATTAGTCATATTTATTCATTAGTTTTAGCTTTATGGTTAATGGCACATGGTTTAATATCAATACCTAGAAATGCATGGGAAGAATCTAGTAATTATGATTCATTACTTTACAAGAATTATTTAAAATTACCTGAATTGAAAAATAAATTTGAAGATACTAAGTTTGAATTAAAAGAATTATGTGGTAGATTGAAGAGTTTAAATAATTTTTCAGATTTAGAATTTAGAGATTGGATAATTAAATTAAATAATCAAATTCCACAAGAGTATCAAGAATTAACATACCATGGAGTTGAAAATTTTACAAGTGATGAAATTAATTCCAAACTGTTGAATAGATTAACAATTAAATTAAAACATTTAAAATGGGCTTATAATCACCATGAAATTAACTTACAAAAACAAGTTGAAAAAATTGTTGAATTGGAAGATAAAGTTAATGCACATCTATTAGGAGAATTAAATTTAAGAATTGGTAAACCACCATTACTTTTCATTAAAAATCCAAGATTAAACTATTTAGTTTCACAGTATTTAATTCCAGCAAGTGGTAAAATTTTAACAGTTTTATTTGCAATCTTATCAATTGTTATCATTGAAAGTGAAACATTCCACGGTTTAAAATTTTCCATTATTAAACTAGTTATCAATAAATTAACTAAAAATTTTGATAAAATTTACTTACAAATTTTTGCAGTTTCATTTACCATTTTAACATTTATGTTAATTGCTGCAATGTTATCACTATCACAAATTAAAATTTTCAATATTTATCATATAGAATCAAATCAATCGTCTGATCCAGTTTCTACTATATTTTTCATTAGTTATGCATGTCGTTTAACAATCCCACTATCTTATAATTTTATGATGCTATTAGATTCTAATTTCACCAAGAATTCATCATTCCAGAAATTCTTAGGTGATTCAATTCAATTAATTTCACTTGGTAATTTCTTAAATGAATTATTACCAAGACTATTAATCATACCAATCTTACTATCTCTATTCAAAATTTACGATAGATTAAAACAATGGTTAAGTGGTATATTCTTATTTGATTATATCTTTAATGAATTAGAATATGATGATGATGAATACAACAATGAAACAACAAACGAGAATGACAATGATTTAGAGATTGGTAATAACAGCACTCAACATTCAAGACAAATGGCTAAGATTCATGAAGCAAAGCAAATAATACAGCATGAACTATCCAAAAATCAAAATTCATCCTCATCTACTACCATGCCACCTAGTATTAGATCATTTAACCTCTTCAATAGAGATAGTACAACGTTAGACAATACGCAACTACAACATAGTGGTAACCAACAATCCACACTAGCATCATTCAACAACATGATGAACGGTGTTGCATCTAGAGTGTCAAATAGTTTTAGAAACATTAGATTATTTTCAAGAGGCACTACAAATGATTCATCAAGACTTACAGAAGGTTATGACAACCTAAGAAGTTATAACTTAAACTCTGGTGATAGTACAAGATCAAGTAGTAGATTTAGTTCAGATTCAGGTATATCACTAAATACCGCACATACTTTTGATAGCGATAACAGATTCATTAGAGACGATGAAATAATGTTAATTGATGACGATGACGATGATGAAGACGTCAGAATAATTTTATAAAATAAACTTTGGGCTGTGTAAAACATTTTTTAAATTTTTAAAGAAAAAAAAAAACAAAAAATTTTAAAGGGCAAAAAACGTAAAAACGTAAAAATGTTTTGTTTTGTTTTGTTTTTGTTGTTTTGTTGTTTTGTTGTTTGTAATACTTCAAGTCAAGAGAGTTTTTATAGGTAATTTAACAATTGATCTTTGGGAGTATACTTATTGATTTTCTATTAGTTTCATTAGATTCAATTTTCATTGAGTGGGACAAGGTGGGCATATCAGTTGTATTATTATTTATTTCATTTTACATTTATTCATTAGCATAGTATCTTTATATCATTGTAATTTCAATTGTTATAGAGCATTTATTTACATTCATACGGTGTTTTTTTTTTTGATAGTATTTGGTGTTTTAATCTTTTTTTGTGTTTTTTTTTCTTGTTTTGACAATACCCGTCTCCCCGCAAATCTCAAATGAGATCACAACTTTTTTTTTTAAGACAAACTACTAAAAGATTTGTATCACAGCATTTAACTATAGTATCAACCAATGGATCGAATTCAAAGTTAAATTTCAAAGTTAATCTTTTAAAAGTTCCTAGTAATTTTGGATATTACAGTTCTAGAGTTAATAGATTATACAATGAAGATCGATTTCAAGTTGGTATAATTGATAATGATTTTAATGAAAATAAGATTGAAAATATTTCAAGTGAAAAGGAGAATAATTTTTTAGAAAATGATAGATTACAATCAATTGAACCACCCGTATACAAAGATAAAATTGATAATAAAAAAATTTACTGTTTTAGTATATTTGATGGACATGGAGGTGATGAATGTTCGTCATATCTATCAAATCATTTATATGAAAATATAGAAAATTTTAAAATTAGTGAACAAAGTATTGATAGACTTTTCAAATTTTATCAACAACAAATTGGTGGATATTGGAGAAGATGGACTAAATCTAAAACAATACATATAAATGAAATTTTAAATTTAGATTTAAATTTAAAAGATTTAAAAGATTACTATAACCAATTAGTTTTAGAAGATATAAAGGGAGAAGATTTTTTAAAACTTAAAATTTTTTTAAGTTATTTATTTACAGATTATCAATTTTTAAAATATGAAGATAATTATAATTCAATAATAAAAGATGAAAATAAACATTTAATAAATTCAGGATCAACATGTACATCAGCATTTATTTATGAGATTGATAATTTATCAAATGAGAATTTTTACCAAGAAGGAGTACTAAGTAGATTATTAATTGCACAAGTTGGAGATACAAGAGCAATTATTTGTGATAAAGATGGTAAATCACACTCATTAACAAAAGATCACCATCCATCAAATCCTACAGAATCCAAAAGACTTCGAAAATTTAGTGCTGGTTTATTAATTACCGATTCTTTTGGGGAAGAAAGATATATGAATTTTGCCAATACAAGATCATTTGGGGATTTAATTGCTAAAAATATTGGAATTTCATCTGAACCTGAATTTACAGAATTTTTAATTGGTGATAAGTTTAAATTACAGGATTATAAAAATGCCAATGAAGAATACCTTAAAAATTTTAAAATTCAAGATTTTGGCGGTGATGAATGTTTTTTAGTATTGGTTAGTGATGGTGTAACAAATCATTTAACAGATCAAGAAATTGTTGATTTAATAACTTCAACAACAAACAATAAAGGTTCATTGAAAGGTACACCTGGTGAAGCATCAAAAGAAGTTATTCAATTTATTGAATGTATTGGAGGTGATGACAATGCCACTTGTTGTGTAGTTAAATTAGGTGGCTGGGGTAAATGGCCATCAATTGATAGAACTGGTAAATTAAGAGAAGAAAAAATGATGAATGTACCAAGAAGATCAAGGTAAGGGGGGACAATAATAATTCTATATTAAAAATATATATATACAAGCGATTAAAATAAAGAAACACACACACACACACACACTATTTATTCTTAGTTTGGGTATATTTAAACTTCTTTCTGGTATGAGCAAATTCACCTAATTTTGAACCAACCATATCTTCAGTAATTTCTAAATGAACGTAATCTTTACCATTATGTATTTGGAATTTCAAACCAACAAACTGTGGCAATATAGTACACGATCTTGCATTTGTTCTAATTGGTGTATTATTCTTACGTGCCTGGGCAATTGGTAATGGAACAACATGTGGACCTATATTTAAAAGTTAGTATTTTTATCAAATGCAAAAAAATTTCAAATATATACTACGTACCTTTCCATGTAGATCTTGATAAATTTATTAAAGCTGCTCTCATTGTTTCTGTAATGACTTTATCTGATATATCCTATCTGTCTTATCCATTCCAAAAGGAACAAATAAAACCAATTTTAATTGGGAAAAATTTAATTAAAAAAAAATCGTCAACAAAAAACACAAAAAAAAAAAAAAATCGCAAAATTTTTGGAAAATCAAAACTGTGCAGAGATGTGAACACCATTTTTTTTTATTAAAAATCAAAAAAAAATCAAAAAAATTTGTGGGCTTTAAAAATAAAACGAAATTTTTTGTTGTTTTTTTGTTGTTTTTTTGTTGTTTGAACAAGAGGGAAATGAAGAGGTGAAATCAATCAATTATGTTTCATTTGGCAAAGAGTTTATATGAATCGTACAATAGGAAAGAAGGTATGTTTAATTGTGTGCGACAAATCAATGAATATACTAACATTCAGCAGAGTACTCGATTTTAATACTTGGATTGGACAATGCCGGTAAAACTACATTTTTAGAAGAGTTAAAATCACTATATATACCAAATTATAAAAAATTACCACCACATCGTATACTCCCCACTGTTGGACAAAATATTGGTACAATTAAATTGAATAAAAATGATTCAATTTTAGAGAATGAAAATACAAATAATGTACTACTAAAATTTTGGGATGTTGGTGGACAAGATTCACTTCGAGAGTTTTGGTCTGAATACTATGAAACATGTCATGGGGTTATATTTATCATTGATTCATGCGATAAAGATAGACTATTAGAGTGTTGTAAAGTTCTTTCCAATATAGTTACAGATGAAGATAATTTATTAGAAGGTGTTCCAATATTAATGTTGGCTAATAAGATGGATATTAATATGGATGAATTTGGTGGTGGTCGACCATTAGAACTATTTGAAATTAAAGAATATTTCAATCCAATTGCAGAAAATTTGAGTGCACGAGACTCTAAAGTTTTACCAATTAGTGCAAAAATTGGTACTGGTGTTAAAGAAGCAATTGATTGGTTATATGTGCGATTGGTTAGAAATAAAATGAATCGTCCTCCAAACTATAAATAAATAAAATGAGTAAATTATATGAATTTAATCAATCAATCGTAAATTAAAGAATAAAATTTAAGTAAATTTACCGTTTGCAAAATTTCCGTTATGGAGCCGCTTTGAAAATTTTGAGCAAAATTTGAACAAAAACGAGCAAATTAAAAAAATGGAAAAGCATTTGAAGGTCCCTTTAACATATCAAAATGGCTTTATCGTCTTAAAGTATCATATAACTGTTTTATATAAAATGTGCTCAATTTCCAAGTTTATTCCATATAAATATAGTTAAATATCTCTCTTTTGTTTAATCTATTCCATCAGGTATATCATTTGATCAATCAATCAATCAACTAGTACACTGCAATATGGATATGGATATGGATATGTCAACAACTACATCATCTTCAATGGTGATGACTACATCAATGGCTATGACTACATCAATGGCTATGACTAGTAGTACTTCTATGGATATGTCATCTTCAACAATGATGGATATGTCATCTACTACATCTGCAATGGATATGAGTTCAGATTCTTCAATGTCTATGAATATGTATTTTACTACAGCTACTAAAGGTACCCCAGTTTTATTTGAAACTTTAAAAGCTTCCACTGGTGCTTCAGCTTTTGGTATATTTGTGCTTTTATTCTTTCTTGCATTCTTTCTAAGAGGTATATCATTCATTAGTGCATATTTAGAACAAAAAGTTTTCCATAATTATACAAATACAGTCTTGATTCAAGAAGTTGATAATTGTGAATGTGGTCCTGGTGACGATGAAACTTCAGATGAAAAAATGCACGGTTCTAAGAATCAATCTTTATCCTTTAACTATACTAAAAATGTTTTAAAATTAGTTTTATTCCCAGGAATTGGTGAAGTTGCTAAAGATTTTGTTAGATTGTTGATAGCTTTTGTTGCTGCTATGATTGGTTATGCAATTATGCTTGCTGCTATGAGTTTTGTAGTTTTATATTTCTTTGCAATTTGTTTAGGTTTGGCATTTGGTGAAGTGTTTTTCAATAGACTGGCTATTGTTACTCAAATCAATAAAAATAGTTCACTTTGTGGAGATTTACATTGATTTCTTCTTTTCTTATATAACTATATATATTCCTAATGTCGTCGCTTTTAATATTAATTAATCTGTAAATTTATAAAAGATATGTTTAATTGAATGAATATAGAAGTAGTAACACTGCAAACACAAAAAAAAAAAAAGAGAGGGGAAAGAAAGTATTCAATAAAAAATCATGACAAGCTCATAGTCAAGGTAACAACAATAGAAAAAAAAAATAAAAGAAAGAAAAGACTTATTCATCATCAACTGGTAATGAATCTAATTCATCAACTAAAGATGTTAATTCACCAACAACATTCTTATGGTAATTTAATTGAATCTTGGCTAAAACTTTAATTAAAGAAATAGTTTCAACAGGTTTAATTAAATTTTTCATACTTTCAACGGCAGATTCAGTTGCTGAAACTAATTCATCTTCTGAAATTTCTAATTTCTTAGATAATTTATCAGGAATTTCTTGTTCTTCAGTTTCTTGTTCTTCACCAGTTTTCGTTTGTTTTAATTGATAAGACTTAATTTCAGATCTAATTGTATCAAAGTTTAATCTTGAAATTTCAACTTGTTTTCTTAATTTATTAGTTGATTCAAAATCGTTTTGTAAAATATTCTTAATCTTATTGTTAAATTCAGTAATTATTAATTTATCTTGTTCTAATCTTTCATCACCTAATTTATATTGATAATCACTAATTATTAATAATGCTTTAGTTAATGAAGTATCAGCTAATTCAACTTCACTACCATCTTCTGAATTACCAGATAATAAAACTTCTCTTGAATTCTTAAAAGTCTTTGATAATTGATGGTTGAAAGTCTTTGGTGTTTGATTTTGTTTTGAACTTGATAATAAAATTGCTTCAGCTTCAGATGTTGTTGTTGCTTGTGATAAACCAGTTAACTTCTCATTGAAAATTTTAGTATAATCTTGTAAAGATTCTCTTAAATTTGGTGGATAATCATATGATTCAATTTCATATTGTTGTGTAATTAAAATAATCTTCTTATAAATATTCTTTAAATTATCAGTTTTTTTTTCTAAATCTTTATACTCTTTTGGTAACTCAGAAATATCATTAATAGAACCAAATTTCTCTTGTAATGAACGTTGAGTTCTCTTCAAAATTGGGGATAAGTTTGAATTTAATGAATTAACTTCCTTTTCAAGTTGCTGGAAGTTATCATGTAAAGTTGAAGTCAACTGTTGAGTTGTTTGTTGAAGTGTTGATTGTAATGAGGATAAATTTGGAAATTTAAATGACATTGTATTTATTTATATATCTCAATTGAATTGTTTATTATATATTTTGTAAATAAATAATTAAGTATTAAAACAAAGATAATTTAAATATACGTACACGTACATATACCCACAAATTTTAATTGTTCCTCCCTCCCTCCCTTTAATTTTTGTGTTTTTTTTTTTTGTTTTTTTTTTGTATTTTTTTTGTATTTTTAATTTCCCTTTGAAATTGGGACAATTCCTACTTTTGCAACAATCATGTGATATAAATCACATTGTGATTCTTGGTGTTTTCCACTATTTTGAGTTTGCTTTTATTTTACCTTTTATTTTACTGTTAAATGTTTTTCAACACAATATATTTATTTTAAAGACAGACAAAGAACGGTTATATAGTTATATATCAATTAGTTTTTGAAAACTTTTTTGATTTTAGTACTTAACTTCTCTTTATGAGGAGTTTCGGTAGTATGTTCGGCATCACTTATTATATGAGTGTTGCCTTGACCAGCAGCACTGCCACCACCAGCTGTTGTAGCAGCACGCTTAGCTAAATCATTATCATTCTCAGATAGATATGGATTAGTATTTGTATGCTTGTCATGATTTTGTTGATCAGTTTCAGCAATGGTATCAACAAATCCACCTTGGTTCACTTTTGAAGCTTCTGGATTTTGTTGTTGCATTGGATTACCAGAGTAAGTAGTATCATAGTGACGATTCTGTTGTTGCATTGGTGCACCTGATCCAACATAATGATCATTACCATAGTGCTGTTGTTGACGTTGAGGAGGTAGAGTATACCCAGTAGTAGCTTCTGGATGATTTTGCTGTTGTTGTGGAGGTGGTAGTCCTTCTTCCCAAATTTCACCCCTTGAACCTTCATTTGAGGTTCCATGCCTTTTACCAGTAGTAGTGGTAGTTGCACCATGTTGAGAATACTGTGGTTGTTCATTTGTAATAACAGATTGACCTTGATGAGAAGTACTTGGTTGATTGGATTGTCTTCCAGCTAAATAACCAGCACCAGCACCAACACCGGCACCAACACCAGCACCAACACCTGAGCCTGTACCAACACCTGAACCACTAGTATGATGTTCTGGTTTCGTAGCAAATTGTCCAGTAGCAGTGCCCTTTTGAGTACCCGATGATTGAATTGGTTGATAAGTTGATTTACTATTGTAATTTTGAGAATATGGATCTAAAGAATCTTTACCGTTTCCTGATCCAGTCACCTGGGTATCATTTGCATCGATTGCCTTATTACGAGAAACATGTTCACTACCACCTGTATTCAATCCACGATTTTGATCAACTGGGTCATAAAAAATTTTATCATTATCTTTGGTTACACCTTCAGAATTAACATTGGAGTATGCTTTATGTCTTGGATAGTTATCTTTAGCATAAAGTTTATCGCCATGAACATCTTGATAAACTGTTCCATATTGAGCATCACCACTAGTTTCTTTCTTTTTGGTGCTCTTCAAAGGTGATGCAAACTGTTTTTTTGACTTATCGGAAGAATAACTTTTTCCACCTTGATTACCAACAGCTCCTTCTCCCATAGTAGGCTCCTTGGTGTTAGCACCAGTCACAGTACCATGATCTGTAGTTCTTAAGTGTTGCTCATTACCAGAAGATTCAAAGTTGGTATCCCCATCATAATTTTTATCACGTGTTTCAGTTGAGTCAGCATTTCCGGAAACCTTTGAAGTTTGCTTACTACCTAAATATCCAGCACCAGCTCCAACTGCAGCACCAGTACCAGTTGCATACTTTGAGTGTTGACCTAGACCAGCTTTATCCAATTGTTCGCCACCTTGAGTACCTGCAGTCTTGGCTTGAGTGCCAAACTTATCATAATCAAATTGATTGGAGCCGGTAGATGTTGATTCAGCGTTACCAGAGTGAGACGAATATCCTGTTGATGGATTATTCTTTTGGTATGCTTGATCGGATAAACCTGAATTCTTAGAAGTAGTACTAGCAGATGCAATTGGTGTAGGGCCATGGTCATATGTTGCAGAACTAGTAGTAGCAGAAGGATGATCAGAGCTAGTCTTCGAAGCTTGTTTACCGCCTAAATATCCAGCACCAGCTCCAACTGCAGCACCAGTACCTGTAGCATATTTTGAGTGTTGACCTAGACCAGCTTTATTCAATTGTTCACCACCTTGTGTACCGGTAGTCTTAGCTTGAGTGCCAAACTTATCATAATCAAATTGTTGATTACCAGTAGAAGTTGATGGATTGTGAGATGAAACAATTTGTTCTCTGTGAACTGTGGATGAATCATTAGATGATGCAATTGGAGTAGGACCATGATCATGAGTTGTAGAATTAGTAGTAGTAGATGGATGATCAGAGCGAGTCTTCGAAGCTTGCTTACCGCCCAAATATCCAGCACCAGCTCCAACTGCAGCACCAGTACCTGTAGCATATTTTGAGTGTTGACCTAGACCAGCTTTATCCAATTGTTCACCACCTTGAGTACCGGCAGTTCTAGCTTGATTGCCCAACTTATCGTAATCATATCCTGATTCGGTTTCCTTCACTGGAGCTTTAGTACCAGGAATTACTTGAGGATTATGAGAACCTGTAGATTTCGAGTTGTCACTAACTGAAGAATGATCTTTACCCATTGATGATCTTTGTTGATTACCAGACGAAGTCGTTGCATCTTGATCTGTTTCTTTGTGGCTCTTTGAAACCCCTAAAGCAGTAGCGACTGCACCTAAAATTCCACCACCAGCAACTTTGTTACCAAATGAAGATGAACGTTGTTTTCCTTGATAATCAGTATTCTGAGTCTGTGCATAAGTTGATTCACCAGCACCAGTAGATGAAGATTTTGAGTTAAAAGTCCCAGGCATAGTTGAATGTTGATTATGATTACCAGAAGTAGTTTCCAAGTTAGCATCATTAGATGAATATGGTTCACCACCTCTGACATTAGAACTTAGACCACTGGTTGTATCTCTGGTGTTACCATCATAGGTTTTGGAAGATTGATTTGCCCCAGCATAGCCTGCACCTGCACCAATTGCTGCACCTGCACCTGTAGCATACTTAGAGTGTTGATCTAGACCAGCTTTATCTAATTGATCACCACCTTGGGTACCTGCAGTCTTAGCTTGAGTACCAAATTTATCGTAATCAAACTGATTAGAGCCAGTAGATGTTGATGAGTGGTGTTGACCAGATGTGGTTCCTTGATGCGAATATTGTGATGGAGATGTATCAGAATGCTTAGTTGAATGTTTGTCAATTGGGTCTCTTTCAGCTAGATATCCTGTACCTGCACCTGTAGCAACAACGCCTGTATCAGTAGAATGCTTTCCTGAACCTTCTTGAATTGGATCTCTGGCTCTCTCATTGTACAAATAGTTGCCATGCGAATCGGTCCCTGAACTAGCAAATTCTTGTCCATGTGTACCAGAATGGGTTGGGTATCCTGGCTCGTATGAAGATGTACCACCTGTATTCCTATTGGAATCGATAGTATTCTGCTTTTGATCATGTAATGAATTAGGAGATTCATACTCATTTGAACTTCTGGATCCACCTGTGATATATGATGCAATACCAGCCAAGATACCTCCACCAGCTGCTCCTTCAGCGATTTTAGCTCCCGAACCTGAATCTGTAGTACCTCTGCGTGGCACAGTAGCTTCTTCATTTGAGAATGTGTTCCTTTCAGATGTATCTGCTGGGTATGGTTTTGATGATGACTGTGGTGTGAGTACCTGATTGCCTAATTCTCTATCATTCTTATCATAGGTCAAGTTCTCATGTGCGATAGATGCATCTGTTCTAGAATCTGTATTATCTCCACTGGTTGTTGATTTTCCATAACGATCATCGTCGAAGCCTTCTTCATCAGAACTTGTAAATGATTTATTCTCCTTAGTATCAAGTCTATCACCACTTCTAGCCTGTTGTTTTAGATCATTGATACGTTTCTCAGAATAGTTAACATCACTTGAGTCGATAACCGGATCAACCAATGAAGTATACTTGATATTTTGATGATTTGATGTTGGAATAGCTTCAAAAGTATCACCAGAACTTGTAACATATGAGTGTGATTTACCTTCAACGTTGGAGTTGGAGTCATATTCAGACTTTGAGATTGTGTGTTGAGTAGCATCACCAGGTTTTGATTGACCATAACCAAGCACAGTAGAAGTAATGCCGCCACCACTACCACCTTCGCTTGAAGATTTCTTATGTGATCTATTTTCAGTATCTGAAGCACCTCCCATACCAATTGCAGACTTCAATTTATCAGTAAGAGACTCATCATTTGAGTCATATTTACGACCATCTGAAGTTGCATTTAGAGTTGGAGATCCATCATACTGTTGACGACCACTGGTAGTAGTATAGTGCTGTGAATCATTAGAAGCAGGATTAATATCCTTCTCATAATCATTTAGAGCTCCTGCTAATTTTTGGTGATGTTCAGAAGATCTTGGAGCACTATTATCATACTTAATACCACTTGGTCCTTTTGATTGATCAACAGAACCAGTAGAATGTTTTGTTTTGGAATCTAGTTGTGACATGTTTTTTATTTGGGTTTTTTGTTACTTTTATAATATAAGAATTTATTGTTAACGATAGCTATACTTTTTATTTGAATTTTGAAGAGTATAAATATAATTGACAATGAATAATTGATAATTAAAATAGATAAATCAATAACTAAATTACTCAAAAAACAAAACTGTAAACTCAAGGTACTTCTGGTGGATATTTATATTGAATAAAACAGCAATGATCAACATCATATCTTCTTTTTTAAAGAATTGAAATAAATTTCAGCAAACTTGAATAGTATAAACTTTACATACTAAAATTGATAAAAGTTATTTTTGCTGTCAAATAATTATAACAACGTGATGATCAAACAATGACGAAATCAAAAATAATTTACATCATATCACATGGAGCAATTTTTTCAAAAGAAAACACACCCACAAACGCCATATAAATCAATGCATACAATAATACCCAACATATACTACATGAATTGCTACTGTCATCTGTAATACATAACAAAAGCAAATAAAGAACAGCAAAGTTCATCTTTTCTTTTCTTTTGTTGAAACGAAAAGCGCAAAAAAATTTCCCCCTGAGGCTTGTGAAACGTCCCAGTTTTACAAATTTTATTTATCGTTAATGGCAATTTAGATGGATTTTAGCTAAATTAGATGTATAGATTACGTATATTTTAGTTTAATAATTGTATATATTCATAATTGAGTCGTTATTCAGAGAAGAATAAAGAGACAAATCATTCAATTGGCCTTCTCTTCTATACTCTTCTATAAAAGTCACAACAATAATTACCCCAAACTACATATAGGAAAGAAGTAACGAACTTGTTTAAGTGACTTTACTTGCGAAATATTTTTTCAGTTGCTGTTTAAAGTATGTATAGAACAAATCAAATAGCATACTAATATATGGTTTACAATTTATGCGGTTTATTAAATAGATAAGTTAAGATACATTTATTTCTTTTTGGACTTATATCTGATAGAATTGACAAATAGTTACTTATTATGTGATTGCTGTTGATATTCGTCATGCTCTTGATAAACTGGAACTAAACCATAGTCATAAGCATCGTCACTCATAAATTGGTTGAAATCTTGCACATTCTGTCTAGATTCATTATTCTCTAAATTTGAACGGTCAAGAGCTAATTGAGAGAGTGAAGATGACGGATCAGCTTGTAAATGTGAGTTATTTGTATCATCTGAATGAAATGTATCACCAGTCTCGGAACCTGTAGAATATTTTGGAGTATCTTCAGGAGATAGCATTTGATTTGAAGACTGATGAGTTAAATCGCTATTATTGATTGTGGAAATGGACGAAGTTGTATCTCTAGCTGTCGAATAACTTGAGGCAAAGTCTGCATTTTTATTATATTCAGTCACTACTGGCGTGGGTAACTCATGTGAAGTTATAATTTGTGGAGGTAGTAAAATGTTTGGAAGTGGTGAAATAATTGGTACATCTCTATAATTAGACTGTGATAACCCATCGTTATCATTATCGTATTCATTTGAAGATGAATTTGAATTTTCATAAAATGCCGGAGGTGGCTCACTTGGAGGCTCACTTGGTAATAGTGACTGTTCTCTTATTCTAAGTATTTGCTTCTCTGTTAATCCTTCAACATCTTGTTGATTAGGAACTGGGTAACTTTTAATTTGTGAATTTGGCGATGGTATATCAGATGTTGCAATTGGCGATGCTACATTTGAAGATGATCCTGTTGTATGCGAAGACTGCGATTGAGATCCTGCTCCTGTTGTCACTGCTGTTATATTAGCAGGACTACTTCTACGATATGTTGAGGATGCATTTAATGAAGTTGGTGTTCCAATTATATGATTAGCAGCTGGTGAATTTGATGAAGAACATGATAATGCCGTGGAAGATGATACCGTTGATTGATCTGTCTTTTTGACACGTCTTTTTAACTTGGAAATTGATTTTCTTTCAGTACCGATAATAATCTCTGAAGTTAAAGTTAAAACATTTTTCATTTTTTTCAGTTTATCAACGTTATAGATGTGATTACTTGTTTCAAATCTCATTATACCATCATCTACATTATCGTCACTTTTCTGATTTGTTAAAATTTTAGAATTTGATAAATTAATTAAAACTTCCAAATAGTATTGAAATGAAACTAAATTTGACACAATTGTAGGGAAACAGTCAACTGGAACCTTAATAGACGATGAAATTTCACCGGTTAAATTAGACGGGTCAATAATTAATGGAACAATAACCTGTGATAAATCTTTTCTATAAGATTGAATTTCATATTCTTCACCTAAATCAAGTTTGCAAATTCTAATTAAAGTTACTATTATACCATTTAAATTTGATATTTTCTTAAAATGTTTAATATTTAACTTAAGAGGTATCGTTTCACCTCTTAAATAACCCATTGATGGTATAACCATCTTTATTTTAATTTCATCCGATGCAGATTGATTTGAAAGTAAAGAAGAATTGTTATTTGGTAATATTGTACCCGTTGCAGTTTCAATTGATTCTAATGAATTTATCGATGATGTTGAAGATAGTGTTTTTTTCAAATTTTTCCTATTATTCTTAAAATTTAAAAATTTAGGTTGTGGTTCAGGTAAAAGTGTAAGATTTATAGGTTTTATAATATTTAATAATTTTTCACATGACATTATTGGAGTTTTCTCTTCTTCCACATTTTTCTCAATTAATTCAGATTTAATACTATATTTAATCTCTCCTCTTTCAAATGAAACACTTGTATAAACATTTTTTTTGGGTAATTTAACAATAAATGGGAATCTATGTTCACCTTTAGTTAATGCATTCTCACTTTCCAAATGATCACCGTATAGTACTAACTTGTGATTAAATAAATAATTTTTCTTGACAGATCTCAAAGGAGTTGATGAATTAACTTTAATTAACCCAATTAGTGATAAATTTATCATAACATCGAGTAAATTTTTTTTCAATATCAAAATGATCTGTCCTGAAACTTCTTCTCCTGGTCTATAAGTATTGTGTGGATCATCCAATACTATATAAAACTCATGTATTGCAATCTTAGAACGTGATGAAAATGAACTTGCTAATTTCCTTGAATTCTTCAAGGGGAGTATCTGATGAACTGCTTTCCTCATATTGAATTAAATTTGCATATAATTGAATAAATTTTTTCTACTCTTGTCCTCAACTAGTGAATAAATGTATGCTGGTTTATGTATACTGTATATCTTCCCCTTCTCCCCTCGAATATATGGAGAAGCTTGTACTAAAAATAGAAATATACTTTAATTAATAGCCAAGGTAAATCTTAATATACAAATCCAATAAACACATATACTTTTGAAAAAAAAAAGTATCAAATGAAATAAATACGTTTATTTTACAACAAATGAAGTATTAGTTTTCACTTTTCAACGTATATATATATAATAATAATATCATATCAAAAATAAAAATTACAAAAATTACAAAAAATACAAATTTAAAAAAAAAACAAAAAAAACGATGCTGGGTTAGCCAAGGCCAATTTCTATATACAACAAAAAAAAAAAACCTTATGTAATTTATTATATAAAATTTAATTCGTTCGTATTTTATAAATATATCGCATAATGGTGATCTCCAATGGAAATTTCTATATTAATTATGGGTTAATATATTAGTGTAGTGTAATTGTATGATGATATGCCGTATGGCATATACAATATACATATACAATATATATATACAATATATAAGATATATAATTATATAGTGATGAATATGCTCACTGGTGAAAGTTTAAAATACTTTCATTAGTCATTAAATTATAGATTTCTACTAATGCGAGCAACCGATCATCGGAAATAAAATGCGTATGTATCATGAAGTTTGAGCCGTGAACCGTAAATTATTCATATATTCCCACGGGGCGGATGGGTTCTATATATCTACATATATTATCTACAGTATATAGTATATACTATATAGCATAATATTATAGTATATTACTATAGTATATTGTTATAGTACATGGATATAGTATATTAATATAGTATATGGAGATATGGTATATTGATATACTATATGGATATAGTATATTGTAGAAACCGTTATATAGTTAAATTATATAATATCAATTAAGTTTATAGAACACGATCGGAAGGCTTATAGACACACAAAAATTTAAATTTTTATTTAAACAGACACCCACAGACACACAGCAGAAATAAATGTTCACGTGCCAAGATTCGCCAAGACTATCGTTGAATGGTTAATTATATGCCATACAATATTCATATATATATGCGCGGTTAATCTTTTATATCTTCTGTATTATATAAATTAAGGATCTCCATGTCAATTGTTATTTATATAAATACTGTATTATATAATATATATATATATTGAACGGGTATATTGAATGTATACACTTTCATTTGATAGATATTTCTCGTTACTGCAAAATAAAACACGAAAAAAACATGTAAATAGTAAATAAACTTTTTTTTTTATATTCTCTACGCTTTATAAAACGCCTCGAATTATGTACATTTAAGTATGGTATTGGCAATATTTATATAGGTTTATAAAATTTAGCTAGTTTCGGCAAGATGTTTAGTTTGTTACCTATCTTTAAATAGTTGGAATGTGTGCCTCAACTAGTAATCTACTATTGGTTGGTATATTCATACTATATAAGGTATACCTGTAATTTCTATACAAGGCAAGTATAGTTTCCAATGGGTTGATTTGTATTGTTCCAATTGTGCCTTGGTATATACTTTATTTGGGTTGCATAGTACCATGTCAATTTACTCAACTGGCGGTATCTTGTATACTTTTCTATGAATCTATCTTTTTTTCACTATAATATAACCATATTATTTTTTACTCTATTATCTAGTCTTGTGTATACGGTATTTGGGTTGCTAGAATGGGAACATTTATTTAATGATTGTTTTCCTTTTTTCCTCTTGGTAAGTTTTCCCCCTTTTTTTTTTTATCGCAAGCCTCTCTTAAAATGTCAAAACTTAAAAGGGTCCAGATGTTGATGTAATTGAACCCTTTATTTTAAAGTCTTTTTTATAAATTCACCATATTCATTTAAATGTGTATTACAATGTACTAAACACTATGAAAATACTATATATATATATATACTTGGTGGTAGGTAGTTTATACAAAAGAAGAATATTTAAATAAATAAACTTTTTGTAGTTCATTTAATTAATTATATCTGACCGCGCCTCTACGGAAACAGGCTTAAATTTTTGCTTGGTTTACATTACGCCATACATTGAAAATTATATTATTATTAATTATAGTAAATTTTCCTAATATTATTGTACGGACCCCCCACCCCCCTCCGCCCCCATAATTTCCATTATAATACCAGGCGCAATATACGTGCAGCTAGCTGGATATTTTACTTATATATGCAATTGCCAAATTCGGCGTATGACAAAAAAATAAATTCAAACCACCGAGCATTTTTTTCTTCTATTGCTTATTTACCATTTTATTTATATTTTTTTGTCCGTTGCCTAGCTGTTTACAATGTATAGAATTAGAATGGGAGAAAGAATAAATCGTTACAGTTATGTATATACATTTTATTAAAGTATATATTCAACTATAATGGAGGTTCTTCTTTTAATGTTTCAACATTTATCAAATGCTACGGTAGATCTCTTGCCCCCACCAATATAATAAAGAAAAGTGAGAAGCAGCTACCATGGCAGATATAAGTGAGAATGAAAAAATTTCAGGTTTTACTACAAATAATAATGATTCATATCTCAAACCCAAAACATTCGTTGATAGTTATCATCTCAGGTATCCGAAAACCATACTTACATTATTACAGTCTCAGGGGAAAAGGGTGATTTTATATCCATTTTCAAAATCACGAAAAAGGGCTACACAGTTTGGGTATAGTGAAAGTGTTAAAAAATCAGTCATTGAACAATACTACTCGGCGTATTCAAAGGAAAGCGACTCAGAGAGTAATTTATCGGAACAAGATTTGAACGAAAAGCAACCGTTCAATGATCAAAGACAAGCTACCAGCGGATTTTTCAAAAATATACTAAGCATTGAAAACCAAAATGGTGATGATTTATCACTGTACTCTAAAAGAATGATCATGTTGCATGCTACCGTATTCTTTAGTATTATCGCCTCTGCTATCATTTTAATTTTAAATTATTATATGCGTTTAGTATTTACCAAGAACCTTGACGTTGCTCGTAGGAAGAACCCTAACAATTATAGAAATCGATTAACTGGGTTGCTCGATTACTTTAAAATGATGCTAATTAATTCAAATGATTGTACAAAACCACAATGTGCAGCAATAGTTTACATAGAGATCTGTTCAATTGTGCTAAGTTTATTCATTCATTTTTTTAAAGATTCAAAAGGTTTAACTTTACTCAATTTGGCTAATTTTATTTCAATCCCTCAAGTGGTGTTTATGTACAATACATTGAAATACTGGTCTCCAAATTCATTATACAACGAAGAACCTATAGATGATATATCACCACTTTCTCTAAATTCTGTTCATTCTTCGTACACTTTCTATTATCTCAAATTTATGAAATCTACCAAGTTGTTGGAAAATATAGCACTTGCAGCAATTGTGGTTGCAGTTTTAAGAGCTATCATTGTTCTTTATTTCTCTTTAAATGTTCACAAATTATTAAAACAATTTGAAAAAGTTACTTACAAACAGGGAAGATCATTAATGATCCACCTACTTTCATTCACTCTAACATATACCCCTGCATTCTTAATACAGTCATTAACATTACAAAAAAAAGTTTCACCTTCAATGCTCATTTCAAATATATGTTGTAGCTTTTTATTATTATTTGTTACATTGCTATGTTTCTTCCCTATGAACAAGTTTAAAAGAATATGTATTCTACTCACTCCAATTTTCATGACTTTGATTTCAAGATCAATGTACATGAGTATGAAATATGTGAGCCATCAGAAATTCTATGGAAATGATAGAATGAGTTGTAAATTCAATGCGTCGTTGGGTATTATAAGTCTATTCAGTGTATTAATAGGTACCATTTCTTATTTGATTAATATTATCAAATCTAAAAGATAAATTGTATATTATAAATAAATAAATAAATATTATTATCATATAAATAAAATAAATTTATTTATCAGTAAATTTTTTGTGTTTTTAATTCTAAAATAATACTGTGCCACATATGGTAGTGGCTAATAAAATATATTGCTGAGAATAAAATAATTTTCCAAATTGTACCTAAAAACTGTGCTCAAAACGTTCCATTTATAACACAAAATTCATTCTTAGTGTGTGTGTGTGTATTTTTTTTTCTTATTTGAATCATTTACTACAGTATATATATAAGATATATATTACCAAATAGCCATGTTAGCTTTTAGTAAGATACAAAATTATACTCATATAGTGAGTCCAGGTTTAAAATCTGGATTTAGATTCTCTCCAATAACAATTCTTACCAATAAAAGAACTTTGATAACTTTCAAACCACTTTTAACTGAGCAACAGACAACCCCACCAACTAAAAAGAAGCCTCTTCCTAAGCTTACTAGAGAAGAATATAGATTACTTCGAGATGAATTTTATAATAAGAGAGATGGTACAAATAGAAAGACAAGTACATACTATTCAATTTCATTAGCATTAGTCTTTTTATCACTTTCATTTGCTTCAGTTCCATTATATCGTGCCATTTGTCAAAAGACAGGTTGGGGTGGAACACCAATGACTGATCAAACCAAAATTACCCCAGATAAATTAATTCCTATTGAAACTGATAAAAAAATCCGTGTCTCATTTACAGCAGAAACTTCAAGATTGTTACCCTGGAAATTCATACCACAACAACGTGAAGTTTACCTAGTTCCAGGTGAAACTGCATTAGCATTTTACAAAGCTAAAAATACATCAGATAAAGATATTACAGGTATGGCAACATATTCAGTTTCTCCTGATCATGTTGCTCCATATTTCAACAAGATTCAATGTTTCTGTTTTGAAGAACAAAGATTAAATGCAGGTGAAGAAGTTGACATGCCACTATTTTTCTTTATTGACCCAGATTTTGCTCACGATCCAGCAATGAGAAATATCGATGATATTGTTTTACATTATACTTTCTTTAAAGCTACCCACGATAACAGCTATGAAGCTATTATGGCTGAAGAACAACAAAAAAAGGCTAAACTAGAAGAGGCAAACTCAAAATAAGAGTTTAATCAAAGAAAAACGAAAAAAAAAAATATGTTATATATTGTGTCTCTTGTTTAATAATCTGTACATAGAATATCCAGTAAATATTAATACCCTTTTTACAATTGTTTATTACAGTAAATTTAAAGTATTGAATCTATATAATGTGTTTATGTAACTATTTATTTGTCTGTACCAGACAAATTAATTATTCTTCTGGACCATCAATCATAATCTTGATAGCTTTACCTTCTTTGGCAAACTCATAAGCTTTAATAGCATCTTTGAAACTAAATCTATGTGTAATTAAAGGTTTAACGTTAACTTTACCTGAACCAATCAATTCAACAGAAATTTTATAATCATCAACAGAGTATCTAAAGACACCTTTAACAGTTAATTCATTTTCAGCAACATAGGCAATTGGGAAATTATCCATAGTTGGAGCACCCATACCGACTTGCACATATCTACCCTTTTTCTCTAATAATTTGATTGCATTGGCAATACAGTATTGATTACCAGTTGCATCCATTGCAACGGTTGGTCTTTCACCATTCCATTCTTTTAAAATATATTGTAAAATATCATCAAAAGATTTACCCTTTGAATTTAAAACATGTGTTGCATACCCATTATCAAGGGCAAATTGTAATTTTTCATCAATTATATCAATTAAAATAATTTTAGACGCACCATAAGCTTTGCCAACTGCAGCGATTAATAAACCGACTGGTCCGGCACCAAAGACAACTAATCTATCACCAATTGTAACTTGAGCTAATCTAGTAGCATGTGTACCAACTGATAGTGGTTCCACCAATGCACCTTCTTCTAATGAGACATGATCTGGTAATTTATAACAGAAATCTTCTGGTAATAAATAGTATCTAGCCAATGTACCATCGTATGGAGGAGTGGCAGCAAATGCCATTTCAGGGCACAAGTTATAATTACCGCTTTTGTATTCATATGAATGTCTTGAAGGAATACCTGGTTCACATGCGACTCTATCACCGACTTTTAAAGTGGTAACTTTTGAACCAACTTCAACAACAACAGCAGCAGATTCATGACCCATCACCATTGGAGAGGTAACAACAAATGAACCACAGTTACCGTGTTGATGGTAGTGTAAATCACTACCACAGATACCTGTCTTTTTAATAGCTAATTTAACATAGTATGGATCTTCAATCTTTGGAACAGGTCTATCTTCAAAGACTAAATCTTCGATCTTTCTTAAAACTAATGAGATGTTATCGGACATTGTAAATAATTGAATATATATGAATAATGATATATAGATACAAAGTTAGAAATAAAAAAAAAAGAAAGAAATGAAAAGGTAAAATATAAAACAAACAAAAAGGATTGAAATGAATATTTATATTTATACAAAACTTTAATATAAAATTCAAATTTTGGAATTTTAAACGTGGGGTGCTTTGATTTACAAATTATTTATTTATATAAAATGTGGTTAGGGGTACATTTCCTAATTAGTACTTCTTCTACCAAAATTATTACGAGGGAGCGAGGGGAGTACCGCATGATATTCCTCCAAATGAACCCTTTCGCGTTTGAACTGGAGATAAATTTCTGGCGTGTTATATAATATAAATTGTGAATTTGTGCAGGCTCGGTATGAGATAGATGCGTGCGGTACGTATATTTCACTTCCCCCAGCTTCTTTCCTAATTCTCTGTATAAAACGTATATATACTAGTGAAGCGTCACAATTCTTATATAGGAAATTTAACCATATTTCACTTCGACTATACTTCTACATTTGTTACCATTATACAATGTGCGGCTTTACCTATTGGATATATATGGAGTTTATAGCTGAAGAATAAATAAATAGAAAGTTATATATATATATATAATTTTTTTTATATAAAATCTTATTTAGTATCTTTATAATAGACACCTCTAAAGAAATCCATTGCATTGGTGAAAACAACCAATAAGATACCACCACCTGGACCTAATCTTAAAACTTTTGGTAAGAAACCTTTATATAAAGCTGCAAAACCTTCTTCTTTTAATATAATACTTAATGAAGGAAGAGTCCAATTATATTTACGAGCAACACCTTCAATAACTGGAGTATTTTGAATTCTTGATTTAACAACATCAAATGGAGTATTAATCATTGTACCAACAGTACCACCAATTGCACCACTAATTAAATCATTTAAAGTTTTTTCAGTTGAAGTTTCAGCTTTTGGTAATAAAGTACGAACTTGGAAAATAACACCGAAATAACCTGCATTCCATGAAATATGTCTCCATAATGTAGCTTCTAAACCATTATAAAGAGCTAAAACACCTTCTTTTCTAACAATATCTTTAACAACTTCACCCATACCATTATATTTAGAAGTTTTATCTTGTAATCTAATTTTAACTAATTCAAATGGAACAACAACAAATGATTCAGTTGCACCAGCTGTAGCACCAGTTAAAATTGCCAATGGTTGAGTCATTTTATCAACACCAAATGCTCTTCTATAAACTTTACCCCATTCATCATTAGCTGCAAATTTAGTAGCTCTTTTTGGAGCTTCCATTAAAATTGGAGCAGAGATACCTTTATATAAACGTGCTGGACCTTCATTTTTAACAATTTTAGTTATACAATCAACAATACCTGAATATTCAGCTTGAGCTCCTGAACCAACTTGTAATTGAATTCTAGTCTTAACCACATCAAGTGGGTACATGACTAAAATTTCAGAGACACCAGCAATGGCACCTGATAAAAATTGATAAACAAATGGTAACGCTACGATATGTTAGTATATGATGAATGGATGGATGGATGGATGGATGGATGTACGAATGTATACTTACGTCTTTGATCTGACATTGTTTAAATGAATAATTGAATATATGTATATATATGTCAATGATATATGGATAAATAAAATAAAATATGTAAAATACAATGAAATTTTCAAAGAGTAAAAGAAATACCAAAAGAAATTTTCAACAAAAAAAAAAACAGTTCAAGATGACTCAATAAAGTAAGGAAAACTTTGAATATATGTATAACGTAGATGTATATTATGTAATATAGTGTATGGCTTAAACTTTCCCTTCTTAGTAAATTATACAACCACAACCTAAAAAAAAAAAAAAAAAAAAAAAACCAAAACCCCTGCTAATTTAGAGAAACTGAAAGAGACAATGGGGCCAGTTTTTGGTAAAGGAAAATTTTGAATAACAATAAAAAAAACAATAAATATATCTCTTGTTAATGGAAATATATAAAAATTCGATAAAGCTATAAAGTATGTGTATTTACCAAATTGAATTTTTCAAGCGGTAATTTATATATACAGCAGTAAAACGTACTTTAGTATAGTATATAGCTAATGTATATATATATGGGTTCTATGACAGTTAACTGTATAAATGAAATATACTTCAATTGAATAAATTTAACTAAATAAGCTTTATACAAAATATATCTAAGGATATTATTAAAAGAAATATTTAAAGAGATATTTATATATTTATATAATTATATATTATAAACCCTATATAGTAATATACCCTATATATTCCCCACCCCTAAGTAGTCAATCGATCATATCGAGTATCCATGTATCACTTCACCTATACTCATATCATTATCTTTATACTAGTATATATATACTATATATGCTATATAGTATATAGTAGTATTATATAATATAGTTATACTACTGCATAGCTATGTATAACTGTATGATACTGTATGCCACTACGTATAAAACAGCACTCTATAGGCTATAAAGTAAATTCATAACCGCTAACGGCCATATAAAACACAAATATAAATTATGGCTGTGTGTATAAGTGGGGGAGGGGAATGGAAGGAGGCCGATTTTCAAAGGATCGAAGCGGAGGGGAAATTTTACAAATTTTAAGGTCATGCCTCTATTTAGTGGTGGTGTATTGGTGTATATATATATATATATATATATGTATAGCTCTACAGCGTATAATTAAATAAATTTCAAATCCGTCAAGGCCGTGACGTGCGTATTCGTAATTATAGAGTGGTACGCGCGAGATTTTATATCTAGCGGGCAACGCCCAGGCAAAAAAGTAAATTATACGCACGGCGTACGCACACATTTCAAAATTTTTGTAAAACGTACGCAGTTACAAATTTTACAGAAAATTTTATTTTATCTTCACCCGTCAACGGAATCGAATTGGTAGGTAATTTACAATTTACATAAGCATATGCTATATATTTATTATGCACTTATGTAAGCTTGACTTAAGCGAGAAATTTTTTACTCTTAATGGCAAAAATATTATAATAAAAAATTTTCTTTTTTTTTTTTTTTTGTTAGTAATAATAAATGTTTATCTAGACAATCAATTAATTGATTTTATATATATTATATACAAATACATATAAATATTTAATTTGTTTATTGCTATATATAATTATATTTTATTTCTTTATACTATATTACTTTATGTACTATATTACTATACTATATTAATCACTACAATATGTTTTCAAGACAATTAATTAGATCAACCGCTCAATTATCAAGACGTTCAATCAATGTCAACCGTATACCCTCTTCATTATCTATTATAACTTCTACTCCATCACAACAACAACAATTTAAAAGATTTTATCATCCTAAAGTTATTGATCACTATTCAAATCCTAGAAATGTTGGTACTATGGATAAGACTTTAGAGAATGTTGGTACAGGTTTAGTTGGTGCACCAGCATGTGGTGATGTTATGAGATTACAAATTAAAGTTAACGATGAAACTGGAATTATCGAAGATGTTAAATTTAAAACATTTGGTTGTGGTTCAGCTATTGCTTCTTCAAGTTATGCTACTGAATTAGTTAAAGGTATGACTTTAGATGAAGCTGCTTCAATTAAAAATACAATGATTGCTAAAGAATTATCACTACCTCCAGTTAAATTACATTGTTCAATGTTGGCTGAAGATGCTATTAAGAGTGCAATTAAAGATTATAAATCAAAGAGAGCTAGTAGAAAACCAACTTTAGGTCCTGATGCAACAACTACTGCATCTTCAACTGCCACTACTCAATTATAATCTTTTATTTAATCATTTATTCCCTCATTCATTCATTCATTCATTTATTCCATATATTACTACAATGAGTAATATATATTTACTACTACTATAACTGATACTGCTATCATTAAATAACCATTTGTCTTTATTGTATATGGATTTGACATTTTTTATACATTAAAACTGGTTTTACCGGAGTTTTGTCTATAATTTTTTTCTTTTTTTTTTCTTTTTTAGGGGGAGTTTTTTGTTTCCCTTTGTGTATTTTTTTATACTGTTTTTATTTCATTTACGGTAATGAAGAATTAGTTTAAATTTTTTGTTTTGTTTTTTGTAAATTGTAAAGAGAGAATGCCGAAGGCAAAAGAGGGAAAGAGGGAAAGAGGAAAAGAGGAAAAGAGGGAAAAAGGGAAAAAGGGAAAAAGGGAAAAAGGGAAAAAGCTATTTTTCTAATTTTAATTCAGCTATACTTAGTAATCCTACACCATCAACGTATTCATCCCATAAATCATCGGTCTTTAAAGTTTCAACTCCGTCGTTCCAATTAAAACTTTCAGTTAACCAACTACCATAGTCATTATTATTAAATTTATAACTAATTAAAAATGACCATAAACTTTTATAACAACCACCTAATGCACATGCATCACTCAAATCAATTTTAAAATTACCACCTAATGCACCTAGAATTGAACAGTATTTCTTAACGATTGAATAATTCTTAGATGAACCTCCAACAAAGAAAACTTTATTAGGTCTTGCTAATAATGCTTTATCAGATTGAACAACACCATCTGATTCAATACTAGTTGAATACTTGTGTAACTTATCTAATGTTTTTAATTCTTTACTGGTAAATTTAGCAACATTCTCTTCTTCGGAATTGGATTCTAACATTGGTCCAACACGTAATCTACATGATAATGCTTGTGATTCAATGATTGAATTAACATCTTGTTCAATACCCCATTCAATTTCAACCAGTTTACCTTCTTTGAAACTGAAACGACGTTCGGTAGGTTTCGCATTTGGAATAATTTCACCAAGCGGGAAGTAAATCCCAACTTGTAAATTGTCGTTTAATGGTTTAGATGAATCTAAAATTTTATCAAATTTATCCCATCCGTCATCACCACCTTGTAAGTCATTTAATTTATCTCTAATCCTTTCACGTGCTAATGCACCATTACAGTAGCATAACATACCCATGTAATGATTAGCTAGTGTTGGATGCTTGAAAATATGATAGTTTTCACTAGGTTTATACTGATCGGTAACTAATAGCACAGTTGTTGATGTACCCATTGAAACTAAAATATCATTGTTAGATAGTGGTAATGCTAATATTGTGGCTAAATTATCACCGGTGAAGGAATAAATTTGACAGTTGGAGTTAAACCCATATTTTTCAACAAAATATGAACCTATAATACCAATTGATTTAGATCCAACAGGTTCCAATTCACCAAGTTTAGACTTCAATTCATCGACACCTTTTTTAACATCGTCAGAATCTGCAACATTATCAAATTCAGGATGAACACCAGCGGCAACTGCTAATAAATTATCGTCATATTTGGATTGCTTAATATCATATAAATTCATACCACAACCATCACTCTCTTCAATATTGGTAATTTCACTACATAGTAAAGAACTTAAAAATGATGAAATTAGTGAAATTCTATATGTTTCGTGATACTTAACAGGATCAACTCTAGTTGATAACTTTCTAATTTGAGGTCCAGTAAATCTATAGTGAGCTCTAGAACCTGTAATTTGAGCCAATTTATTGGCACCACCAACAGATTTTTCAAAAATTTCCAATTCTGGACCTGTTGAATGATCTTGCCAATTTGGCGATGTTTGGAATGTAAATGCATTTGGAACTAATTGATCTTTTAATGGTTTAGTAGAGATTAAATTTTTAAAAATATTAGGAGCTGAAGATGACCAATAAACTGACCCGTGTTGTTGACAAGAACCACTTAAACCTTTAACTTTATTGAATGGGAATCCATCATTAGACATCTTGGTAAATACTAAATCTAATGCTTCAATCCACATCTCAACAGGTGCATAAATTTCACCTGTTTTTTCAATTGAGATAACACCTTTCTTAATACCATATTTTGGACCTAATTCAGAATCAAAATCAACACGATATGTTGAATGATGTTTTAAATTGGAATAAGTGGTAATGATCTTCAACTGTTGAGTTGATAAATCAAAACCTAAGAATAATCCATCCGATAAAGTCATCTTTATAATTCAATTGTAGTTGCTTGTTGTTGTTGTTGCTTAGACTTGTTAGGTAACCAAGTGACTGGATTTTGATTATAAAATTTGAAAGGAGGTAGAGTAACAATTAATGTTAAAATAATAAAACCAATAAAAGTGAAAACAGTAAATATTAAATCTTGTTTCAAAAAACCAACTATAAAACTAATAATAGCACCAATTGTTAAAATTAAAGTATAATATGTTTCTGCTAATTTTTGACCTTTAAAATCAATATTTGCTTCTAAGTATGGTTGGATTGAGTCCATAGTATATTAATAGATCTTATTTTGAAAAGAAAAGAAGAAAAAAAGGGATTGACAGGTTACTCTGTATATATAAATATCTTATTATTCAAATTGAACAGCGATATGATATCATGATATAAATGTAGATATATATTTTTGCATCAAATAGTATTATAATAATAAACACTTAAATAAAAATGCATATCGATCTCTCTCTCTCTCTCTCGCACTGTAACGTGTACAATTAAAATGCACTCAATTTTTTTTTTGTTTTTTGTTTTTTAAGTGACCATGGAAAGACTTCCGTTTTGGTCAACTGAACCGGCGAATTGACCCAGTATTGTAAATTGGCAGAATGTATTATATATAACGATTGTATATGTTATTATATAGCGTATACGAATAGACTTTGATTAAATCCGAACAGTCTGTTATTGTTATTAATTGTATTAGTTTATTCATCTATATATGTTAAATCTCTATAAAAAACACATTTATCCTTTATTATCTGTAATCTTCCTTTTCGCTCTCAAATCAGCCTTATATAATGATCTTTCACGCATTTTTTGACCCCATAAAATCAATACAGCTGCACCTGAGAACCCCCAAAGTAATACGAATGCACTTATAGTACTAGTCCATCCAATACCTATATTATCTATTTGAATTAAACATGTACCAGATGCAATTGCCCCACCAACCAGATATCTAGCCATATAATTTGAAGCAATTGCATCACCTTTCAAACTGGGTAAACAGTCGACACAGTATGCATTTAAAGATGTAAAACCTAAAGTTTGACCAATTGCTGAAAAATACATTGAAATTATAGGTAAAACCATTCCACCTTTTTTTTTCTCTAATGACCATCCATATATGATCATTGCTATAGGTTGTACCAAACAGTGTGATATCACTAGAGATCTTAATCTATCCTCGGGGACTCTTTCACCATTTCTCTTTTTAATCCATTTTCTAACTGTATAATCAGAGTAGTAACCACCTGTGAAAGCACCTGTTAGATAACCAAATCCAGGAGCTAAATAAAAAAGTGACCCTTTCACTGGAGATGTCAAATTGAATCTTGGATTCATAACATGTCTAATTGGTGTTAGTAATCCATACATGTTATAAGTATAAGATATACTAATAAAACCTGCAAAGATTAAATTTTGATATCTAAACGCTTTAATGACTCTTAATGGATTATAACTCACAAATACAAATTTTTTACCAGTTTTCCGTTTCAATTCATTTGCTAAAATAATTCTACCGGTTTCTTTAATAACAAGTAAAATTAATAAACAATCAAGCATAGAGAGTCCAAATATAACCCAAAATATAACTTGCCATTTGGTATATGTAATAATTAATCCACCAATGACAGGACCAGTACAAGGACCAAGTTGAGTACCAATTAAGATCCATCCTAAAGCTCTACCTCTTTCTTTTGGTATTTTAATATCACCAATTATACTACCTCCAATACTGAAGCAGACTGTACCACTAATCGATGATAAAACTCTAAAAATGAAAAACATTGCCAAATTTGTTGAAATTGCAGTTAATAGTGTAAATATGGCAAATGCAAAAGTTGAACCAAATAAAGTAATTTTTTTACCATAGATTGGACCTAGTGGACTTAACAACATTGGTGAAATTGACATTCCAATATTGAAAATTGCATTTGAAAGATTAATCATTTGTGAAGTTGTATTAAAATCTTGTGCAATTTCAGGAATTGCAGGTGCAAATGCTAAATTTGACACTGGTGATAAAAAACATGTAAATGCAATAATTGCTATAAATTGATTTTTTTGAAAATTTGTAAAACGACTATAAAAAGGATCATCATCAGTTAATGGTGGTAATGTAGTTACTATCTTGGTTAACTCTTTTGATAAATGAATAGAATTTGAAGATGGTTGCAAAGGATCATTATTATCCTCTTGATGGTTAGTAGTTATATCATTGACCAAAACGTTTGAATTATCATTAGTTTGTAAACTTGATACTATAGATTCTAATTCAAGGTCAGTAGTATCTTTATCAATATCATTAATCTGAGACATGGTTATTATTAATATATACTTCTATACTTCTTGTCAATATTCCATTACGTAACGATAACTTTTGTTTCAATATCTCATAAAAACCAATACATATATCTATATATATCCTAATAACTATCAAAATTTGATATATGATTCATAGCATACAGTATATATATATAACGAATAAATAGCTACAATTGTACAAAAGCAGATGATCTGTATATAAAAAAATGAGTCAGGACCTAGCAAAAGAAAATCACAAATTAAACCCATTAAGCCGTAAGCGATCGGTTAACTGCCGAAGTTGATAATTTTTTTTTTTCAACATTTAAGTAATATATTATGTAATTATCCGGCTGTGTAAAACAAATAATATTATTAATTAACTCCTTACACCATGAAGTTTATCATGTGACTTTCATTGCGTGATTAAAAGAAAATGAAATACGAAAAATTACATAATACATAATACGAATGTGGGGTAAATTAAAGCAAAAAGACAAAAAAAAAAAAGGCATGTGAATTGTTTGATTTTAGGTTAATTAACAAAATTACATGTGCTTTTTAATTTTGCCCTTTTCTGTTAGCTTTAAAAATTTATTAGTTAAATTTGCGTATTAAAAGGATTTAACATACCCCACACATAAATAGTCATTTATTTTTTTGTTAAAAGATGCATGTGTATTAAGTTAAAGTGGTGTCATAATTATATACTGCATGTGATTGAGTTTTGTACTGTATATATAAAAGGATATATCCTTTTATTTGTCTATTACATCAGTCTTTTATATCTTTTATATATAGTTTATAACTTTATAGTATATAAATATATACATACATACGATATGACATCAACAGTTTTACCACAATTTAAAGAACCAAATCCTTCAGACCTTATATGGTCTGAAAGATTAAAGGTTGATTTTGATATCAATAAGATGCATGAATTTTTAGAAGGATCAGAATCAAATTCTTTAGAAATTTTAAAAATTATGCAACAGATTGAAAGAGATCCAATTTTAAACGTTGATACATCATATTATGAATTTAATAAAAAAGAACATCGTGAAATTACAGCAGCAAAAATAGCAAGACTATCTAAATATATTGAGTTGGATGCACCAGATTTTCAAACTTTCCAAAATAGATTAAATACAATTGCAATTGTTGATCCACAACTTGGTACAAGAATTGGTGTTCATTTAGGTTTATTTTTAGGTGCGATTAAAGGTAATGGTACAAAGGAACAATTTAATTATTGGGCAATTGAAAGAGGTGCAATGTATATGAAGGGTATATATGGTTGTTTTTCAATGACTGAATTGGCTCATGGTTCAAATGTTGCAGGTTTAGAAACAACTGCCACTTTTAATAAATTAAAAAATACAATAACTATAAATACACCTCATGTTGGTGCAACCAAGTGGTGGATTGGTGGTGCAGCACATTCTGCAACACATACAGTTTGTTATGCTAGATTAATTGTTGATAATAAAGACTATGGTGTTAAAACTTTTATAGTTCCATTGAGAGATTCAAATCATGATTTATTACCAGGTATTACAATTGGAGATATTGGTGCTAAAATGGGTAGGGATGGTATTGATAATGGTTATATTCAATTTACCAATGTTGAAATTCCAAAAGAGTATCTATTGTCAAAATTTACAAGTATTGATGAAGATGGTGAAGTTGTTGATCCACCTTTAGCTCAATTGGCATATGGTGCATTACTAGGTGGTAGAGTTACAATGGTTACAGATTCTTTTAGAACAAGTGAACGTTTTATTACAATTGCATTAAGATATTCAGTTGGTAGAAGACAATTTTCAAATAAAGGTGCCACTGTTGAAAATCAATTGATTAATTATCCATTACATCAACGTCGTTTGATTCCATATTTAAGTTGGACATATGCAATGTCAATTGCATCAAATGAAATTGAATCTTTTTATAAACAAATTTTAAAAGAATTGGATGAAGGAGTTGAATCACAAAATTTTGATAAATTGAAAATTGCAATTGATAATTTGAAAATGTTATTTGCAAATTCTGCATCTTTGAAATCAACCTGTACATGGTTATGTTTATCATTGATTGATGAATGTAGACAATCATGTGGTGGTCATGGTTATTCTTCTTATAGCGGATTTGCTAAAGGTTTCATGGATCATGCTGTTCAATGTACTTGGGAAGGTGATAATAATGTTTTAGCACAAAATAGTGGTCGTATCACTATTCAAAAAATTATTTCCTTTTTGAAAACTGGCAAGAAACCAAAAGGTGATTATTCTTTTATTTCAGAAGCTACCAAAAAAACTGATGAAATTATTTTAAATGAAAATAATTTAACTCATTTAGATCAATTACTCAAATCTTATGATAATCTTATCTATAGAATTGGATTAGACTCAATTGAAACTTTAAAGAAAAATTCTAATGATTGGGATTCAATTTCTTCTGAAAAATTAAATCTTTCCAAATTATATGCAATTAGATATATGTTGTCTAAATTTATTACTAGAATAAATAAATTAGATGGGGACAATAACGGTGGAATTGATAAATACCTTGTTAACTTGGCACAAGTTTTCGGATTGAGTAACATAGAAACTTTTGGTTCATGGTTCCTTCAATATAATATTATTTCAAGTGAGAATTTCAAAATTTTGAAAACTAGACATGAATGGTTACTATCTGAATTGAGAGAACAAGTCATTGGATTGACTGATTCATTCAAATTTAGTAACTTTTTCATTAATTCATCATTGGGTGGATTTAATGGAGATATTTACAATGATTATTTGAAAATTGTCAAGAGCCACAATGATCCATCTGTTACAAAAGCTAATTACTCAGCAGATTTAGAAAGTATGTTGAATAGAGGTACAGTTGAAGAAAGAGAACATTTTCAAAAAAGTACAGAAGTTTTGAAAAAGTTGAGTAATTAATTAAAGCTTATCTTTAAAGGGGGAGAGAGAGAGAGATAAGAAGAGGGATTTATTCTTTGTCTGTTGTGTTTCTTTGTATCTTTAAAACTTGTCTATTTTGTGTGAAAAAAAAAACCTCCTTTAAAACATATATAACTACAATTTTTCTTTATTAAAACCTATATAAATATATAGCACTGAATAGACACCATACAATATAGCCATGGTGATATGATTCTTATGTGTTGAATGTGTAATAATGTGGAAGGTTAGAGATTTGTGGTAGGTACAACTGTTTAAACTGTTGATCTCAGTTTCAGTTGAAGTTATTAGTATATAATAGATTATCAAACTAAACTAATATTTACCATAGCTAAGAACCCACAAATTGTATAACAATTCACCAGTGGGAAACCCACAAAACAAGTATATATAAAATTTTCCTAGTTTCATGTTGGATGAGAGAAAGAAAAAAGAAACAAATATCAGTCTATATAAATTATATAATACTGGAAATACTAGTACAACGTTGTATATATAGTATATATAGTAACGTATATATAGTATATACTATATATACTATTATATATATACCATGATATCAATAAATTAACTACAATAGGTAAATTCAAAACATTTAGTGTATAAACCATTATATTAAGGCGGCGTATTATACGATAATGTTCCATAAATCTTACCGAACGTTAAAATTTAAATTCTTTTTATAGGCGATTTGAAATTTGAAATTTCACTTTGAAGAAATTTGTTGATTTTGTGATTCCGGGGGATCGAGGGATGCGGAATTATTATTTTTTATCATTTTGTTCCCCCTGGAAAATCTACTCTCACGCTTGCAATTTATCTCATCCTGTATAGATTTTTTCTATAGCGTGGTATTGATTCATATAGTAGATTTAATATATTATATAGCATTTACATTATACAATACATTATATATACATTATATATACATTATGTATATTATATACTTTATATATACATTATATATATAATATATATTATATATATATTATACAATATATATATATATAGTAATAGTCTGCAGATAATATATGTCCGTAGATCATTGGATAATAAATTTCTTCTCCATGTCAAACTAAAAATATACATTTACTTCTATCAACAGAAATTTTCGATGACTATTATTATTTACAATGATGATAAAGAGTGGCTTTCTCAAAGATGATTATGATATATTAAACGAATATAAATTATAATGTATGTACTATGCCCTAGAAAAAAGACCAGCCATCTTTGAGTAAATTTTCTCCTTCGCGGCAGTAAAAAAAAAAAAAAAAAATTTACATACAAAAAAGATTAATTTCCTGAATGGGATAATTAATTAAATGTTTACAATTTCCCTAATGTGGTAATTTATGATCTAATAATTTATGCAAGTAATTAGAGAATCTTTTTATAGAAGCAATTAACAGTTATATATGACATGACAGGATATTAAGTAAGATGAAAAACCAGCCATCTGTTTTATTTTTAAACTATTTTTGCAAACTTGTATAGATCTAGTGGGATCAATAGGAATCAAATTTGGTTAATCAAATTGATATAAATATGGGCCTAAATCATCTCTTTATGAAGTTATTTTATTTCCATTTATTCTAATTTATTCTTTCCTTATTATCATCAAACAAATAAAGATATTACATTATCATCTAGAATACTATCAAAGCATTCAAACAAAACAAAACAAAAACATATAAATAAATTTCATACAATGCAATACAGAAACTCAGTCTTAGGTGCTATCTCATTAGCCTCATCTGCTTTAGCTGCTTACGTTCCATCTGAACCATGGACCACTTTAACTCCAGACGGAAAATTAGCTGGTACCATCACTGATTACTCATACACTTTCGGTATTGCTATCAACCCAGTTTCTACTACTTCTTCTACTGTTTCTGCTACTACCACAGCAAAGGCTAAGAGAGATGTTATTACTCAAATCGGTGACGGTCAAATCCAAGCTGATACTACTACCACATCATCATCTGCTAAGAAGACTACTGCTGCTGTTATCACTCAAATTGGTGATGGTCAAATTCAAGCTGACACCACCACTACTACATCATCTGCTAAGAAGACTACTGCTGCTGTTATCACTCAAATTGGTGATGGTCAAATCCAAGCTGACACCACCACTACTACCACATCTGCTAAGAAGACTACTGCTGCTGTTGTTACACAAATCGGTGATGGTCAAATCCAAGCTGACACCACCACTACTACATCTGCTAAGAAGACTACTGCTGCTGTTGTTACACAAATTGGTGATGGTCAAATCCAAGCTGACACCACCACTACTTCATCTACTAAGAAGACTGCTGCTGTTGTTACTCAAATCGGTGACGGTCAAATCCAAGCTGATACTACTACTACCTCTACCACATCTGCTAAGAAGACCACCGCTGGTGTTGTTACTCAAATCGGTGACGGTCAAATTCAAGCTTCTACTTCAACTAAGGCTTCTACCAAGACCACCTCTGTTGCTTCTCAAATCGCTGACGGTCAAGTTCAAGCTACTAGCTCTGCTGAAGCCGCTCTTGATGACAGTTCAAACCCAGTCGACTCTGTCGCTTGTTACAGCGAAGATGCATTAGCTTTATTATTAAACGGTACTGTCTTAACTGATCATGCTGGTAGAATTGGTTCCATCGTTGCTAACAGACAATTCCAATTCGACGGTCCACCACCACAAGCTGGTGCCATCTACGCTGCTGGTTGGTCCATCACTGATGATGGTAAATTAGCTATTGGTAACACCACTGTCTTCTACCAATGTCTATCAGGTTCTTTCTACAACTTATACGATGAATCCATCGGTGATCAATGTACTGAAGTTTACTTAGATGTTGTCGACTTAGTCAGCTGTTAAGTATCTCCTACTTCAAATCATTTAACAAACCACCTTTTGGTTTAATTGTATATTAGTTATTTATTGTCTCTTTTAATTCATGATCGTTCTTTTTCAAAATTCTTTAGCTTGCATTTCAATTTTTGGGTTTTTATTTTTTTCTCTACTGTGTTCTTTTATATCGTATTATATAAATCAAAATAAAAATATTAAAAAAAAAATTGTTTATTATTAACTTTCTTTTCTACATTGTAAATATTCTATCTACTCTAAACTACTTTAAAATATTGATACTTTACTATATACTATTCGACATCAATCATTATTATCCCTATTTAAAAATGGTGTATCTTAGTAGTAGTAGTAGTGGTAATGAATCGTTAATAAACTAATAATGTATGGTGTACAGATGTTATAATAACCAGTGCTACTTAACCATTAAATTTTTTTTGAAAAAAAAAACTTTATACATCCATGCACCGTTAATTTTCACGACTTTTTCAGTTTTTTTTTTTTGATTTTTTTTCCTCAAATTTTTCAGATTTTCGTGAGAACAAACAAAATAAACCAAATAGTTCATAATATTGAAGTATGTAAAGTAAAGTTATAACAAGAAGGATAGAATATTATTATACTAACTAAAATTTTTGTGTATTTTTTTCTTCAATAGATTGTATCAATTTCCAATCAGTTATATTTGATATTACTTATATTGTTTGAATATATATATAATATAAACCATGGTTGTCTTTACGAAAAACTCAATTAATTTGAGTACCACTACCAATTCAGTTAAAATTGCTGGTACTCAAGCATGTCAAGTGCGTTATAGAAGAACATTAGCATATCCATTCTACTCCAAGGCTGGTAATATGCCACCTCAAACTAAGAAAGGTAAACATACAGTTTTCAGAAGACTTATGGATGAATTTTTAGGTCCACAAAATTTCAAAGGTGAATTGTTTTTAAATAAATATTCATATCCAAATCAAAATCATACAACAAATTATATAGATCCACAATCTGAAAGAGGTAATGCTTTACTTTCTGCTGTGCAACGTAATTCTGAAGATATGGAAGCTTCAGATTTAGGTGAAGAATTTGATCCAGAAGATGAAGTTAGAACTAGACGTAAGAATCCATTGCAGCCATTCCCAATGAATAGAACTGCATTCACTAATGTTCAAGTTAGTAATGACACTAAGAAAGATATTGTTAATGATATTATAAACTTAAAGATGTCATCACAAAATGTTGCTCTTAAATATGGTTTAAAAATTCAAAGAATTGAAGCAATTGTTAAATTATATGAAATTGAAGAAAATTTAGTTTCTGAAGGTAAAATAAATCAGGATATGAAAAAAATGGGTACTATATTATATAAAATGTTCCCATTATATGAGCGTAATTCACATGCTGAAAACTTATCAGAAATTCCAATTCCTGAAAAAACATTAAAATCAAGATTCTTAACCATTGCTGAATCTGAACCATTTGGTCCAGTTGATGCTGCTCAAGAATTTGGTTTAGAACCAGCTGCTGTTACATTACAAAAATTATCAGAAGGTGGTGAACATTCTTCACATTCAAAGTTAACTTCAACTTCAAGCAAAAATCAAAAGAATACATTTATCGCTCCAATGTATGAAGGTGATAAAGTTGCATTCAAATTTACCGATGTTAAAGTTGGTCAAGTTGGTTACAGATATGGTATACATTCAAGAGATAACAGAAAGGATAGAAAGATTGGTTTCGATGCTTCTGGTAAGATGGTTTACTTACTAGAGTAAACCAATTGAAAATTTTTAAAAATTGTTTGAGATTAAAAAAGTATAATTACAGGTGAAAGCCAGTTGAGCAATTGAGCAATTTCCTTAAGTATTCTTTTTATGTAAATAGTAAAATATAATAATCATTGTATATCAAATTTTATTTTGTAAAAAATATATTAGTTATTAAAGTTTGTATCTTGAAGGGTAGCGTGTACTGTGTACCGTTTACCGCCATACTGCCATTGTACCGGGGCATATTTTACAAGAGAAAACTTAAAGTTGGGCTGACTTATCGAGTTATGGGTTAGTATATTCGGTGAACTGTAGGGGTGGATTGACTCTTTATTACATTCTACATTGTATATAGCATGCTAAGTTACAAAGAGAAAATATTTAACTTAGGTAATATGTTAGGTAAGCTTTTTTTCATGGCTTTATGAGTTATTCGTGTTAACTGTATGTCAAGGATGCAGGGCCCATAAACCTGCTGCCATGTCTAATGGATTGTTGATTTAAGGCCTTCAGTTAACCCAGTAATCTCATATTAAATTTTCTAAGTACTAATATAAAGATTGATACCGAAGATATCTTATATTTTAAGTCGATGTTAAGATTGATTGATGAGCAGAATGTTGAATTGTCAATTGAAGACTTTGAAAAGCTGAGTACATCTTAAAAGTTGACTCTCTGCTGGCTAATTCAATACACAACTATATTCATCATAATGACAACGTGATATAATAAGTAGAGGAGTATTGTATAGGTTGACTCACTTATTAATCAAGTTACAAACACGGTTTAACATGTATTAACACTAAAATTAACACTAAAGTATAAACTCAATAAATTTTCTAAATTTAATATGAATTGTAACGTCTTCTACCATGTACCCGTATATATAACAGAAACCTATAAACTACATGACTAGAAATAGTAGGCTATTAAAAACATCATGAGAATTTAACTTACTTTCAACAAAACCCCACAATTTAATTCATAAAGTATAATTATTACCTTTTTGTGGAGAAACAAACTTAAACGTCATTACAAAATTACAATCAACAGGATTATAATTTGGTGTTAACTACCGATTTGAAAGTTTAAAAATTCAAATATAAATTATACATGTTTAGCGAGCTGCTACGGAGTAAAGAGATCTGTCAGCCGGCTAGTTATATGTCCCGAAAAAGATAAGAATTGTCCTATGGCGTCATAATGAGACGTAAAGATAACTAGAGAGGGAGAGAAACAGCTGAAAGGGGGAAAAATAATAGATACAAATGATGAGTTTAGCTAGTAAAAAGATATGCCTAATGCCCGATTTCCAAACACTATAGATAATTTATAGCAATACCCTCACTTAAACTTAGGCCTATCAACATAATATATATATATATATACTGTATATATAAATGCCTATATATATGTGAAGTATAAAGTTATCAACATTACTTTCCGATAGTTATTATACATGGCACATATAACTATAAGTTTAAAACTTACAAAAAGATATAAAACGGTTAATTTATCTGTTATATAAAACTGTTATATAATATTATCATATATGGAAGCTCTCTTAGACTTTTCACTTTTATGGCGGCTACCGCTTACCGCATATATATATCATTAAAAAAAATTTGGAAATTTGGAAATGGCACGATTTTTTTTTTCTTTTACACCTCACTCCAAATATGCGTAACTGTATAATTTTAATATAGCTCGTACGCAAGAATTGGGAATTTTACTACGTAATTTCCCAGGAGATTTGGGAAAAACGTATAATCCTCGCGCGCGCGGATGCTTCAAAAAATTTTGTGTATGTTTTTGCCTCTCTCTTTAATGCTTATACTCATCTCCGTACTAAACAGATCATATATATGTATAATGTAGATGTATTTAAAGATGAGTATATAAACATCATGTAACTGCATATAAGTCAGTTTGGCATAGCTATATTTAAAGAACATTGAAAAGAGGAGGGAGAGAGATGTAAATTAAAAACGGCATTGATTTTGTTTTGCTTTGCCGTGCATGATGTAAGATTGTCAGCCTGCATTAAAGTCCTCGGGCGTCAACTTTATTTGGGGTTTTGTGGTTTTGGGGTTTTGAGGTTTTGAGGTTTAAATATTATACCAGTTTTTCAAATATATAAATAAATTACAGTTATATATATTATATATATTCGAAGAGATGATATAAACAATCAAGTGCTGAATAGTTTGATAGATATGTAATTCGATCAATAGCCAATTGTCTATTGTTTACGTAGATATGTAGTTATCTTTTATATATATTTATCTGATAAGGATATATTATATACACATTTGATAAGTGATAAACAATATGTACTTACAAGCGGATGATACAGTACTTAATGCTCAAATGTTTAACCCCCCCCCCCCCCCCCCCCCC
>JAJLSX010000014.1:120112-147328 GCA_030567815.1 Ogataea piceae | reverse complement strand
ACTGTAAATTAAGGAAAATTTTCCGAGGTAATCGATGCGGCATTTCAGAAAAAAATACTATAATCTGCAGTACAGACTATATACTTCTGATAGGATTTAATTTCATGCCCTGTGTATACCAGTGTGTACGTATATATTACCTAGTACGTAAGTGTATATACACCTTATAGACACACGGTATACAGCAGTTAAGCTTTTAACCTTAAACTGTAAACCCTTTGTTTGAATACAAAAGAGATGGTCACTTACCTCGGTTATTGAAGTGAATTTCAACAGAACAGCGATTATACTTTCCATTTAATGAAGTTATAAATAAGAAAGTAAGCATATTAAGTTGTTAAAGATTAAGTATTTTTGCAATTTTAAGCGATTATAGTGACTGTTTTTATACAAGAATTCTGATGTGAAAGCAACTGAGTAATTATCTATATAATTTTATAAGTAAAATAAGAAATTCTTTAACTTTATATCATGAACAATAGGCTTATATAACATATGAAAGGCTGAACAATATAATTTGTAGATAAAAGAAAAAAAATTACTATATAGATAGATCTGCGCATGAAGTAATCTGTGATTATTATATATGATTTTGTATGGCTATAAGCTATATTCAATCTGTGTACTTTATCGCCCATTCATCACCGGTGTTTATAAAAAAAGTTCATAGAGTTTCCCTAGTAGGATTATAGGCCTATATCACTAATAATATGTTTAATGACAGTTTTCACTTTGCTTTTTTTCTTTTTTTTTTTTTTTTTTATCTGTACACATGTGAAGCAGTGGAGGTTTATTTTACCACTCCTGTTGTGAACAGAACAGGCATAGTGGCTAAAAGTAAAAGATATCTTTTATTTAGTATAATTTTTATCTTCTGCATGATCAAATATATTTTATACATTTTATTCGTAATGTTGGGGTAGAAATTTTCGTATTCTTTTAAGAAAAAAAATTAATTCCTTAATTCTAAATATATATATATAATTGACAAAATCCCCGTATTTTTCTGATTTTGAAATTCATTTTGTGATTTTGATAATTTTTATTTTTATTTTTCATTTTTTTTTCAAATCGTTAAAGATTTATTATTACTTATATATATATACATATCAATAAATTATGGATAGTTCATCGCATATAGTTTCAGAAAAGTCACAACAGGCGCCATATACAGTTGATGAAGTTGATTCACAAAATTCCAAAAGTCCATTTGAAGAGACTACCCATCGTGGGTTGAAAAGTAGACAAGTCCAACTTATAGCATTAGGTGGTGCTATTGGTACAGGTTTATTCGTGGGGTCGGGTTCTGCTTTAAGTACATGTGGTCCAGCAGCTTTACTTATTGGATACTTAATATTATCAGTTTTCGTTTGGTCAATTATGAATCAATTAGGTGAAATGGTTACATTCATTCCAGCTCCTGGTAAAGCTACACTTTTCGCTTTATGTGAAAGATATACAGGAAATAAATCATTAGCATTTGCTGCTGGTTTAAATTTAGTTTATGCACAAGGTTTATTAACACCTGCTGAAATTTCTGCATCTGCTTTTGTTATTCAATATTGGACGGATTTAAATGTTGCCATTTGGATTTCAATCTTTTGGGTTACAATGGTTGCATTAAATTTCTGTGCTGTTCAATTTTTTGGTGAAACTGAATTTTGGATTTGTTCAATTAAAGTTATCACTATTATTGGTTTAATTATTGTTGGTATTGTTATCTTTTTCGGTGGTGCTCCAAAATCAGATGGTGTTTTAGGTTTCCATTATTGGAATACTCCAGGTGCATTTACAGAACATTTAACTCCAGGTAATACTGGTAAGTTCTTAGCTTGTTGGACTTCAATTATTAAATCAGCATTTGCTTTCATTTTATCTCCAGAATTAATTACTTGTACTGCAGGTGAAGTTGAACATCCTCGTGTTAATTTACCAAAGGCAACATCTAGATTCATTTATCGTTTAATCTTCTTCTATATCTTTGGTGTTCTTGTTATTGGTGTTATTGTTGGTTATAATGATTCAAGATTAATGTCTGCCATTTCATCAGGTGCTACAGGCGCAGGCGCTTCTCCTTTCGTTATTGGTATTCAAAATGCAGGTATAAAAGTTTTAAACCATATCGTCAATGCTGCCATTTTAACTTCTGCATTCTCAGCTGGTAACTCATTCATGTATGCCTCTTCCAGAGCTTTGTATTCAATGGCTATTACTGGTGATGCTCCAAGGATTTTTGCCAAATGTAACAAATATGGTGTTCCATATTATTCAGTTTCTGTCATCTCTGCAATCTCTTTATTAGCATATCTAAATGTTTCAAATTCATCAACTGTTGTTTTCACTTGGTTATCTAATATTTCTACAGTTTCTGGTTTCATTTCCTGGATTTTTGTTTCAATTACTTACTTAAGATATAGAAAGGCTATATCATTCCATCAATTAGATGACAGAGTTACATTTAGACCAAAGTTCCAAATTGTTGGTGCTTACAGTTGTATAGTCTTTTTCAGTTTGATCTCTATTACTAATGGTTATGCCGTTTTCTTTGATTGGAGTACTTCTGATTTCTTTGCAGCTTACGTCACTATTCCTATAGTTGTTTGTTTATATCTAGGACACATGATTTGGTTCAAGAATTACAGATTATTTGCTCCTCCTGAAGAAGTTGATTGTTTCACAGGTTTGGAAGAATCGGAAATCGAGATGAATGAATATAACCCACCTGTCCCAAGAAACTGGCTCGAGAAGATTTGGTTCCTTATTGCTTAACTTATGTCCACTTAATGAAAAATTTTATTCCTTTTTCTACGTATTTATTTCAATTGTAAACTTGTTACATATAATATTCTGCCTGTTTCAAAGAGACTGGCTTGGAAAAATTTGGCTCTTTACTGCTTAACTTATTCTTATCTAAAGAAAAAAAGGTATTTCTTCTACTTATTTATTTTAATTGTATATTGATTACATATATTTTCACGCTTCAACTTGATTCCAAATTTATTTATTATAGTGGTATCGCATACCTTTTGATCAATGTAACTAAAATTTAAGACTCTAAGCAATCGTGATATTGGTCAATGGTGAAGGACGTGACATAACACCAGTAGGTATCGCAGTTACTAGACTCAGAGCAATTTAAAGTAAATGGTGATGATCTTGTAGCAAAATTTTCATACATCTGTAATCCTTTTGAACCACGTTTGATCTGCTCGCTGACCAAGTGCCAGTAGGTGGCGTTTAATGGAGATGTGGTAGGCCAGTTTTCTACTTGATAATCTTCTCTGGCATCATACTCTAAAGACCAAATTGGTGCTGAACCGTTGGAAGCGAAAGTTTCATTAAGCATGGTGTAGTAAGTTAACGAATTCATTACAGAGAAAGTTTTTGAATCAATCTCCAAAACTCTAAATGAAGGATTGAGTTTCTGCCACGCAGTTACAGAAGGTGCAATCCATGCATTTGCAACTACATGATCAATAGTTTTTGTATTATCTTTGTATAAAACTTTAAACTCATCTCGATGAGTATGTCCATTGAATATGCCAGCAATTGTAAAAGGAGAAAATCTTTCAATTATTTGAGCAAGGATATTGGAACAAGTTGGAAGCATATCAATGCCAGCAGGAACATGCATCAATAGCCAAACTCTTTCATTTTGCCTTTCAGCCTCTAATAACTCATCGACTAAAAACTTGAACTGTCCAAAAGAATCAAAGTCTGATACAATATTAATATACGAATAAAAATTGGACTTATACCAAGGGTTTGAATTTAGAGCGATAACTTTCAAACCACGTGCAGTCTTAACACTAAATCCAGTGTAATGTTCTTTGGCTTCATTCGCGTGTTTTAAATCAAGCCAATTGTAATCAAGCCAAAGATCAGAAACAAGTTCCACATTCCAATCAAACAAATTGCTAAATCCATATTTTTGTTGGCCTAGTTGGGCATATGGGAAAGTATCATGGTTACCAAGTACAGGGTATAACGAAACATTCTGTAATTTATACTTTAAATCTCTAAATATTATGGATTCGGATTCTATCGTGTCTTGATAGTTCATATATTGTAATTCACTATGATCCACCAAATCTCCTGTGAAAATTACAAATTCAAATGTCAAGTTTTTGTCTTTTTGTAAAGTTGAAATTGAATCTAAAGAGCTATTAACTAGGACTTCGGGAGTATCGCACATATAATTCCCAAAAGTGAAAGCTGGTGACCAAACAGTTGAATTAGGTCCAATCCAATCCCCTTTTTGAAACTTTCCTTTGATATATGAAGAGTTGTAAAAACTAAAACCATCCCTCAAATCATTTTCATTCCATGAATCTGAAAAATCATAATTATCAGGAACTGGGGACTCATTTTGAGAATGGGGTGTACAGCACATTCCTGTAGTACAATTTGATTCTCCTCCCACGACATAGTCTAATTGTAAATGAAAATCAGAGATATGTAATACATTAAAAGTTTCATTCCCCGGTTCAGGTGCTACATTATATTCTTCCAATTTCTCACTTCCTTTCCAAAGATTGGATGCATCAATATGTGGAGGGTCAATATATGGGCATTGATCTTTATCTATATAGTGACAGAAATAATGGCTGTCTAAACTTTTTGGATCCATAAATGACAACATATCCACAAAATTTGACCCAAACCCAGATCTTTCCAATGTATCCCTACTGAAATACAATTTACAAGAAGATTCGGTGAAATGTTGAGAAGAATGGCACCATTTTTCAAATATAATTGGAATCAAATCTGGTCTACTTTCAGTTAGTTTTTTACCAAACTCAAGTCTCTTCTTACACTTCTCACAAGTAGAAATTTTAGAGTCATTTGAGATGGAGTTTAACGATTCAACTCCATTTTTAATAAGTAGTTCATCAACTGGAGAATCGCTCACTTTGAATTGATTGGTATTTATTCTTGTTGCGAAAATCAATGGGTTCAATTCTAGTATAATCGTTAAAGAAAGTAAAAATATTATGCATACCACATACATTTCAGAAGAAGAAAATAAACAACTATGAACTCTTGTTTGAATCAAATGATCTCATATAAATAAAATATGTCAATTGATCAAAACTAAAGTTATCAATAGCTAAAAAAAATAGTAGATTCTGTAAAGATGAATAACAGATAAATATATGTTTATTTAATAATTTTAATAATTAATTAATCTTCAAATTTATTATTTAAAAATTAAAATCCATAAAGCCGCAAGAAATTTAAAACTGAAGTTTGAAATTTGCCAAAAATGAATTACATTTTTCTTAAAAAAATTATAACAGTCAGTTTGTCCGAGCGGTTAAGGAGAAAGACTTGAAATCTTTTGGGCTTTGCCCGCACAGGTTCGAATCCTGTAGCTGACGTTTTTTTTTTGAATCTGCATTGCAGTAATTCTGAATCTAAGTACATGTGTATCTATAAGAAATGGATATCTCAGCTTGTGTTTTTTTTTTTTTCAATTTTTATTTCTACACTCTTACACTCCTACAATTTTATCAACAACTTATAAATATCTAGGTATCTTTTCAATATACATATTAACTATATAAAATAATACACACCATAATACTATTTCTTTTACCTATAAACTTATAAAGTATTATAAAGTATTATAAATTTATAATGTCTTAAAAATACTGAAATTTCAAAAAACAGAAAACTTCTCAGTACCTGCTTAGAAATGAATGCCCCATGGGCCATTCATTGCCCATTGGAATATTATACATAAATTTATACGGTATACCACGTCACTTCCCCTCCCACATGTGGTGCGAGCAACATTTACCATGCAAAGTAAACTTCTAGAAGTTTTTAGCATATAAATACCCCGCATCCCTTACGTACGTACGCGCAATTTTTTTTTACCTACCGGCATCTTCTTCACTCCACTCCCCGCTCCGCTCCCACTCTCCCCTTGAAGAAAAAAAAAAGTTTTTTAAATTCAAAATGAAACGGCCGGTATACCGCGCCATATCTTGTACAAACTTTCACGACATATAAATTATATACGTCAAAGTACCTACGCACGGTGTGAATTTGTCCATCTTTACAGCCCATTCCGGCAAACGATTCAACGGTGCAATTAAAAATTTGTGGCCAGCTCCATCCCCTCCATCTCTCCGGTGGCCATAATTAAATTAGTCATACATTCTTGCATTGCGTACAAAATTTAAGGAAAAGAATCTTTTTTTTTCCATTCGTTAATGGATAGTATAAAAACAGAAATATATATATATATATATATATATGTACTATAAATATAAATATATTCAATACGTGTAGTATGAATTGTGTATATAAACATTACAACGTAGAAGTTCTTGTATAAATAAATCTGGAAAAGTAAGCAATTAATAAATAACATCTTTACACATGAATTATAAGTAACTAAAACAGAAGCTGCGAGCTGCACAAGAGCGCAGGCTTTTTTGAGCCTGCGTATATATAAACAAAAAAAAAGAAAAAAAAAACATGCTATGGCCTTTTAAAGAATGTATTATACACTTAATATATTATATAGTAATGACATTTTTAACAATAGAGTTTATATACAAAATCACATTATATTAAACTATCAAGTAAGATTAGATATCAAAAAAGATAAATACTTAATTATACAGAATTAAACTCACTCACCGAATTTCATTTCACCCCTCCATCTCTGTATATATATATTTTATTCTTTCTATCTTTGTTATTCCCTCTGTTTATTAAGTACAATAGAGTCTCTCAACTGTACAGACATATAAAGAGATGACAGAGGCAGATACAGGACCTCATGTACTGAGGTCACTTGGTGCTGTTGGTTTGAATATAACTGACACAAAGGGTAGTCCAGTGCCAGCTACTTCTATAAATATCAAAGTTAGTATATCTGGTTCAAGTTCCACAGCATTAAATAATTTAACATCACCACCTTCTGAACATTCAAGTGGGTCATTTGAAGACACAAATCATCTTTTAACTCAACACAGTTCACAATCGCATCATCATTCTCCAATTACTGGTGGCAGCTCCATACCCAAGAGGCCTTCACTATTGAATAGAAATCATTCATCTTCACATCATACACTATCAGATCTTGCTCATAAAGTTGGTGAAATGTTCCCACTTTCAAGAACAAATTCAAATTCTCTGGGGTCTTCACCTGCAGTTTCTCCTAGTATATCAAGAAATGGATCAACTGCATCACTGAACAAACTATTGGAAAATTTCCAAAATTATAGACCTTCAATAACCACGAGAAAGAGTACAGCTTCATTAGTTAGAAGTCCATCAAGGGAAAGTTTTTTCACAAAGAGCAAGAAAAAAAGTTCTTCAAATACTCCAATAATAGAATCTGGATCTGAGTTATCTTTAAATAATTTATCAAATAATAGAGAGTTCCCTTCTTCATCTCATTCAAATCATACAAAAGTTAAAGAGACTCATTATGTCCACGTTGACTATAATCCAATAACAAGAAAGAGAGTCTTAAATACATATGAAATTATTAGAGATCTTGGAAGTGGCCAACATGGTAAAGTTAAATTGGCAAAAGATTTGGCTACAAATGTACAAGTTGCCATTAAAATTGTTGATAGATCTTCCAAACCTAAACTGGGTAAAATCAATAGAGCTGGATCATCTCAAGAAGATAAAATTAGAAAAGAGATTGCCATCATGAAGAAATGTTCACATCCGCACGTTGTCAAACTTATAGAAGTGATGGATGCTGAAAATTCTAGAAAAATTTATATGGTTTTAGAATTCTTAGAAAAAGGTGAAATTAGTTGGCAAAAAAAAGATGAATCAACTGATTTTAAACCTGAACCTTTATTATCGGTAGCTGAAAGTAAAGCTGTTTTCAGAGACGTTGTCAGTGGAATTGAATACTTACATCATCAAGGTATAATACATAGGGACATTAAACCATCAAATTTATTAGTTTCAAAAGATAACATAGTTAAAATTTCAGATTTTGGTGTTTCATTTGCTTGTACATCAGATGAAGATGATGAGTTTGAACTTGCTAAAACTGCAGGAACACCAGCCTTCTTGGCTCCAGAACTTTGTAAAACTGATGGCTCAGAAGTTAAAGTTACTCATAAAATTGATATATGGGCTCTGGGAGTTACTCTATACTGTTTAGTATTTGGATGTTTACCTTTCAATGGAGAATCCGAATTTGCTTTATTTGATTCAATTAATAATGACGAATTACAATTTCCGGATACTTCAGTTTGGAAGTCGTTAACTCCATTGAACCATCATGACTTTATACAAGTGACCGACCTAATTTCTAGTCTTTTACAAAAAAATCCAGATGACAGAATTGACATAGATACAATTAAAGACCATCCATTTTTCCTGGAAGGTTTAACAAGAACTCAATCCAAAAAGTATACATCTAATTGGAATAGTAATATGAAGATTGATGTTACGAATAAGGAAGTTGATGAAGCAGTTGTTGGTATTGGAAGCAGGTTGAAAAAGAAATTATCTGATGTCTTCAAAATGACTGGACTGTCCAGTCCCAAACAACATACTAATCAATCATTATATGTTCAATCTTTAAAAGGAATGGCTCAATCACCATCTATTCAAAATGATCAAGATTCAAGTTCTTTTCCACCTATTAATGAAGTGATCAATAACACATCTCACTTATCATTGAATAGCATGAAAGTTGGTACTCCTCAACTACCAATATCATCATCTGTCACTGTGATGCCTAAGACCAAAAATATAGATTCATCACGTTTATCGCACCGTGGGTCAATTGCAGGTTCAATAGACTCATGTACTACTACAGAGTCATCTTCTACCGAACCAAGTTTGGTAGAGACTAGAGAAAATGTGGAAGCAGGTTCTTTCATTGTTTCTGATAGAAGAGATTCATGTGCAATGCTTCAATTGTCTGATATTATAAATAAAGATAAAGAGTTTACACCAATTTCAATAAATGAAAGTGAAGTAACACTTACTACCGCTAATAATCGATATCTCAATAATCACTCATCAAAAGATCAAGATACATCATATTCTTCACCTGCCTACCGAGGTGCTGAGATGGCTACCCCATCATCATCTTCAAAAGACTCAATTACTAATACTCCTCCATCACCATATGACTTCAGAGCAGAGTTGAGTCGTACAGAGGCAGAGAGAGCTGTTAAATTACCAGTTGTCCCAAGTTTTGCTTCATTAGATAGTTACTACGACGACTTCATGGCTGCCGGAGATTCTTCTGAAACTCGTCCTTATTCTGGATTTTCAAGAAATGCCTCTCAAAGATACCCCAACTATCCTCCTGCAAGTAGATCTTCAAGTATTTCTTCTGGTCGTTACCCTCAATCCACCGACTCTTCGTACTCTGGTAGACAACATACGCAAAGACAGGCTGAATATTCCGGTAATTCTAAGGAAAGCAATTATAAACCTTTACATTCCGCTATGCCATCTGCTGTTTCAATTCCTGATTTTTTGAAACCATCAGACATGGATCCAGTTACCCCATCAGTCACAAATGATTACTACATTTCATCCAGTAGAAGACCTCCTGCAATATCTAACAATTTCAAACAAAACAACAATTATCCAAGTCCAGTTGCAAAGCCGTTGGGCGGGAGCCTGGAAAAGAATGTCCAAAACAAAAGAGGTGACCCTCGCAGAGTAATTTTCACCCAAGATTCTGATGGGGGAGGCTCTTCGGATGAAGATGATGGTCCAATTGTATTTTCTAAGAGAAAAACAAGCAACCAATATCCCGCTACCCAAGGTTCCAATCCAGTTCCTGATATAACCACAACTACATCTCCAGTTCAAAATACCAGAAGTGCTATATATGGAAGAAGAATACCATCTGCAGCTACTAAGTTATTGCGTGGATCGGATAATATGGATGAGTCAGACGAGTCCAATTCGGATGCTGAGTTGACTCTTTCGTTTGGAGGAAGTCGCACAAAACTAGCGGCAAACAGTGCTTTACCTTCTGCACCATCTGCTTTATCTTCCATTGCAACAGGAAAGACAGAGGACACATTGAATAACAACACAGGCCATGGTCCCCAGTCTGTACCATTATCACTGTCAGGAATAAATTCCAACATTTTAGAAAATAGGTCTGCAAATAACGAAGATATCGTAACAATGGATGTTCCATTGTATCTAGTTCCTTCGTCGACCAGTGCCGCATATGTTGCATTTACAGAATCTACCGTCCCAGAGAGACCTACAAAATCATAAATCTACGTATTAGTGAGAAGGAAAAACCTGCTACAGTCGAACAAGAGTTGTGGTACTCTTAGATGTTTAATTATACTTCAATAAGCTGCGCTTTTCTATAGTTATTTATAATAAAACTTGAGTTTTAATTATTCAGTATGTAAACATTTTCAACTAAAAATTACACCCAGACAAACAAACTATAAAAGGAGTCAGACGATCACAAATCTTTTGAGAAATTCGACATTGATATTTTCTTTCATTTTCTCCAGAATACTGACTTTTCTTTCATTTATATTTGCGACACCCTCAGTAATGACAGTCAACTCAACCAAATCAGCTTCTACAGAAACTGTTTGGCTACAACTTTCTCCAGATGTGAAGTTTAGTAGATCAGAGACGTTGAATTTGATGGTCATCTTGTATTCTGAAGGTTTATAAGTAACTAAAGTCAATTCTCTAGACAGTTCTTCTTCCGCTGTTGAACTCTCAGTTATAAATTGATAGTGGTAATGTAGTTTTTTAAGCCCATTTAAGGTTTCAGTAAATTGAGAACATGCAAACCGTAAAGACTTGATGTATTTATTCAAAGGGAGTATCTTTTGCGTGGAGATTTCACTGATGTATCCATTCAAAGCTTTCACCAAACCAGCTTCATAATCACATTCCTTTGACAGTGATGGATCAAGGTTTGCTACCCTATCCGCAGTAATTAAATCAATTTCAACATTCACTAAATTCATTATATTTAGTTTGAATTTTGATTCAGATAGTTCAATAAGCATGATTGAAGCTTCTTTTTGTAATTCAGTGAATGTAGCTTGTAATTTAGAAACGTCGTCTATCACAGGAACCTTATTGGCTCTGATTTTGTCTTCAAGCAAGTTTAGCTCACAATCCAACGATTGCTTTTCCGATGATTTGTTCAACAGTTCTGAGGCAGATATTCCAATTCGTCTTTCAATATCTTCAGAGTTATTTGTCAACTGTTCCTTATCTGTGATAGCAATTTTCAATTTCTGTTTCAAGTCGTCTAATCTTGACGAATCAATATTTTCAAGTTTCTTTTTATGATTTTTTAGCAGCGCTATACGTCTCTTGAGATCAAGTTTTCTCCCTAGTAATGACTCACGAACACCTAGCATCTGCTCTTTGATTTCACTTGCTTCTACAATATCACTTTCCAGCACTTCTTTATCACGTTCATACTCACCCTTCAATTGGTTGGTCGTAGTTGTTAAAAACTTTAGGTTTTCTTGTGTGGCTTTTTGTCTAGCAAAACTTGCTAACGATTGATATTCTGTTTTCAAAGTAGGTTTGATGGAGTTATCAGCCTCAAAATACTCTCGTATAGAATGGTTTCCGTCTAATATATTCTTCTCGTGTGCAATAATGCGTTCTCTTCTATCCTCGAGACTACCCTTATATTGATTAATTAGATGATAAAAGTATGAGTAGTCAGGTTTCTGGGAAGCAGCATCAACATATGTCAAGAAGTCATCACTAGATTCGTTTGTGTTATTTTGTGTAATATTTGCAAATGTGAGTTCTCTCTCGGAAGGATCAATGTTATCATAAAACTGGACATGGACGTGATCTAAAAATTCCGAGACTGAGACTTGAGGATAATCATAATCATCGTCCGAATAGTACTCATTATCGTCATCAACTGAATCCATCGTGACATCTGCTAATGGTATTTTTTCAGATATTATAACTGACTCCTCAGCATAACTAGAATTTATATCTGAGACGGATATATTAGCATACTCACTGTCGTTTCCATTATGTATATTTTCATTTGAAACAGCAGATCTGATATCATTGACAACGAGATCCATATTAATAGTGCTATTCAAATTCGCGATAGAAGAGGTAGACTCTATATTATTTTCATTTTGTTTTTGCTCACGAGCTTCAACCCCTGAAATGTTTTCATTCAATTCCACAGTTGTTATATGTTTCACATACGTGGATGAAATTTCTTGTTTTGAAGCACTTTGAGGAGATCCATTAGTGTCTGTTCTGATCTTTTTCTTACCACTAGAAGATGGCGTGGATATTATGGAATGGTTTAATTTTTCAGGAGTACTAATGATGTGAACGTTTAAATTTTGAGTCAATTCCATTGGCTCTTCTTCAGCAGATGATATTTCATCCTCACCTTGCCTTTCACCCAAATTTGATATTATTCGAGCAGGTGAAAATTTCTGTGTTTTATCTAAAAGAAGGTCGTCCTCCTTCCAGGACAACAAGTTGTCGCTAGTTTTAAGCTCATTTTCATTTAGTGCACGTGTAATATTCATTTGAGTTGAGAACTCCATCTCTTCTTCTTCTTCTGAACCATTGTCTTCTATTTCACTATCATGGTTTAGTTTATTAACCTGACTTGCGGTTTCCATATCTTCTTCTTCTGTTGCTTCTATTACATTTTTAGTTTGACTGGTAAAGTCCATTAGCTGAGAACTATCTTCATTGTCTTCCTCTATCTCATGTAAGTAGCCAATACTTCTTTGCTCTTCTGTCACAGGAGCTGAAAGATTTGGAATAATATTTGTAAACTCCATGGTTTCATCTTTGTTCTGGGTAATACCATTCTCATTGTACTCGGTTTCATTATCAGTGTAATCTGCTTTTCCGTATATGTTATCTGTCTGAATACCTTGGACAATAGATGGATGAATGGTTTGATTATAATCGAATGATATATCTTGTTCGACTTGTGATAAGTTCCTTTTTAGTGGTTCTGTTAATTCCATAGTCATATTATCATTTTCATCATCTTCCTGATCGAAAAAGATACTCTCAATTCCAGTACTAGTTATTTTGGCAGATTCATTTTCGTTATTTGACTGGGAGTTTAAAGTCTTCTCTGGGATAATTTTTACCTTGGATATAGGTTGAGAAAAGTCGGCATCATCACTTTCTGTATTGTCATCCTCATTTTCTTGACTGTCTTGTAATGATATCTCGCTGGTGAAATCCCCTCCAGTAGATCCACCATCAACTTTATGTGTGAAGGATGGTACGATCTGGTTAGACTCTCGTCTTCGTGGATTGAAACTGTTGCGATTGTCATCATATGGGCGATGTATTATATTACGCACATCGACTGCAGTAGCAAAGGAAACCCTTCTCTTCTTTAATCTATGATTACTTGTAACAACTGCAATAGTATTGTTCTCATCTGTTGTAGTCTTTAAGATACTTCGAGATGGAACCAAAGTATGACGTCTATTAGGTTTTCTACTCATTATTGAAAATCGCTTTGATCCTGCGGTAATATTATTTTCTTTTCCTCCAGTATTTTGGTCCGATGATGACATTATAAGTGCACTTTCAAAACCAACTATTGAAACGCTTAGAGTAACGCTTTCTTTTTGGTGTTTATGGTTACTTTAATTTGATTCAGATCTTATAATAAATTTAACGTAAACAAACAAAAAATCCAAACAAAAAAAAAAAGTTAGCTCAATTACGTAATAATCACAGAATCAGACGCGTCATGATGGTGTAAAGATGTACAAGATGAAAGCCCCATTTTTTCAATTGTGATTTTTATGGATGATCAACTACTTCAAAGTTCAAAGTTTAAAGTTACGAAAATCAATATATTATGAGTATAAAGCTAATTGAAAGCAATAGAAACTATGTAATCGGGATGTTTTAGGTACAAAAAAACTTATAATTAAGGTCGAGAGTAACTCCATATTTCCTCCTGCTAGGAAGGAAAGTGAGCCATAAGAGAATATTAATACGATACTGATTTGCAATCAGAATTAAAAGTGATCAACGGTAAATGTCCATGAACCAGTTATTGGATCATATCCAACAAAAGTGGAGTTTGTAGCCTTTTTCAAAGCCCTGATATGTTTGCTGACAAGGCTATGACGAGGATCTGTGATCGGAGTCTTTGTATCTTTTGTTAAAGGGTAACAGTTTTCAAGTGTAACCTTTGCTGTAACGTTAAATTCTTCGCCTGGATTAGGTTTATTCAATGAATCAGCGTAAACATTACATTCTCTGAGATTGAAGTTAATGATCTTTGTAAGTGATGAAAGATCAACAGTGGTCAAATCGACAGGTTTCAAAAACTCAATTGAACCATATCCGGATCTTCCAACCTTGAAATTTTCAACTGACTTCAATTGCAATGGAGATAAACTTTTGATTTCTTCTGCACATGGTGAAATCCAGTAATCTTCAGGTAGATTGATTTTAATTCCTTCTTCGTCTTCCGATTCACCTGTAACATCACCTTCACCAGTTGTTCTGTTGGCAGAATCGCATGAGTTACCAGAAGACTCTTTCTTTGGAGTGGAAGATAAGTTAACATCACTGGTAAACAAAGATTTGCTTGGTGATGAAAATTCTGAAGAAGAACTTTGTAAACTTGGGTCAAAATTATCGGACTTAGCCTTGGATTCAACTTGGAATGAAACTTGCTTTTGAGGTGTTAATATTGATTGAGTTTTTAGTCCTTCAAAATGTTCTTCAGTTTTATTTCTATCAATGACAAGTTTTGTAACATTACGAGAAGGAGCAAATATGTAACTTGAAAGAATTGCACCATCTGTGGATGCGTTAAAGATACTATTTCCTTTACTAATGTTGGCTGCATCTTCTTTGGATGTTTCAATGATAGAATTACTAGCAGATCTAGCGGTAGATAAGGTAGAAGAAGAACTAGTAGGAGGACTGTTTGCGACAATACTTCCGGATTTAGAGGTTAATGTATCCTTTGGAGAGAATAATGGTTTAGGTGACAGTTTATAAGCAGCAGCCAATGACATTTTCTTCTTTTCAACTGTTCCAACTGGCTTAGCTGTTGGCTTTGCACGTGTGGTTAATGAATCAACAGCAACAACATTATTTAATGTTGGGTTAACACCATATGGATATTGACCGAATTGTTGTTGTTGTGGTTGTGAGTTTTGTTGTGGTTGGGATTGTGCTTGTGCACCAAACCCGAATGTTGATTGACCTGGTTGCTGTTGTTGCTGTTGCTGTTGGTTATTGTTACCAAACAGTCCACCGCTACCCAGGCCACCAGTAGTAGCTGGTTTTCCAAACATACCACCAGCTGCAGTTAAGGTATTGTTTGGAGCACCAAATAATCCCCCAGCTGCTGGAGCCGCAGGCTTGGCACCAAACAGGCCACCAGCGGTTGCTGATGTGGTATTGGAGTTGGTGTTGCCGAATAAACCACCAGTAGCACCTGCAGGTTTAGGAGCAGCACCAAATAGACCACCACCTGTAGTCGCAGTATTAGATGAATTACCAAACAAACCACCACTAGGGGCGGCTGGTTTAGCAGCTCCAAACATACCACCAGAAGTAGCTGTATTGGTATTATTAGCACCGAAGCCTCCAGACATTAATCCACCAGCAGGTTTGGCGGCAGCTCCAAACAGACCTCCTGTTTGTGGTGCTTGTTGGTTATTATTATTTGCACCAAAACCAAATCCACCAGCTGTAGAAGTAGCAGCATTATTATTTGCTCCAAACAGTCCAGCAGTGGCTGGTTTAGCAGCTCCTCCGAATAATCCACCAGCTTGTTGTTGGGTATTATTATTTGCAGCACCAAACATCCCAGTAGATTGCTGTTGGTTATTGTTGTTTGCAGCACCAAACAATCCACCCGATTGAGCATTGTTATTAGAGTTTCCAAACAGACCACCAGCTTGGGTGTTGTTATTGTTTGCACCAAACAGACCTCCTTGTTGTTGGTTATTATTGTTTGCACCAAATAATCCTCCAGCTTGTTGCTGAGTATTGTTATTTGCACCAAACAATCCTCCGGATTGTGTATTTGAAGCACCAAATCCACCAGCTGTGTTGTTACTTGCTGATCCAAAACCTCCACCGAATGCAGGTTTGTTTGCATTGTTGCCAGCTGCTCCAAATATACCACCTGTGTTGGTATTAGAAGAAGCACCTCCAAATAAACCACCAGCTTGTGTGTTTGTATTTTGAGCACCCCCAAAGAGTCCAGGGGACTGATTATTATTGTTAGCTCCAAAACCACCTGTGGTGTTATTTTGTTGTCCAAATGGAGAACTATTGTTGTTTGCTCCAAAAAGACCTCCACCAGTATTTGCATTTTGTTGTTGACCAAATGGTGAGCTAGTATTGTTACTACCAAATCCACCAGATGATTGTTGACCGAATGTACTGTTACCTGCGCCGAAACCAGATGTAGCAGCACCAGCACCAGCACCAGCACCAAACGCTGAACCACTTCCACCAAATGCAGAACCAGTGTTGGTATTTGGGGCAGCTCCAAATAATCCACCAGCAGGCTTTGCAGCTCCAAACAATCCACCGGCACTGTTGTTATTATTATTTTGTTGTCCAAATAACCCGGCACCAGTCCCAGCGTTAGCTTGTTGACCAAATAAACCTCCACCAGTTGTAGATCCAAATCCTGCATTGGTTGATGTACTACCAAATCCAGAGTTGGCTGTCGCACCTTGATTACCGTATCTTCTACCGTCAATATAATCTTGGTATCTTAATTCTTCATATGAGAAATTTGCATATTCTGGCATAGCAGAAATACTTTCATAATATTGCATACCTAAAGTTGGATCTTTATCGACAAGTGCTTTAAATGGCTTGACTATAGTACCTCTATTTTGAGTAGTAGCTCCCATGGCATTACTTCCAAATCCTGATGTTGTAGCTTGTTGTCCAAATGGAGATGCATTATTTGTAGCTCCAAAAGCAGTACCTGTGTTGACTGAAGCACCAAACAAACCTCCTCCACCAGCATTGTTGTTAAATGTAGAAGGTGTGTTTACAGCAGCTCCAAATGGTGAAGCGTTTGCACTTCCTGTATTTGCAGTATTCGAACCAAACAAACCTGCTCCACCTGTGGCAGTATTAGTATTGTTATTAGCATTGAAGCCAAATCCACCGCTTGCATTATTATTAGCAGCACCTCCAAATAAAGATCCACCAGTATTGGTGTTATTTGATCCAAACGGTGATGAGTTTTGAGCTCCAGAAGCAGCGTTTTGACCAAATGGAGAGGAAGTATTGGCACCAGCATTACTACCAAAACCTCCAAAACCACTAGTGGCAGTTGTAGATCTTCCAAACATTGTACAATATATACGTTTCAGGAGCTAATTCAAATTATCGAATGTTTAATTAAACAGATTATTCCTACAGATCTTATAGTATCAACTCACTTATTTTTTTTAATTTAAATAAAAAAAAATAAAAAATAAAAAATAAAACAAGTAAACAAATGATCACACTAAGAAATTAACAATTGAATTATAAGACTCTTGAAACACAGATAGAAGAAAAATATCAAAGTTATTTAAAGTTGAAAAGACTAAATTGTACAATAAAAAATTTATATTTAGTACTTTATAATAAGTGTTGATTTGTCAAATTATAATCATAAGTATGATATATAAAGATTCTCTGTACCAAACATTTGTTTGTTACTCAAATCTGCTTAAACCTTCGCAATTTACAAAAAAAAATTTTTTGTCTGTCAATTCAAATTAAGGTTTAATAAAGTCACCATTTTTCAGAAAGAGAAAAAGTTTCAAATTTGGCAAACGCGTGAAAGTACAATTTTGATCTGTGTAACGTACACGGTGAAGATGATGATTTTATAATTTTATAAATATTATCTTCACCACTTAGATATATATAAAGTTGGAGATCCATTTGAGTCAATCGATAATTTTAATATATAGCTTTACAAAATTTTTTTGATTTAACAATGGGTATTAAAGGGTTGAATGCGTTGGTCTCTGAAAATGCTCCAAAGGCCATCAGAAGCAGTGAGATGAAATCTTTCTTTGGAAGAAAAGTGGCTATTGATGCATCCATGTGTTTGTATCAATTCCTTATTGCTGTTAGACAACAGAATGGTGATTTATTGACTAATGAAAATGGTGACACTACCTCTCATTTGATGGGTTTCTTTTATAGAACTATACGAATGGTGAACAGTGGTCTTAAACCTTGTTATGTCTTTGATGGTAAACCACCAGTCTTGAAAGGTGGTGAACTTGAAAAAAGATTAAAGAGAAGGGAAGAAGCTGAAGAGAAGGCCAAGGAAATGAAAGAAACTGGTACAATTGAAGAACTTCAAAAATTTGAAAGAAGAACCGTGAGAGTTACAAGAGAACAAAATGAAGATGCTAAAAAACTATTGAAATTGATGGGTATACCTTATGTTGAAGCTCCTTGTGAAGCTGAAGCTCAATGTGCAGAATTAGCTAGTAAAGGTAAAGTTTACGCTGCTGCTTCAGAAGATATGGACACTTTATGTTATAAACCACCTTATTTACTAAGACATTTAACAGCAGCTGAAGCACGTAAGTTAGACGTTGCTGAATATAACTCGGAACAAGTTCTTGAAGGCTTTGGACTAGACCTGGAAACCTTCGTTGATTTGTGTATTTTATTAGGTTGTGATTATTGTGAAACAATTAAAGGTATTGGTCCAGTTACAGCTTTGAAATTGATTAGAGAACATAAATCCATTGAAAATATAATTGCAGCTATTGAAAGTGATCCAAAGAGTAAATATAAAGTTCCAGAGAACTGGCCTTATAAAGAAGCTAGAGAGTTATTCTTACATCCAGAAGTTAAGAATGGTGAAGATATTGAATTAAAATGGGTTGAACCAGATATTGAAGGGTTGATTGAATACATGGTTAAACAAAATGGATTCAGTGAACAAAGAATTAGAGATGGTGCTGAAAAATTGAAGAAGGGATTGAAAGGTGGTGTTCAAGGTAGACTTGATGGGTTCTTCAAAGTTACAGGTACTGTCACTTCCAAAAAGAGAGGAGCAACCGAGACATCTACAAAAGGTAAAAATGCCAAAAAGGCTAAAACTACTAAAAGACGATAAATACTGGAATTTGTGTTTTTTTCTTTTCCTTTTTCATTTGTTAGAAAACTAAAACTACTATGTATATTAATAATTAATGAATAATCTTATTCTGATAAGCTATTCTATTTGAGCTAAATTTTGTAAGCTAATATGAAGTATACTTCATTACGTTTGATAATCTACGTCAGTACAGTTGGAGATTGTACCTCTGGTTTACTTAACACTGAAGGAAGTAACCCACTAATAATTGATCCAGTTTCACTAAATGCAGTAGAGAATGCAGATGTTGAATTTTCTTTAATAGATTTTGTTTTCCCAACAAATTTTTTCATACTTTCATCCATACCTGAAAAATATCTGAAAAATTCTACTAAAGGCCACGGAAATGCTCTGAGTATTGGAATTATGTTACCATAGAAGGGTAATTTAATCTCTCCTCTTGTTCCTAATTCTACCGCCTTGAAAACAGATTTAGAGACTTCTTTTGGATCTAATTCAGGTGCTAATAATGTATGTGAAGTTCTCACTCCATCAAACATTCTAGTCTTTAACTGACCTGGACATATCAAAAGTGTTTTAACACCACTAGTATTAAACGATGGGGGTCCAAGTTCGTATGTTAATGATTCATGCAAAGCAATTAATCCAGATTTAGAAGCTCCATAAACGCTCAACCTGGCAGGTGACATATATCCTAGCGTAGAAGCAATGGTTATAATATAACCTCTTTTAATTTCAAGCATTCCCGGTAAAAAAGATTTTATAGTATAGAAGCTTGATAGAAGATTGACTTCTAAAGTTACCTCTATCTCTTCAAAAGTCAAATCCAATACAGCTTTTCCAGTGGCAATTCCTGCATTGTTTATCAACATTGTTACTGTTCCTACTTCTTTTTGAACTAGCTCAGCTGTGTTCAATACGTCCTCTCTATTACCAACATTGCACTGATAATAATGAACCCCCTTGACAAAATTTTCAGAATCTACAAGAGGTAATTGCAGATCTAAAACCACCACAGTTGCACCTTCAGCTCTGAATTTAACTGCTAACTCTTTCCCAAGTCCTGACAATCCGCCAGTGATTAAAACTATATCCCTATACTTGTCAAATGTGATACCAATCAACAAGTCGGAAATAAATTTGTACCTTTTGTTAAAATGATATAACATCATAGATAAAGGACCTGTCATTTCTTTTTTCTTCTTTCAATAAAAATATAGTATCCACTTTATAAATACTACTACCACTAGATTAATTAATCACTGTTTCTGTATATTTATAATTAATTATTAATTAACCGACCAAAGTATCCCCTTTTTTGGAAAATGGATATTTAATCAGGCTGTGTTTAAATAGTCATTTTATTAAACCATATAGATAAATTGACAGAAACAGTTTGCTATAAAAATACAAAAAAAAAAGAAAAAATAGGAAATACACTCAAAAATCATATAATTACGCAATTTGATAAGATCGGTCGATCGAGAGGATATCACTTACTACACACAATAAGTCAGGCTTTCCCCAGATTACATTGTATTTATATAAAGTTATAGATATAGTCCAAGTGAAATATTTGTATATATAATTATCTTTCAATTAAAACAGGCAAACAAGCAAGCAAGCAAGCAAACAAAGCAAAAAAAACAGAATGGATTCCATATTAAAACAACCACCCCAGATTTTACGTATTAAACGTAAGAGAACTGATGACCCTTTACAAGCATTACTTTTAGATGACTCACAACAATCAAAGAAATTCAAGAGAGCAAAAGTGATATTCAAGTTAGCTAGAACAGATGAAAATAACCAGAGCGGGGATATGGCATCAGTTCTGGAAAGAACCTCGGATTCAAAGAATCGTAATGTTTTCAGTTTTCCTAAAAAAGATGTTCCAAGTAATCAAGTGAGTGCAGAACTTCTGGATATGTTGAACGATTATTTGAAAGTGAATGAACCAAAATCAGATGTTATAAAACCACCAAGAAGAAGGTTATCAAGTGTTTCTGATGGTCAACCAAATTTATCTATACCCGTTGCAGATGCAACTCCCAATGATGATGAATATGTTTACGATGTTTACTATAGAGATAAGGCAGTGAATGATCAATGGGATAAGGATAAAATTGGTTATATTCAATTTGATGAGGATGATTTGGGTCTTATCGAAGAGGATGGTGATGAAGATGTATTCAATAATACAGATGACGAAGATTCAAATGATGAAAATTTCTATAGAAACGATTATCCAGAAGATGAAGATGGAGGATATGAAGATGATTCTGAAGGATTAATAGAACCTAGTGACGATCAAGATGATGAATTTGATGTGATTCATGACCGTAAAAGATTTGATGAACGTGACGTTAGAGAAACTGAAGGGTTGGTTGGCGATGAATTTGATAATGTTTATGCATCTATAGGTGGTAGATCTAATTTCTTAGATGCTGACTTAGTTGACCAAAATGCCATGGACGAAGACACGAACGATATTATAGATGACGATGGCGACGATGAAGGTGATGATGATGACTACATTGACGATGTTTTAGATGGTGAGTTTAAAAGAAATACATTTTTCCCTACGGATGAAGATGATGATATGGCTATACATAGAGATAGAATATTCGGTAAATTGGAAAAAATGATAGCTAAACAATAACTCTAGTTTTTTATAGTTTTATACACATTAATATTTATTTTGAAAACCAAAAGTAGAGAGTGTGTAATTGACACTTATGTCAATTTTATAATACTAATAGGCCATCACATCAACAAGCCACAGGCATCTTAAGATATTTCTTTCATTTTAGTACTAAAAAAAATTATATTACATGATACATGACGTAATATTTTTATAAGATACTAAAAATAATAAAAATTAAAAAAAATATATAAAAAGAGATTTCCGAGCACATAGTAAAATTGATTTTCCTTAGATTTCCGGATATATTGATTGTAATTAAAAGAATTAAATACTTTTATTATAGACAACATCGAGTTAAATATAAGTAATTGAACAGTAATTTTTTGATAATTACTCTTTTAAAACGAAAAATTAGCAATAAAATAACTATAAAAACATATAATGTCACTTAGAGGGGTTAAAAAAGCTTTATACAGAACTCCACATAATTTAGTGGGAAAAAAATCTCATGATGACGACCTTGTTAAATCATGGGAACACGACTTACAATCAGCTATTGCTGGACTAGAATTTTTAGAATTCCAGAAAAAGAAATGGAAAAACTGTTGGTCAGCAATTTTAGAGAATCTACTAAATTCTATTGATTCTTTTAAAAGATTACACGAGCCAATAAATAATTCAACAGGGGAAAATGTGGAAGAGATTAAGTATGATGAAAGCGAAGAATTTTCAAGTACAACTCTTAAAGAGATAAAACAAGCTGAGAAACTATATAAAATTTTATTTGATCAAATTACACATCGTATTGAATTAGACAAAGAATCATTTGTTGATCAATGTCAAGAGATGAAGGACCACTTGAAACATTCTTTGAAATTGATAACTAAAAGAAACCATAAAAAAATCGATTGTGATATGTATTACAACAGTACAGAGAAAATTTTAAATCTTAAAACACATACTGAAAAGGATAAGTATAAGTTGGATCATTCAAATACGCAATTGAAAGAGGCTAGAATTGTGTTTTTGGATGTTGATGCCAAAGTTAAATTAATTATCCCTCAAGTTTTAGAAACTTTATCGGAATTTTTGAACAAGCTAACATTAAAGTTATACTATCAAAATACTGAAATTTTTGAAATTTTGACTAATAATGTATCCAAATATTCAGAATTGCAAGGAATAACTTCAAAATTATCAGATTTGACATATGACTCAATTATTGCAAGTTGGGATGATCAAGCACTTCAAGGACGTAATAAATTAGAATCTTTAGAAATGTTGAAAGATTATAAGCAATTCAGAGACAAGAGTCGCCTTGATAAAACAACTAGTGCTGTTAATCACATTACTGGACAAGTTGTTGGATCTACTATTGGTGTTACCAGTTCTTTATATACTAAAGCGTTTTATCCAAATCAAAAACTAAATATAAGATCGATGAAGATAGACAATCCAGTGAAACCTTCTTCAAAAGATGGTATGTTTACCACAGCTAAAGATCCAGTTAAATTCCTTTTGGATGAAGTGATGGGTGACTATGGTTATTCAAACAACGATAGTTTATCACCTACCGTTTCTGATGACTTTCAATTTGAAAAACAATCTGAAATAACAAGACATGCAAGTCTATCGGAATCACCAAACGCTAATAGAACAGGTGATTCAGCTACCAGTTCAGCTTCAGCTTCAGCTTTGGTGGAGGAACCTGTCTCGCCAGTGGATGCTGATCAATGGATGAAACCTCTTTCTTTGAAAAAGGTAAGAGAATCACCAACCGACGAATCACCAAGAATTTTGAGTCAGTCTAGTATTTTATCACCACCTCCTGCAAGACAAGCTTCATTTTCTTCTAATGTTTCGTCACCAACTTTAAGACAATCGTCATATGCTGCTAGTATTTTATCATCTCCAAAACCAAATGGAAAAATTACAGATACATTAAAATATACATCGGTTTCTACTGAAGCCATTTTAAGTACAATACAAGAAACAATAACAAAGCCAAATATTGACTGCGCACCTATCCATTTTAGCTTACATGAACCAGATACTTATTTGAAAGATACAGTTATAGCAAATTCATCAATCACTTCCCAGTTTCTAAGATTACACAATGTATCACGATAGTTCTAACATATAATTATCTAGTCTTATCTCAGTCAATCTTCTCACTTCAGTGGAATGTTTCTTTTTCTTTTTCTTTTCTTTTTTTCTTTTTCTTTTCTTTTTTTCTTTTTCAAAGTTGTTCACGAATTGAGCTATAATATTGATACGCTATAAATTAATATACGGCCGGGTCTGGGTGTTTATATCACATGCAGCTAATCATTTTTAAGAAAATGTGCGCTTTTATACTCCTTTCAACAATCATAAAAGATACTGTGACTTGCATTCTACAACATAATTTAAGAAAGTTGAAGTCTCTGCAAACTCATATATGTAAGCTCTACATACAAAAAATAAGTGTGTTGTCTTATGTGCAATGAATTACGAATTGTTATGCATGACTAATTCAAGCTACAGTGCAATTGCCACTAGTCTTATATTAAAAATGTTACATTAATGCGTAATCAAGTATTTTTTTACCCATGATGAATTTAAAAACTAGAGATGCAATGTATGTATGGTACTTCATATGTGAAGAAGATGCTTTCATTAGAAATAACCTTTCCCAAAGTAGCATACCATAATTGATTCAAATGGATATCAGTCAAGCGATAAGTACGCTTACTTTTTTCTTCTTCTTTTGTTTGAACATGGTATGTTAATTTGATGCAGTATCAGCAGTCATAATTTTATGGAAAGCCAGTGCAAAAAAAAGACATGTACGATGATATATAAGAAGTTCTCGCTTGATTCTCTTACCACTTTAACTAAGTGTATAAGACCACTAGGTCTTACAACATAACATCAATTTATGTATTTTGTACTTTTCACAAATATATAATTAAGAAATCGAGACTTCTGCATTGAAATATATAGAATAATAAATGTGCGACCTGTCTATTTATACATTAATACAATAAACAAAGATGGTCTAATCGAAAAAGGTACGTCAGATTTTGTGAGATAAAGAACCTGTGAAATCCCGCTCAATTATTGGAATTCCGATGCTCGACTTGATAGCTGATATGATGCTAAAAAAATTTCAACTAACTATATAACTTGATAATTCCACTATCTATTATCTACTATCTACTATCTTTTGTGGTTATCTAGTATTTTTTATGTTTTGTAATTGCCATCATATAAATCCTACCTTATAAATCTCCATATTATACTTCCCATCTCATACTTTCCCTCTTATACTTCTAATAATTTTCTCTTTTTTTCTGTAAATTATGTATTCAATCTAAACTAAAGAAACTAGTGATGAATATAAAAGATATAATAACACTCTCATATACTTGATTAAGTAGAATATAATTCTAGCCCTAAATTCAAAACCGAATTATATAATCTATATTATATATTATATAATATATGATATATCTAACTAAAAGCTTACATAATTTATCTAAAAAAATAAATCACCGCCGTCCACTGTTAAATTTGCCGGCGAAGTTACGGGCCGTAATAAAAAAGGCGCACGTATGCACCATGTAAAGTGTGTAATGCCGCAGATGTGTGGAAGGTACTAAACAAAGTGCCTAATTTGTTCTATTTCTGTGTAGAAGAACTAAGTTATTCTGCATATTTTTTAAATTTCTTTAAAAGAAACAGCATTAATTTCAGAGGTATTAAAAATGATTTATAGCAAAACCAACCAACCGAGTTAAAATGAAAGTATTGGTTATAATACGTATTCTTTCTCTCGCTAGAAACCGGCTTTAATGCCATTAATTAGGAATATATATATATATATATTTAATATTATATATAATTAAATGTTTGTATATATATAGAACAAGATAAAAGATTTTTAAATATGAATGAATAATCAGATTAAATTTCGGATCTGATTAAAAAGTATATCCCAAATATTATTCCAAACATAGTACTAAAAATAATATAATATAATAATTTTTTAAACGGAAAAGTTCCTCACATATAATAAACGCCTACTATTTCTCTCTTTTCTTTTTAAGTTCTTTCTAGAAATCACAAAGATAACACATGGAAAAATAATTATTTTATAGAAATGTTTTTGTTTTTTTTTGTTTTATTTTAATAATTACTGCAGTTTGTTGTCAACAGGAAAGAACAATTATTACTTGAACTATATTTTATTCTGTAATATCTATAGAAATTTATATATAAATTATAGGTTACCTAGGTCAATAACACATTATATATTCTAATTATACAATATGCTGATGTAAATCCCGTAAGTCTTATTATTCTCCAGACAAAACAAAAACAACATTGATCTTCCCATAAATAACAAGGGGCATTGTATATACTATATATATAAAATATTTTAGGGGGTGTCTTAACAACTTAAGTGAGTAATTTAGATATCTGACTCTTTTGATATGTATGCACCATGAGGTATACAGTGTAAACCACATGTAATTACAATTAAATATTATAATATATATAGGTACTCTGACATAATTTTTCATCTATTCTCTGTTTCTTTTCTTCTGTTTTATTTTCTTTTTCATTAATGAAAAATTAAAAATAAACTTGGAATGTTCTTCTAAACAAAAAAACAACATTATATAATGGTTTCCCTTTTCAAAATATAAGCATACATATTACTTATAAAGGAAATATATCCATATTGAAGCATGACTCTTTACACTATATCATGCCATGCTATATATATAATCTCTATAGTCGCAAGACAATTAATTACTATATAATAATATATATTATATATATAAAAATCTAATAAGTACATGTACATAGATTTTTCCCCTTTATAAAAATTTAAAAGGGCTGGTGATCAATATTTTTCCGTGATTCTCAAGGGCTAAAAAATTATACGCTATTCACACGTATAAACGGGGTGATATCTGCTGTGCGCAGTAGGCGGTACGAGAGCACTGAGAACATCACAAACATTGAACTCAGCACTATAGAAATTTTCTATTGTATACGCCAGTACCAGTGTATATATGTTATACAACGTATAATGATAATAGTTCGGGTAGCACTAACTCGAAAGTACGTACCTATACCATGGCATTAACTGACCTGACCTAGATAAGTATGTCTTGCTAGCATACCACGTATTGCACGTATATCATGGCATACATTGGTACATCCTTGGCTCCACTGATCAATATATATATATTGCAAGCTGCTACCGCTGTCACTGCCGCTGCCGTGCGTTTCGACTGCTGCGACCCTGCTAGACTTCTGCTTCGTACACGGTGGCTATGAAAGATAAAGTAGCACGTAGTACATGAGGCATGTATGTATGTATTTATGTATGTATCTACAGCCTACGCACGGCCTACGGTGTGTGTGTATGTACGTACGTGTATATATACGTGTGCACTAAGGTCGCGGTCCTTTTTTTTTT
>JAJLSX010000014.1:34011-120012 GCA_030567815.1 Ogataea piceae | reverse complement strand
GAGAGGGGATAGATCATGGGGTCAAGGGAAGTGGAGAGAGGGGGGCAGGAGCAATTTTAATTGCTCCTCTCTAAAAATCGTGTGGTTCCCCTTATTTGTTCCCCTTATTTGTTCCCTTGTCTAATTGCGTGTTCTCTATGTTTGTTTGTTTATCAAAAATGTATCATGTGTTATATATGGTATGTTGTGACTCTTCAATATATAATATATATATATATTGTATATATAGGCAGGTGTGTAGGTACAATAGTGGTCTAATTGAATTACATACATGGGAATGTATAATTACCCAAAAATGTTATAACCGAACTTCCTTTTCCAAGTGTGTTTGCAATTTGTTGAATTAGGAATTAGTACAGTTTAATATAAATCTTTGAAATACTTAAATATAAATTTAAGTTACTGAAGAAAAAATAAATATTTGTTATAAAAAATGCATATATTTAAGAAAGTGTTAAATAGAAATAAAATAAAATAAATGGAACCCTCAAAAGTAAAAAAAAAAAAGTTTAAAAAAAAAGTAAAAAAGTAAAAAAATACAAAAGTTGTAAATATGAAAAGAAAATAATTAAAGGAAAAGAATTGAATATAAAATAAATTAGATATATATATGAAAACACACACACACAAAGTAGAATTGAATAAGTATTAAATTTAGATAGAAATAAAAATACTTCTACTTAGTATTGAACTGTTGTGAAGGTGGACTAACACCTAAATCTTGATAGTAACTCTTCAAATATTCACAACTAAAACTATCACCTTTTTCACCTAAGATATGTTTATCAAGCCAGTATTGGGCATCGCATTTTAAACCACAGTAACAAGAACCAGTATATGGAAATTTATCATTTAAATTGTGTAATTTTTTAGCTTCAGGTTCATCAAATTTAAAATGACTATTTAATAAATGTTTCTTAAAATCGTATGGTCTGTTAAATTGTCCAGTTTTATGCGCACAGGTGTCTCTAGGATATATACATCTAAATCTCGAAACCAGTTCGTGAGTTCTTAAATGTCTTGATAAATCTCTTGTAATTGTCTTTCCACAAATTTTACATGTTTTTGGTAAGAAATTTTGTTTTTGAGTAGTTGTTGTTGGTGAATTATTCATATTTTTTGAATTTTTTGTATTTTTTGTATTTTTAACTTTTATAAAATCAAATGCTTGTTGTTGCTGATGTTGTTGTTGTTGTTTTTGTTGTTTACCTGTATTTTTTGAGGTATCGGTGGTGCCTAATTCTAGAAATGATTTGTCGATTAAAGGGAATTGAATATCTAATGAAACCTTATTTTCATCTTGAAATGAAAATTCAGGGGATGAAGCTAATGTAGTAACATTAATTGAACAACGTCTGCTTTCTAAAGCTGTTGAAGATAATGGTGATGAAGCACCAAAATTATGATCATAAATAGGTTGTGATGATAATAAAACAGGTAATGAATTTAAACTTGTTTGACTATCATCTTTATGTCCGATGAAACAACAATTTTCTTCTTCGATTGGAGCAACGGTATCTTCTGAGATACTTTTAGTAATTGGGGTTAAACAACAGTCACCACCATAGTATTCAACATTTGGTGGACGACAAGCCTGAGCAGGTATTAAATCAAATCCAAAAGTATTTGCAGGTTTAGCTTCTTGAATCAAAGCATTATTGTAATGAGTATTAACGTTAACGTTAACGTTAACGTTATTATTGGAGTTGTTGTCAACGACGGTCGTATTATTGTTATATGCAAAAGAGGATTCACTTAAAATTGATGAGTAACTTATTGGAGAATATGAGTATGAAGTTGATTCTCTACTATTATCTTCAACTAATGATTGATGATAAGTAGGAGTAAATAATTGTTGAATCTCCATTTGAAGTTGTTCTAAATTAGAGGCAGTAAATCTATTCTTACTGTCATCAGATTCAGTGCGTGGGATATATGGTAAGTACATTGCATCCATCTTTGAATATTATTTATTATATATTTAAAAGAATTTGTTTTGGTAGTGTATGCTTTTTTTTTTTGGGTTGTTTATTTTTGGTGTTGTTAATATGAATGTTAACGAGTGTATTGCACAAAAAAAATACTAGAGAATGTAGATACTGAACTAAAAGAAAGTAAAAAACAGAAAAAAAAATAACTTAGTTTCAACTTTCAATTTTGAGATGAAGTAGGAGATGCTGAACTACTTATAGAAAATGCTTCAACCGATGTTAATTACTAATTTTTTATAAAATCGAATGCTATAAAATATATATCTATACATATACATCCCTGCTTTGTAGCAACTGAACATTATTTTCTTTTTGTTTGTCTTTTTACCTATATATTTTAGAAAAACGTATATATATGCCATAGAATTATTACAGTATAATATGCAATAATACTTCAAAGCGATGCATAGACTCAAATTTTGTACAAAATAATTACTATTATTAAATTCCTGCAGAATTCAATCCTTATACCCAATAGGGTAATTATGTACTGTTGCACAGTTTAAAAGCTGTTAAAAAGAAAGAAATATGTATGCAAAGAATCACCGCAACAAGAAGAAGATATACTTCTATGCATTGCAGCTTAATATTTCGTCATGATGCATAAGCACATTTTTTTTTCTTTTTCCATTAAAATTAAACTTTATTAAAAATTTTAATTCATTTAAAATGTATAAAACATGCGTGCATAAAAACCAAATTTCATTTATTTTAGACTTTTCGATAATGCGGATTGATGGGCTGAGCAATTATTTTTCTTTTTTGATTCCCATGTGAGATGGCTCTAAGTTTGTGAAAGGTATGCAGAGAATGCTGTCATAAATATATTTAAAAGTGTGGTTTAAATTATATAATATAAGGACCGAATTACTAACCTATAAGAGTCTTGCCAAGATTATACATGTAAATTTATACAGAAGTCACCTTGTATTGAAAAAGTATAAGACATTAATAAGAAAATATATTTTAAACAAAACATATGTAATTACTAAAAGGCATTAGATATGTAAAGTCATTTCAAGTTTACTGTAAATAGAGAGATATATAGGTAGAATGCTAATTTGTATATAGTGTCTGTAAGTTTTTCTTGTTACACTGTCTATTGAGCAGTTGTTATTCTACAGGTATGTGCTCTTATTAAAAATTTTAAATAATTAATCACATATTAAATGTTAGTAAGTGTACATTTATAAATTGAATAAGTATATATAGAAGTCTTACATAGATATGTACTATTCTCTATATACACATTATATATATAATATATATATTTGAATAATATATACTCCTATTCTTGTGTTATATTATCTTATTGTGCTCCTTATATATTTAAGCCTCATAGCATAAATTCTGGTTATTGTTTATTATTAAATCAAAAAATCAAATTACAACGCGTACAGGTAACATGGTCGGTACTTATGGCACGTACTAAATTAGGAGAATAGTGTTCCTGGATATAAGACTTGTAAATCAAGACTAGCTATTATAAACCATGGCTAATGTACTCCTCCTAGTAATTAGTATAACTACATCATACAAAGAGTTTTAACGCCGTATACCTAAATTTTTTTTTACATAAATGTGTATATACTAACTACCTATATAAGTGTAGAGTATAGTCGTAATCTCTATAATGTTCCAAGTTTTCCAAGTTTTCCTATCTTGTGACTGTATACATTTATACTAAACTATCTTCCACCACCTTCTTCAACTCCTCACTTATTAATAATCACCTTGTAGCTTGGCAGCTGCCAATAAACAGGTTTAAAATAGTATAAACCAATAAAGTATGTTAATTATAGATCTACTATTCTTGAAAATTGAAAAATCTCGACTTTAGTGATGATATACCGCGGTTGTAAGTGGGTTAAATATTATTTACATAATGAAAAAAAAAAACAAAGACAAAAAACAAATATAAAAAAAGACCTTTTGTCTCGTTTGTTCTTACACATGTTATATAATTAAAAAATATATCTTCTCTGGTGATACATTATTATTGCCTATAAGCCACCCATAAAATTATATTTTATTGAAAGGCAATACTACATAATTATTAATTATATTACACTATACTAAAACTGTTTTCTATGCATAACTTTATTGTTCAATTGTGTCAAACAAAAAAAAGAATAAATAATTACATAACAAATGAAAATTTTCTTTTTCTTCTTCGTCCTCTTCTGCTTACGTGCGCTGCCTTTGTCATCTGATTGGAACAAAAGTTAAAATTTTTAAATGTAAAAAAATAAATTAAAGTTTATTGTTAAAGGAATAAATAACCACCGGCACTGCATTTTCAACTATATAATTTATATATTATATAATATACAATTTGTACGTAATAACCAGAGCAAATTTTTTTAGGCACTTTGACATATAACCTTTTTGAATTCATATACATGTAGTGTATAGTTTAAGTGATGATTTACGAGGTCACTGGGAGAAATATGGTGGTTATCTTGGCATGTATATATATAGGTAACGATAGATTTTTTTATATAAATTGAGAAATAGTTTTGATATAAACTAATGTAATAAATAAAAACCACTTGGAGTCACGGGATCATTCTTGGCCTGTGTCACTTTTTCATACCCAACATGATTCAATTAAGTTTTTTTTTTTACTGTTCACCTCATTTGTCTACAAAATCTAGGTCTCTCAATAAATGTTTAATTTTTTATTAATACAAAAAGTTATACTGTAATTTTTTTACTGTTTTCAATCACCATATAACTTCAATAGATAAGTCTAATTGTATTATATGTATTTGTTTATTGTATATCCATTTGGTAAACTTTGTTATATTATATATATATTATCATAATAGGTTCGTTTAGACCTCTCGACTTTTGCATCGGCAATTGAAATATTAATTAATTAAAAATAAATACATTATAATACCCTTGTTTAAAGGAGACTCATTTTGACTAATCGATCCGAATCATTTATTCTATTAAGTTGCTGCAATACCATATAATGGATTGTTTCCTTATAAAAAGTTATTATTTAAACCCAGTTGTTACTCAACACTTAATTGTTCTGTCTTATTGTTCTGGGTTGTGCTTTACAAGTTCGGTTTTTACAATGACAAAAAAAAATTGAAAAAATGACAGCTATACTCTTTTCTGCATAATTTATTTTTTCCCTTTTTCCCAATTGGGATATACCCTTTAGGAGATGCATGTGCGGCGGAATAGCTTTGAATTAATCTATAGTAATGTTACATTGTTTATCGGGAGAAATATTGAGCACGTGAAAGATCTTCTTGCAATTAAAGCCTAATGCCCGAGCCAACCGATGGGTTACTAGGGTTTTCATATAAAATTAAGGTATATCCACATTCTACTCCTTTATTTTTCAATAAGTATAAAGAATCTATTTGCAAATTAAGAGTTGGTGAATTAGGCAGTTTTTAATCATCCATGACCTGTGTTATACAGTCATAGTCTTGGCTCTCATCGAGTAAAAATAACACATAATTAATAGTTACAAATTAGTTGAATAAGGATGGCATATGTTTACTAATTATTAAATATCGTAAATATTAAACAAATTTAAGAATATATCACCAAAGGGCAATAAAAAAAAATTGTGGTTTTAATATTCTCCGTTTAACTAAATTCTCCATGTTTCTAGATGATGATCGTACATGTCAACACTTGTTAGTAATTTAAAACCATGTCGGTTCAAGGCTGATATTTAAACTTTTTTGTATGTGTGTTCAAGACTCAATACTACATAATATAATTCTACATAAAAACAAAAAGAGAACCGCGGGTGAAGATGGAGAATAAAGGTATTATTTTTGCTCGTCTGTATACCTTTACTTACAGCTACGTGTAAGCTTAACTGTACTAAATTCATGAATATAGGGTTTTACTCCATGTTTTAACATTCTGGTAAAGTTATTTTAATACAACTTGCAAGTTTAACTAAGAACTACACTCAAAAATGAGATGAAGTATATAGTACAAAAGAATTAGATTCTAATATATTCATCATGGTGAAAAGAATATTCAAGAGAAAGGATTTAATGATGTATGAATATCATTTTCTAGAAAAACAAGAAACTATGCAGGACGCCCTAGAACTTAAAAGGTAGTTTCAAGTATACTATCCATATTCTTTACTCAAATATATAGCTAGCAGAGAATTCAATAAACCAATAACAAAGTTTAGGAAGTGTGTAACCTATGAATTCTATAGTTCAATTGTGTTATACACTTTTAACAACGTTTATAATATTCTATTATTTAAATTTCTGCTTTTGCAGATGAAAATATAATACTTGGTAATTTATAATTCGCCTAGTTTCTTTGTTTGTACCTTCTTTCTTTATTCACAGAGTGAGAGAATTATATTGACTACACAATTATATAAGCCAAATCTGTTCGTATTCTAGCGGTGCATTTGTCTTATTTTAACTTTTTTCTATTGAAAAGCTTAAAAATATGGAGAGTATGAACTCTACATTAAAGAAGCCTGGCTTACTTCTTGTTAAATACTATGTCGTGTGTGTCTAAACAATTATTTATTGAACAAAATGCATTTTATACTTTATTTATTTAGCCTGGCAATTCAATAGAGACTTACAACTTCGAGTATTATATGTAACATTGATCATTTTGTATGTTCTAGAATTAGCTAATTGATGCGTTGGAAACTGATAACCATAGTGAACAGATTTCATAATATTTGTAATATATATCCCAGTCTTCTTTTTTCCTCCAAAATATGCACCAATAAGCTAAATAAGCAGTTACTAATAATACTACCTTATTTGATCTTTCGATGTTTAATATAATATAATATAAATAGTATAATAGAACTGAAAGCGATCTTTCCTAAACTCGGCACTTAGCTATTTTGAAAGTGTTATACTTTAAAAGTCATAAAATCTTACTGTATTTTCTTTCTTTATTCTAATTGTCACGACAATAAAGGTCAAAAAGGTTAATTTAAGTGGGAGGGAGACACTACTAAGCCAGGAAACAATAATAATAATTATATAATATAATATATATGTAGTGCAATATAACTCAAACTAGGAATAAAATAAACAAAAGAGAGATAATTTACCATGGAATTCCTGAGATTGAACATATTAAACACTTAAAGGATTTTAATTATATCAAGTTTCAGTATATATGTTTATATATATGCAACATGTAACACATGCTCTTTTTTACATTCAAATTTAATGAATCAATCATAAAATTTCAAATTGAATTAAGCTTGGTGAATTAAATTTCAAATCAATCATAATTCTCTACTCAAGGTTGCTAATAATAAACCTGAGCTGTATATTAATTTACGATTTGAATATACGATGTTCCATGCCGATGTGTATATAAATTGGCAAAGTTTATTGAAATTACCACTGGGAATAAATTAAAGTTATTTAGTACTATTTGGCATCGCTTTCGTAAAAGTTCTAAATGTTGCATAAATTTAATTAAGAATTCCTCATTTACCATGCTTGATGGTTTCAGAGAAAAGTTAAAAAAGAATAGTCCTGTAAACATATAAATTGATATAAGCAATAGCTATTTTAAAGTTTACTAAAGTTTATTTTACAAAAAAACAAAAAGTTCTTTCCGTGGGTAGTAATGTACAGTTGAGTAAATATAAAGTACACTGTGTAGTATATAACGATATACTATATAGAACGGGCAATCAACGTGCATGAATGATGGAGTAGTGCCGATCCACCGTGAGCTATATATATTTATATAAAATGCTCTGCTTTGTATTTTCCTATTTGTATAAACTATATTTAACATTATGGTAAACAAAGAAAAATGAAAATAAAAAAACCAACCACCTACCTACCTACCTTATGTAGTAAAACTTTATAATTCATTTGATCTAATTATAAACAATAACTTCTAACAATTATAGACGAGAAGAGGACCTACTTCATTTAGTGCAGTAAGTTAATTTTAAAGATTGTCTGATATATTTTTTCTTCTAGTGAATGCATATGTATATGAGAATAAGGGAAAATTTTACAATAAACTATACAAACAAGGATTAATTTTATTACTCTATTTAGTATATAATATATATGTGTACAATTAAATCTCCAGTATGTATGTATGTATGGAAGGTGGGGGCGTATAAGCAAAGAAGCAATATTTTATCTATTTAAAGTTTAAATGATAAACTTAATTTTTTGACGTCTTGTGTAAATAATAAATTATTAAATATCATAAAGTTTTTAAGTTTTTCCTGAAAATGGTGCGTTCCATTGAGTTTTATTGGTGGAATTTTCCGTCTGACATATATGCAGTCTTAATTATAGATTGGACCGGTCGTGCAATTTCTATATATATACTACACTGACTATATGCATATTATATATATCACTTTGGCGTACAAATAAGCAGTTTGTACGTCTGATACTATGTCAAGTATATAATATATATATATACACGCATATATATATTATATGTTAGAGATTTTAAAAGAGGGGAAGTTTCAAAAATAGCAAACATTGACAATAGCCAGTGGGAAGATAATTGTATAACACATCATACATGCTAAATATAGTCAGAAGGCCGTGTGCAAGGCCATGCGCATGGCAATTTATTCACGGCAATGTACACGGGGAAAAAACTCGCAGACCGAATAAAATTTTTAGATGTAGCAAGCATATTAAATGCTTAAAAACCTGCTAAGTTTAAAGTTTAAAGCTTCAAAAGTTTTCTGCGTGTAACATGGTGTGAGTACATTAAAAAGCATGGCCTAGTTGAAAATATGTGGTTAAAGTTGTTACCATTTTTTTATAATTTCGGGCCTTTTGTTTTTAAAAAACTGCATGTTATAATATAGTTCTAAAGTAGCAGCAATTTAACTAACATATAATGTTAATTTTCTTTTTTTTTTTTTTTGAATGATTATCTAAGCATAAAAATATGATTATGAAATCATGTTAGATTAGATAATCAAATAATTTAGGGTCGTGTGTTATTACACTGCCATGCAATTAAAAAATTATTTTTAAAAAAGGGTCTCAAAATTGAACATTACAAGTTTGACGGTTTTAAATAAGTACTCATGGAGTTACCATTTTATATAAAGATATATATATATTATATAGGTATACAGTATATCAATCGTACAATTTTGTTGTGTAGTAAGGTTGAATCACATAAGTCATATATTTTAAATAAATATTGGTTACAATTGTTAATATATAATGGATATAAAATTAATTAATAAGAGTAACAACTAATAAAAAGCAAATTAAAAGTACAGAAATCACTATTCAATATGTTCAACAGTTTGCTTTTGTTCTTCCCATTCAGAGTTAGTAACAGCCATTCTGTGTCTCTTGTGTAATGGAACAAGCTTTGGAATATTCTTTCTAAGAATACTTCTTTGAAACCAATTAATCAAATTTTTAGTTTGATAAGCTGCATGTTCACCAGTTGGAACATCGAAAACTTCATCCAACTCTTCTAAAGTTAAACCTTTAGTCTCAGGTAATAACCATAAAACCATGAAAAATCCAACCATATTCCAAGCAGCATACCAACCAAAAGCACCTTGTGGCTTGAATCTTTTCAATAATGAAGGCCAGGTTAAAGATAAAACAAAATTAAAGAACCAACAAGTAGCTGTTGCAAATGACATTGTAATATCTCTAACGTATAAAGCTGCACATTCAGCAGAGTACGTGAATGGAACAGGACCTTCAGAACATGAATAAACAATTGTGAATAAATAAATACCTAATGCGATAACACCAATTCTTGAATCTCTATTATCTTCTGGAATCCAAAATGCAAAACCAGCCATTAATAAGAACACAGACATTAATGGGAATGCAAATAACAACAAGTTTCTTCTACCAAATTTATCAATTGTGAAAAATGCAGGAACTGCAAAGATCCAATTTAACATACCAAAACCCCATGAGGCGATTAAAGCATCTCTTTCTGAGAATCCAGATTCTTTAAAAATTGAAGATGAATAATAAGCAATAACATTAATACCACAAAATTGTTGCATAAACATGACAACCCAAGCACCCAGAGCACCATTTCTATTTCTTCTAACAGCAAACATTTCTTTAATTTTTTGGAAAAATGGCATACCATAAGATTCTTCTTCTAATAACAAGACATGAGTATAAAAAGTATCTCTTGCAGCTTGAATTGGAGAATTTCTAATTCTTAAATAAGATTGGAAAGCATCATTATGTCTATTTTTACCCATTAACCATCTTGGAGATTCAGGACAGAATGGAATTTGAACCAAAATGAAAATTGCAGGTAAACAAGCAGAACCAAGCATTAATCTCCAACCTAAACCATAATGAATACCATGAGCTGGAACTTTATAAAAAGCTAAAGACATAACATAACCAAGTGCAATACCAAAAGCTGTAAATAATTGCCATTGCATAACAAGTGAACCTCTAATTTTAGGAGGAGCACATTCTGAAGTATAAACAGGAATAGTTGTTGATTTTGGACCAATACCAAAACCTAAGAAAAATCTTGAAATAAACAAGTGATACCAATTATTTGTTAAAGCTGACCAAATACAAGTAATTGCCGAGATAAAACATGCAATAAAGATTGTACCTCTTCTTGAAAATTTTTCATTTAACCAATCGGTACACCAACATGAAATTGTAGCACAACATAAATATGGAGCACTATTAACTAAACCAACTAACCATGAATCTCTATCAGAACCAGAATTTATTCCAAATTCATCAGGATAGTATAAATTTGCACCATTAATAACAGATTCATCCATACCTTGAATACAAGCCCCCATTGAAGCCATTGCAACTAACCAATATAAAGTCTTTGGAACTTTCCATGGATGTTCAATTTCCATAAATAACCATTTTTTTTCCTCTTCTGTAAGAAAAGACATTGAATTAAATTGTGAAGGTTTTCTAGCCACTGCCGCACCTCTAGCCAACAGTTCAGGATCCATACCATATTTTATAGCATAGTTTCTACCCATATTCATAACTTGCTCTTCTGAATAATTACTTAAAACATTTTCATCTTCATCTGGGAATCCAGTTTGTAATTCAGATTTTTCTTTATCATCTGCTGCAGATGATGTATCCGAATGATTCTCGAAAAAACCTTGATCGGTGGTTGGTTTTTCAACTTCTGCCATTGTTAAAAATAAGATTATATATAATTATTATAATAGAAATTGAAAATTAAAATATAAAAATATTAAATTTATAAACAAAAGAATATACAAATATAAAAAAAGGGGAATTATCATCATATTTATACAAACAAATAACTTTTAAAGTTTACAAGTTGACTTTGTGGGTAACAATAGACAACAATGCATATAATATAATATATAATAAATAATGTATATATAAACAAAGCATCATCTATAATTCTATTTCTCCATAAAATATATTTATTTATGTCATTTTGTTTATTATCATAGAGGAAAGGTATAAATTTGTGCAGATGAGTTATGTGTGGTGTGGGTTAATTGCTACGGAACTACGTAAACTTTTTGCGTGTGTGTGTGTGCGGTGTCTTTGTCTTTTTAATTATTTATCCTTTTTTGCACCCCCCACTAAATATTAATGTAAAGCAATGTTACAGCCACAATGTTAAATTTATTTCCTTTCTTTTCCCCTTTACCCCCCGTTACTTCTAATTGATATACGCGTATGGTATATTTTCCCCGCGCCCTTCTCTCCCCGTCCCCTTTTTTAAAATTATTTTTCCTTCCCCCACAAGCATACGTACGTACGTACTGCATGTTATAAATGTGGCTAGTATTCTCTTTAAACTTTGAAAATCAACTTCCCCGAATGACGTCATATTACTTTGGGGGGTAATTAACTAGATGTTGATCAATTATGAAACAATACAATACTGTAATTATTATTATTAATACTGTTAATAAACTACACTTAATATGTTTATACAATCAGTTCAATTGAATTAAACCAATTCGGTTTTTTATTTGTATTTGTTTAAAAATTCTGCAGGAATTCCATTACTTTCATGGTTGCTATTTAGCCTAGTTTACATATATATTCTGTTTGTGCCCTAGAAGATCTTGCACAATAGCCCAAAGTATTTTATCCATACAGGAATATATATATATATATATGATACAATATACAATATATAATATATAATACATTATATTAGATATATATATATCTATATATTATCAGTATTGGTATCAAAGTTAACCTCCCATATATCTATTTAAACATAATTCTGAGTGGCGCAATGGACACCCCCAGGGTTGAAAAAATATAAATTGAGTCTTGACAGCTTATATAGCGCTCAAGAGTCAAAGTACATTGCTATAACTCAATTTAAACGGCTACGCGGATGTTTAATAATTTTTTAAACTCCACTGGGCTATTTCAATTTAATTGTAAATTAGCATACAGTGAAAGGAATGTATATATGCCGTTTAAGTAATAAGCGATGTATAATTAAAGGACATAGATGGAATATACGGTTTACTACGTACCTCAGCTATAAGCATCATTATTTAAACTATACGTCATTCATTTATATTTCCTATTCCCGTTTGTATTTAATTATTAAATATAATTATATGATTGGTAGGGTTTTTACAAATTTAACCATATATCTATTCTTATAATATATTTATATATATATATAATGTAATGTATATTATATATGTATATTATATATATTATTATATAAATATATATTTTAGTCTTGTCAGCCATCTTCGAATAGGTTTATTCACAAATGCAGTGCTATTGTCCCCTTTATAAAAATGTACGAATGAAATGGAGTTCCGTAATTTTTAACAGAGAATTTTATTAATTTAATTATGTAATTACGTAATGTGGCTGTGACAGCACCCCTCCCCCCAGAATTTTCAAATTTGTAAAATTTAAAGATAAAATTGAATTTAAAACGTTTTTTTTTTTTGTTTTATTTTAATTTATTTTATTCAAACATCTCTTGGTACTACTATTTTAGTATATATACAAGAGATGTTTGTATTTGATTGGTAGTAAAGATGTTTTTATAATCTTTTCAAATGTAGAAATACAGTTAGATTTACCTTTTATAAACCACGAAACGATCACATCTATTACAGGATTTATTTTTTACCTTATTGTAGTGTGTTTTATTGCTTTTTATTTACCCCTTTTTGTCGATTTGTATATGCAGATTACTTTATTATAAATTGTTGGGATTGTCTCATCATTCCTTCTTATGTTTATTTCTTTCTTTTGGTATTGTCTTTATAATTTGTGGGGTATGGGGAAAGAGTTACCTGTATTTAGTATTAAATTACGAGTAAATATCCGAGATATGGAATTCCTTATTTTATTTAGCTATATGCATATATAAAAATCTATTGTTTATAATTCATTTCTTTAATTTTAATTTCATCTTGTTAAGTTCCTCGGTTAATTTATTAATATCTTTCTTTAATCTCTCATTCATTTTACTAATATCTGTATTTTTCTCGTTATTCATCCTTATAACTTCAAAATTTGAAAGTAATGAATTTAACTTACTATTGTCAATTTCAAATTGAGCTTTCAAGTCAAAATTCTTCTCCTTTAATTTCTTCACAGTTGATTCATTGTTGAAATTTTCTTCGTTTAATTGTTTATAATTATTCAGTAACTCGTCATACTTTTTATTCTTAAATGATAATTCCTTTGTTAAATTTTTAAACTTGAATTTTTGCTTTTGTATAGACTCAAAATTATCTAATAATGATATATCATGTTTATTGGTTGATATTTTAATAATTATATCATACTCTCTGTCAAATTTATATAGACTTGTCTCTATTGAAATTTTTATTAGTTTGGCAGGATCATTGATATAAATTATAAGAGTGTCAATTATGGAATAAAATCCATAGGTGATTATTTGCTCTATAAATTTCCCAAATTGATTCACGCTTTTCAATTTGGTAATTAAATCGATCCAAAATAGATTGGATTTGAATAAATTAAAGAAATAATCAAATGGATTTTCACCTTTATAATTTTGAATAAACTTGGATTGATCATAGTTTTCTAGAGATCTAATGAATAAAAATAGAAATCTGTCTGATGATGACGTCATTTGATACAATAAATTCAATATAGCAGTCAGTTTTTCTGATTTTAATTCATGGTGAATTGCCAATATTAATGGATTTAAAATTGTTGTATTTGATGATATACTCAAAGCATTGGTAAGACTGATTGAATAGTTGGAATCATATTCAAGTTTCAAGTCTTTCATTATCGTTTGTAATTCATTGACTTCTAATTTAAATTCAGGCACAGCGAATGTATCTTTAAGTCTAATTGATTTCAAAAGAACAGAATATAGAGATAGTCTGTCTGAATTGTGGAAATCACCCACTTGAATCTCACTCTGTAGTAAAATATAAAGGTCATTACTGTGTAATTTGGTTAAATATGCATCGTTTGATATGATGGTATTTGAATCTAATTTATTGACGACTTCATTCACTTGTTCTTCTCTTTTTTTTATTAAATACTTTAAATTATGTTCCTTAACAGAACCATCAACTTCATCGTTATAATCTGATTTGTGAAAAAAACTTTCACTCTTTTTTCGTAATGTAGGTGACGCAATTTCAAATTCGTCAATATTCACTCTTTTAAATCCAAAATTAGACGTCTTCGGAGTGCTCGGGGAGCTTGTACTAAGTTGTTGAGTATGTCTTTTAGGTAATTGTGGTTTCTCAGTATGTTCAAACTCTTGAAATTGTTCTACTCTGGAAGACACTATCGGACTTCTTGGAGGTAATGGGGGTAAATCTTTAAATTCAGACTCATCCCTTTTATCTTCATTCCCAAAATCGTTGTCTAACGGCATTATGTATATACAGTTTATTTCAACACTGATTGCTCAATTGCAGGTAAATTTAAACCTTTATTTATAGTATTCCAAACCTCTTTTGAATAAACTACTAATATTAGGTATCTAACAAAAGAATTTCCCATTATAATAAGGTATACTAACAGGAGATAAAAAAAATAACAAAGAATTGCAATTAATGCTTTGTATAAAGAGATTTTCCACATCCGAAATTAAGGTGTATGGATGTTTTTTATTGAACTTGAAGTTATTTTGACAGAATTTCTGTTTTTTTTTTTTTTTTTTTTTTCAAAAATTTTTTTTTTTTTTTTTTTTTTTTTTTTTAAAAATTTTTTTTTTTTTTTTTCTTTTTTTTTTTATAATTTGTAGACAATTCGATCTATTTTATCTTTAACTGTATATTAGTAAAGTAGTTGTATGTTTTTTTTAATTATTGTAGTCTTATTAAATCAAGTTTGAAATAATATATAACATTTAAGCAAACATGTCTAATATAATCGGAATTGAACATGACCGTGTGACCAACACTACATCTACTGATTTCCCAGGTTACTCTGCTCAAGGAGAAAATGTCTGGGATTTAGAAAAATTCAAAAAGAATTTTGAACTAAATATCTCTTATATCAGTGAAAGAACTGCCAACTTTGATATGATTGGTCTCGATACATCAATTGCAAATGCATTCAGAAGAGTTATGATTGCTGAAGTGCCTTCAGTTGCAGCTGAATACGTTTACGTTTTCAATAATACCTCAGTTATTCAAGATGAAGTTTTAGCTCATAGAATAGGTTTAGTTCCATTAAAAGTTGACCCAGATATGTTAACATGGATAGATCCAAATGCTGAAGAAAAGGATAAATTCACAGATGAAAATACTGTTGTTCTTTCATTAAACGTTGTTTGTTCCAAAAATCCAAATGCTTTACCTAACAATAATGACCCAGAAAATTTATATAGAAATTCAAATGTCTATGCTGAAGATTTAAAATTTGAACCAAAGGGGAAACAAACACAAGCTTTTGATAAATGTCCAGTTGTTCCATGTGATCCAGAAATTTTATTAGCTAAATTAAGACCAGGACAAGAAATTTCATTAAGTGTTCACTGTATCTTAGGTATTGGTTCTGACCATGCTAAATTCTCTCCTGTTTCTACCGCTTCTTACAGATTACTGCCAACTATAGATATACTAAAACCAATTACTGGTGATGATGCCAAAGATTTCCAAAAATGTTTCCCATCAGGTGTTATTGGTATAGATTCAAAAGGTGCAGCATTTGTTAAAGATGCTAGAAAAGATACCGTTTCAAGAGAAGTTTTAAGACATGAAAAATTCGATGGTAAAGTTAAACTTGGAAGAAAGAGAGATCATTTCATCTTCAATGTTGAGAGTACCGGTGCTATGTCTCCAGAAGAAATCTTTTTCAAATCTGTTAGAGTTTTAAGAAATAAAGCTGAGTATCTAAGAAGCTGCCCAATTGGTAACTTGCATTAAATCCTACTCATCTGCTATTCTTATAGCTTTATAATAATAACATACATTCAAAGGGAATACTAATATTTTTTTCTTTTTTTTACATACACTCATATCTTCCGAACCTTCTCCACTACATTTGTAGTTATTGTATATTTTCAAAATAAAATAAAAAAAATAATAAATACTAAAAAAAAAAAACGCTAGTCTTATTTATCCACTTTGATTATACACTATTTCCTCCTTCTGTAAATCTCCGTAATTGGTCGAAACTTCCTGGCATCGTATGTCCAGCAAACTCCGGGTTGTTAGTTGTAGATTGACCTTGTTGTCGTTGCTCATGGAGATAATTACTTACGAGTTCAGATCTATCAAATGCCCTGATAGCCTTAAAAATGGATGCAATGTCTATCTCGAATAATAATATGTCACCTTGGAAACCGTCATACTCTTTTACAGAAGGTGTAGAGTCGCAAGGTGTTAATTGATGCATATCTTGCTGCACATGTTCAGTAGATTCGATGGTATTTTCTTCTCCAGTTGTAGGAATAGCACCACTCTCAGTTGGTGTGGTTGCGAGTATATCACGCATAATGACAAGTTTGATACTGAATAATATAACTTGCAATCCAAACAATGTCAAATCCAACATTAAACAGCATACAAGTTTCGAGAACCAAGACGTAAACAAGCGCTCTCCTATAATGTTTAAAATCATAATTCCATACCACACTTCATCGCCACTACCATCATATAATTCATCAAAACAGTAAAGAACATGAACAAGTACAGCTACGGTGTTGATGGTGAACAGGACATAGGACATATTCTGAGCCAGCAGTTTGTTAAATGAGGTAGAGCTTTCCAAACTTCTATCAAAATTTACTATCATCATAAACTGCCAAGATGATCTAATTATTAATAGTATAAGTGAATGATCTATAAAGTATAGTATCAAAAGATACATGAAACATACAAGATCTAGTTTTTTTGTAAGTTCTTTTGTAAACTCTTCCCTTCTTCTTTTAAGAACTCTTGCATCATTCAGTGTAAGCTCTTTTCGTATTTCATCACTTTTAAATCTCATAGTCAATTGGTGAGGTATTCTTGATTCAGCTGTTTTTAACTCTTCTGTTTTGTTGTCTATTGTGGAATAATTGTCGAATTGAAACTCAGGCTGAGAACCAGTTTGCATAATATTCAATCTTTATATATATATGTTTCGCATTCAATTGAACGCAATGTATAGTTGTATTAACTGTTGAAGTATGTAATCAGTCTATAAAGCAGACTTGAAAAAAAAAATGTATATGAATTCACAAGTTATTGACTGAGATAATGCCTTTATAAACTATATGTATCCTTATAATTGTAAACAGAACTCCGTATAACAACTAGTGATTTGCTTAAAGATGAGCCTTATAATATATACACACCTTTCTATATATCGTATTGAACAATGTCTCTTTTAAGTATGATTATGTAAGTAGCAAATATTTATTCAATGTGGCGCATGTGAAGGCTAGTTTATAAACATATTTTATGTGGCGTAGTAATTTTCTCTTGAAAGATTTAGTTTATGATTATTACTGTTTGAAGTTAGTTTTGAAAAAATAGTATTGTTACATATATATTATTAAGAAAATAGATGAGAATATAGAGAGAAAAGTTATACACTTTATTTTCTTGTTTCAAAAGAAGTGACTAAATCACCACCTAAGGCAACAATCTCATGGAGTAATGCTTCTCTGTTAAGTTCAAGTTGTTCATCCTCAGTAGGCTTGACATTGTAACCAACATTAACTCTGAACTTCTTCTTGGTATTGGAAATAGCAGGATTGAATAAACCAGTAATGACATTACTATTACCATTCTCATTCAAACCAGTGTATTTGTTACAAAACAAGATCATAACATTATTAAATCTTGAGACTAATTCCTTGTGGTAATTTTGAATTGGATCCTGGTAAGATGCTAAGTTGTCTGGGTATGTACGGATTGTTTGGATTAAATTCTTGAATTTGTTTTCTGGAAGTAAACCAGAGTTTGCAGAGAAGTCGGAGTTGGTCTTTAACTTGATCACAAAATCATAATCTTTCAAACCTGGAGTAAAGATTAACTTCAATAGTCTAGAGTCTAATTCAATCAAGTCTTTTTTCATAATTAGTGATAAGACTGCTTTTGATAATGCTGTTAATCTTGATGCGATAGGTAAAGTAATATTAGTTGATGTCCATAACTTACCAGAGATATCTTCCTTTGAAGCAATGTAAAATTGGGTCTTCAAAGCGTTTGGATCTGTTGATCTTAATCTAATGAATCCATTATACATTGTTTGATATGTTTGAACTGTTAGTTTATCAGATATTTGATCCAAGTAATTTCCCTTTTCTTGATCATTTTCGAAATCTTTTGAAAGATCCAAGATTAATGGATCTTCTTTCCAATTCCAATGACTTAGGAAATCTAAAATTCTCAAGAATCCAGATTCAACACTTGACGGCACAGAATATGGAGCAGGGTCAACAAAGACCTTGATTGCAATCAACTCAATAAGTTCTTCTGAGAAGTGAGTTAATAATAATTGAGACTCTAACCATCTCTTGAAAAGTCTAACAGTTGGAGAGTAGAATGGGAAATGGTTGACTAATGTACTTATAGCTCTATGGTGTTTAACTGATCCCATATATTTTTGATTAAACTTCAAATAAACATCGGTAACAATTGATTTTTGTTTCTCGCTAGCATTTTCAATGGCTCTTAAATACAAAACTTCATCTCTTTCAGTTAAGACTCTAAACTTAAAACCAAATCCATCTGGACTTAAAATATTAAGTAGAGTGATATCTTTATTATATGGAACAGAATGTTCATCGGTGGTCATGAATGCTTTGTAAGCAGTCTCTTTATTAATCAATTGTTCAATCTTTAGTAAGAAGGCAGTTTTAGTTTTTTCTAAAGCAGATAATTCATCTGGCCATTTCATGGATGTTTCAAATTGTAAAACAGATTCATTGAAATAATCAGGGTTTGAAATAGAAAATGGAACAGGTAAAACCAAGGATGTACTTCTTAATGCTGAAGAGACTGGTGAGATAGATCTAACATGTAAAGGTAATTCCAAGTTTTGAATGACTTTACAAAGTTCATTATATGAGTTCTTCAAAGTTTGATAATTGGAAGGTAAAATGATTGGTTGATTTGAGTTGGCAGGTGAACTCATTGGTTGTGGTAAAAGTTTTGTGAATTTGGATGAATTTATTATTAGTTTATCCGCAATATCTTTTATCAAATGTAAGTTCAAGATGTATTTTGTGATTGTAATTGAAGTCGATTCAGTTGGTGATGGACTCCATAAACAACTATATTGAATATTACCGTCCTTATATTTTCTAACTTGGGCTTTATTTCCCCAGAAAGATGCAAACTTTTCTCCGCTGATTTTATCGGAGTGTAAAGGTCCTTTGGTAACTTTCTTTTCACATTCTAATGGATTTAAAAATAATCCAACAGTGATATATCTTTCTTCAGAGTCAGAAGAAGGTTTTCTCTTATGAACAGACCAATGTGAATCAGTATTTGGAATATTAACAGAAATTTGATAGACTCTTCCATCTAAAGCCTTTGATAAGATTCTATATATTTTGCTGCAAATGAAATTTTCAAGTGTTAAGAATGAAATTTTTTCCAATGGACCAAAATGTTTTTCTTGATCTAAAGATTTTAGAGGAATATGAATCAAAGTATCGAATTTCAATAACCCGTGATTAGAATTCATAATGAAAATAGGTCTAAATCTATCTTGAATAACATCATTTAATAATTCTAAAGTTTCAGTTGCAGTTTTCTTTAAAATTTCATAAGATGAATTAGTCATTTTCCATAAGATATTTAATTTTGTATTTTTATCAAAAATTGTTGGAACATTAAAACCAGTTTTTTTATAAATTGAATTTCCTTCACCGACAACTGAATTGAAAGATAAGTAACCATCATTACATAAATCTTGAGTTGCTAAATATTTAACAGTACCTTTAAATAATTGATAACTTGAAAAACCATGTAATAAAATTTTATTACCACTTTCACCACCTCCACTTAGTAGTGCAGACATTAACATTGCAAATTCAAAATGACCAAATCCACCTTGACCAATATGAGAACTAAAACCTTTTTGTTTTAACCAAAGTTTACCTAAAACTGCAGCATCACGGAAAGCTTCAGCAGCTGTCTTATTTGTATACAAGTATTTTAAATAATATTTATAAGCAGATGATGATAATAAAGATGCGTTATAAAGTGGTGTTGGTGGTAATTGTTCGACATCTTTTTGTGTTTGAATTCTTATACAATTTCTATCAGGTAATAATTTTTTAGATTCAAATTGACCAAATTCAAAGCCAGGTATTAATCTAATTGAAAATTTTGTCTTTTCAAAAATTAAATCATTTTCATGAATTTTATCAGGTGTATAACTTTCTATTTTCAAGGCTGGACAAAGTTTATCACCATTAACATATTCATAAGAAATTTTAACTGGTAAATGATTTTTTTTAGTTAATGTAATCAAATGATCAGCTAAATAACTTAAATAGAATGCTTTCTTATATAAAGCTCTATAATTTAAATAATCTTTTGGTTGAAATAAATTTTTTGGTATTGTTAATGCAACATCAATAGACATACCAGATGGTTGTTGAATACCTGTTTTAAGTCCAAATGAACCAACTAATGAAACATCAGAAGGAGATTTATATTGAAGCTTATAATTTAATCCAGTTGGTTTAGGATCTGGGAATGGAATTGAAATTTTATTTTTAGAATTGTTGAATAAATTTTCAGCTTCACTTAAAGTTAACTCATTAGAATCTGGAATTTCTTGTATAATGTCATGTAATCTATGTAAAGCTTTTTCAATTAATTTACAGTGAGATTCTTTTAATTTTAATTCTTTAACTAATTCATCAATTTCTAATTTGAAAATATTTGATTTGAATAACTCTGCAGTTTCACGAGCAATTTGAACATCTTGTGCTGATAGTTGATGCTTGTTAGTCTTGGAACGTTTTGAAGCGGGTTCCTCTTCCTCCTCGTCTTCTTCTTCTTCTTCGTCGTCGTTTTCTTCTTGTTGTTCTTCTTCTTCTTGTTCTTCTTCTTCTTCTGCTTCTTCTTCATTCATATCTTCATCAACTTCAACAGTATATTCATTACTGAATTCTTCCTTATTGTCAACACTTTTAACAGTGGATTTCACCTCTTCTCTTGCTCTTTTAACCATAATTAGTATAAATATCTATGGTGAAAAATCAACAATATTCTATAGTCCTGAATAAATAAATATAATATGGACCTTTTGTTTGATTCAATTCAAAACAATAGAGTATAGAAAGATTAATCAATACTTGAAACTATTCAACACCAACTTGTGAAAAATAATGTATCCCCTTTAGTGTTGTTTAAATTATATCTCATCTATAGACTACTACTACTACTACCACTACACTACTTACTACCTCTACTACTTCCTTACTACTTCCTTACTACCTACCCTCCCTCCTCTTACTAAAAAAAAAAAAAAAAAAATTTTGAAAAAAAAAAAAAAAAAAAAAAAAAAAAATTGTATCACTTATTTACACAATTTTGGAATTGACAGATTTTGTGAAAAGGTCGTGTATTAAAAATCAAATTTATTTGAAAAAAAAATTACAAAAAAAAAATACATTATCTAATATATTACGTACTCTTTTTAATAGTAAATTTATTTAAAAAAAGCGGGACCGTCTTTTAATTAAATTATAAATTAATTATACCACAGAGGAATAAGTACGTTTGTTAATGTGCACGTAAAAATTTGTTGACAGAAAAAATTAAATTATAAAAAATGGCAGTGAAAATTTCACCCAACAGTAAAATTTTTATAAAAATTTCTTTGAAGGAATTACACGGCAAAAAAAAAAAAAGACACGCAGGATATGAAACGCTCCATCAATCAATCTCTCCCATTGAAAGGCGTAGTAGTAATTATAGTTTACGTGATAACAGTACAATTTACCAGGAAAATTTAAATGTATTCCCCCCCCCCTCCCCTGCACAATTCTCGTACCGGCACAATAATTTTTAGTTAAGCGCCTTTTTTTTTAAAGTCTAGATCTGTATTATGTAATCTATTATAAGTACTATTTATATATATATTTTATAGTAGTAGTGCAATGTATCATGTATTTTTATGTATTTAGTAAGGTATTTTGAAAAGTTTAAGTTGGTTTATTTTTTCAATAATCTTGGTTTTTGTATATATATTATAGTATATTATAGTATATAATTAATACACATTAATATTTCAAAGATGATGTTAAATAGTTCGAGAAGAATTACTTCTCTTTGTTTAATTAAATCATTCAATAGAATACCCTTGTCAAATGGTATGTAATTCACTATCTCTCTTCCTTCCCTTCCTTCCCCCTATATATATTGCTAGTAGCGGAGAAGGTTTGTTTTGACAATCTTTACTAACATTACTTACCCACTTTTTAACTCTAGTCGGTATCAATAATATAGCTGCTTCAAATCATATATATCAGAATGGGTTCCGTTATAACTCATCAAAAGTGACTCCACCACCTTCAAAAAATTCTAGTGTTAGTACAACTACAGATGTTCCTGTTAAAACTACAATTTGGGAGAAAGTGAAGCATGAAGCTCGTCACTATTGGAATGGTACTAAATTATTAGGTTTAGAGATTAGAATTTCATCAAAATTATTATTAAAAATGACATCAGGTTATGAATTAACTAGAAGAGAGTATAGACAATTACAAAGAACGATAAGTGATGTTTTAAGAATTTTCCCATTTGCAATGTTTGTCTTGGTTCCATTTGCAGAATTATTATTACCATTTGCATTAAAATTATTCCCAAATCTTTTACCATCAACATATCAATCTGCTAAAGATAAAGAAAAAAATTTAAAACTTTTAAGAACAACAAGAACAAAAGTTTCTGAAGTTTTAAAAAATCAAAGTAAAAGAATTAAATTACCAAGTTCAATTACAGATGAACAAAGAGCAGATTTTAAAGATTTTTATTCAAAATTAAGATCTCCAGTTACAACTGGTGAAATTGGTAGAGAACAATTATTAAGAGTTGCAAAACTTTTCAAAGATGATTTAATTTTAGATAATGTCTCAAGAGATATTTTAGTTGCAATGGCAAAATATATTAATTTAAAACCATTTGGAACTGATCAAATTTTAAGATATAGAATTAGACATAGAATGTTAAAAATTAAAAATGATGATAAAGCAATTGATTATGAAGGTGTTGATTCATTATCAGTTCCTGAATTACAAGTTGCATGTGCTTCAAGAGGTATTAAAGTTTATTCATCTACTCCTGAACAGATGAGATTGGGATTACAAAATTGGTTAGATATGAGATTAAGAGAAAGAATTCCTTCAACTTTAATGACTTTAGTTAATGCATATTCTTATGGTGAAACTGATTTATATAATACCCAATATGATGCATTAAAAGCAGTTTTAAGTTCTTTACCAGAAGAATTCTATCATGTTCAAGAATTACATGTGGATGAAGATAAAGCTACATTTGAACAACGTATTAACGTTGTTAAAGAACAAGAACAATTGATTAAAAGTGAACACGTTCAAGAAAAGGATCATGTTGTTTTAATTAAGGATAAGTTAAGTTTAGATGATGATGTTCCAGTTGAACCTGAAGTTAAGTCCTCAACTGAAGAATCTAAGAAAAATTGAAGCCTTATGCTATATTAAACTTCCAATTGAGAATACATTAATATAAAAAAAAAACAAAAAATTCTATCATTATATTTGTATAATAGTATTAATTATAATAATTATTTTATATATATTATAAATGTTTACGTATATATATATATATATATATATATTGTAATTGTAAACACATACTCCTAATCTTCAGTCTCGTCATCTGCAGAAAGTTCGTATTTTTTGAAAATCTTTTTAAATTTAGTGACCATCTCATCATCATTTATAAATCTGGTCTTTGCACCAATCTTGAATTCATCAACTTCTAAAAACCCACCAATGATTGTTCTACTAAACATATCACTTTTAGGCCAGACATTGATATTCTCGACAATATGACCCATGCCTCCATCTAAACTGAACCAAACATGGAAGAAAGGTGCTTCTTCTGCAATTTGATGGGAGTAATCATTGTTTTTATCGTCAGTATAAAGTATAGATTTGTTTTGGCTCTCGTTATCGTCAAACTGTTCCATTATTCCAGTTGTAAAGTAAGTTTTCAAAACTCCTGGTGTAAATGATAAAGGTATTGGTATTGCTTTAATTGTGAAATGATTTAACGGATTGATAGATTCTTCGTAGAACAAAACATTTTGATTGAGCTCTTTATAGTAAAAAATTGACAATGTTTGCATTATCAGTCTAAGCTCCTCTCTTGCTTCATTTGTTAACGATAGAGAGTTTTTGCGATGTTTCAATGGCGTTATCATGACTCCGTATTTGGTCAATTCTGGTCTAGGTAAAGGCGTCAAGTAGAAATTATTGGACATTGATAATATTCTCAGGTTCTTTGTATTGTTACTTAGGCAAAACATACATTTTTCCAAAGTTTTAACTAGTTTTGGATTTTCAACTATCTCTTTAGTAGATATACCGTTGTCTTTGCTCAAATGTGCAAGCTTGTTTGCCATTTCATCTTGGTAATCTAAGTCAGTATCGTCATATTTTTGAATTGAAGCAATCTGTTTTGCTGATTGTTTTAAATTAGATTCTGATGTAATTGTTCTCTCGTGTTTTAGCATTTCTTCAACAGTCATACTGTCTTCATCTATTGCTGGGTTGATTGTTGTAGGGTGTATTTTGGAACTCACAGAATTTTGGAAAGCTTTTTCAATTGCTTTATATTTGTCTTCCAAAGTCTTCAAGTCAGGTGCTTTTCTTATCTTAGCTCTCATGAAATTTATTTTGGCATCAGTAACATCCTGCTGTGTTATAGACACTGAAGCTGATGTCTCAACTTTGTTATATTTGTCAACAGTGATTGGATCAACTTGAAGCCCTTTAGATATAGCAATTCTTCCACTTGGTTTAAAAATCCATTTTTTCTTATCTTTAACCGTTTTTCTTCTCGTTATTTCTTCCTTTTCTTCCATAGCTATGTAGAACAAGACCAGACTGCCATATCTTTCTAAAGCAGCTTCTTCTAAGTCTTGTGTATTGAATTTATTCCCTTGGACTAGTTTGTCTAATTTCATCATTCTCCAGCTGGAACCCCGATCGCCAAATTCATAGTTGACGTCTAAAACACTCTTCTTTCTTGTTTCAAAGTTCTTAACTTGATGATCTTCATTGGTTTCAGGATCATGCGGTAGTTTTTCTGATCTAAAAGGTTTTGCTTCTTCTTCTTCTTTCGTTGTTGGTGTTTCTTCTTGTGTAGTTGGTTCTTCAAATTGCTCGAGTATTCCTAAGTCTAAAAATCCATTTGAGTTTCTGAGTCTACCACCTAGTTTTTGTTCTTCATTGCTTTCATCTTCAGATGTCAAAAAATCAGGTGCCTCTAAAACGTTATAACCTGGAAATTCTTCAGAATCTCTATCTGTGCTTCTGTGTGTGTGTGATCTATGAGAATGGGATCTATGTGAATGAGATCTGTGTATGTGAGATCTATGATGGTGATCACGATGATGGTGGTCACTACGATGACGCTCATTAGATCTGTCATGATTATTTTCTGAGTTTCTGGATAGTTTAGTGTGGTCCCTGCTAGAGTGATAACTGCTTGTCCTTTTATCCCTATGGTGTTCAGAATCAATATTATTTACAGAAGAAGAAGTTCTGTGAGCTCTACTTGGTGATCTATCTCGTGATGAAGAGTGCCCAGTCATCTTTAAGTATTTCTACTGTTGTGTCTAAAATTCAATTCCGTTGTATTCTTGAAGGTATGTATCAAGTAATTCATATAGAATCAAATGATAATAAATGAAAGCTTTCAAATGTTGCAGAAATAAAGAGTTTCTAATCCTCGGGAATAATAAATTTTAATTTGGAGGGCTGTGCATTACATATTACCAAAACTTACAACTTTCAGATGATGCCAGAATTTATAGTCAATACTTGCTTTAAATTCTTATCAGATCTAACCTGTAGGAGATATATACTAGAGGATATAATCAAACAGTTGAGTCAATCAAAAGTTTTGTTATATTATTTGGAAAGAAATGGGTAGATACTGGTGTAAGACTTGTTCCATTGTGAGTATCTTTTTTTTGTCTGTTCTTATTTACTAATAGAACCATAGTTACATTACTAACATTATAAAATCACCTTTGTTGAACTATTTGTATTCCTAGTTTGTTGATGAAAACCAAAAATCAAGCCATGAAGTAAGTACCAAGCACAGTCGAAAGAGGAATGAATTACTTCAGTCGTTGAACAATAAACAGAAAGAACAAAAGCTACAGGTGGAGAAGGCAGAAGATGAATTGAAAAGGATCAATAAAGAGTTAAAATCTAATGATAAAGATGGGGAAGTAACTAAAACTCTGCCAAGGGAAAAGCCTAAATTTTCTTTCAAAAAGAAAATTGTACTAAATAAGAATGATGTGAGTGTTCCGCAACTAAACAAATGGCAAGAAGTTGAACAGACAAATGATACAAGTATAGGAGAAGGCGAAACTAGTGAAAATATCCCAGTTGGAGTAAATAAAAGAAAGATAACTGAATCCGAAAAAGAGTTGAAAAACTGGAATTTAAGCTCTGAAAAGCAGATTAACCTTTCTAATTTCAGTGATGTGGATGATAATAGTGAAGATGAACATAAAGGAAGGCCAAAAATAATTATCAAGAGAAGAAAAGTTATACGAAAGTGATAGTTTGAACACACATATAGCATATAGACACATACCATCGGTTTAGACTGATAAAATTTTAATAAATGAGAAAATCATTACTATATATAGAATTATGGTTGTATGTAAACTAATACCTATTTACAGATCAATATACAGAAAAAAAAAGGTATACATAAACGATAATCATGACTGGAAAAATAGACTGCTAAATTTATAAAATTAACAGACTAGATGTACTTGAGTGAGATGATTAATGACTTAAAACAACTAAGTGAATTTTCTGGAACCACCTCTAACAAATTCCAAGATTTTCCAACCTTCAGTTTCTGGGTTATCAATTTCTTCTGGAAGTCTTGTAACAACCATAGCATATGATGATAACATAATATCTTCTTCGGTACCAGCTGCGATTTCACCAGTCTTGGCCTTTCTGAACAAATTGATTTCTTGGACTCTAGCACCAATAACAAAAACTGGAGTTTGATTTGGTTCTAAAATCTTAGAGGAAACAATTTCAACACCTCTAACATCTAAAATTCTACCATCAGAGAATAAACCTTGATCTCTAATTTGCTTTTGTTGAGCAGCGATGATGTTGAAAGGAGCTTCAGATAACCACATCTTTAAAACTTTTTCGTCACCTGTAATATAAGCATCTAACATTTCAGGAACAATAAATTCTCTTAATTGTTTTTGGAAAGATTCAGTACTGAAATTTGGATCCATTAATCTGAAAGCTTTAACAACTTGAGCACTTTCAGTTTCAGCGAAAAATCCTCCAATTTTATCTAAAATTGTTCTTATCAGCACCAATAATGGATTTTCAGCTTCTTCCCATTTTTCTCTTAAAGTTAATAATAATCTACCTATAGCAGATTCAGGTTTAATCTTTATTTTATCTTTTAATTTAGATTCAACTTTAATGTTTGTTGCAACTAAAGCTGTACCTGCTTCTTCATTTGATTTGACAGCTTTTGGTTTATTTAAAACTTCTTTTTCTCTTCTTGTTCTTCTTTCTTCTTTACTTTCATATAAACCATACTTTGATGAGCCTTCATTGAAAACTTCACTGACTTCTTTATATGTTTGAGTGTGTCTAACAGGTTCAATAACTTTATCAACAGTATCAGCAGTAACTTTGACTGTAGTTCTAACACCTTTACCAACTGGAGAATCCCAAGCTTTAACGGCAGCATCACCAACAACTTCTGCTGTTTTCTGCACACCTTTTGCCACGGCACCTGATGATTTTTGAGCTGTTAAATAAGCATCTTTGGCCTTTTTGAAAGCATCACTTTCACCCATTTCACCAGTTGCACTCTTTAACTCTTTTATTTGTTCTGTTAATTCACTTGATTTTTTCCATTCATTTTTGAAAGTATCAACGAAAACTTGGTATGGAGATTTTTGTGCATTTAAAAGAGCAGAAGATTTGAAACCTCTAGCTTGTAAATAACTCTTTGACACAGTGTTTGATTGTTTAATAAATTGAGCCCTTAACATCTTTTAGTCTGTATTATTTATATATATATATATATCTAATTTTTTTTTGCTCTCTCAATCTCTCTTGGTCTCTTAGCAAGCAATATTGAAGGGTATTTTGATAATCAAAATTCAAAATACGTTACAGAACAGTTTAATGTAGTGTAATGTTAATATATGATATACCTATAGGTCCCAAATATGTGATTTATCTAAGACTCTGATTCTTTTGAAAATTGAGAAATTTTGAAAAATATTGAAATATATTTTTACTTTATTCCACTACAATACACCTACACCTGCGATTTCGGAGCATAATAAAATTGATTCATTTTTGCAGGGGGTTCATTGAATTTTCTTTTTTTTTTTTTTGCGTTTTGAAAATTGAGAAATTTTATTTTGATGTAGAGATGTGTGTTTGAATTTTTTTTTGTTTTTTTCTTAATTTTTTTCTGTCGGTTACGTAATTGATTATTTAATCGGGTTTTTTAAAAAAAATTATTTAATTTATTATGTAATCTATTGTTGATGTGAAGAAAGGAAAAATAAATGTGTAAAGCTAAAAAAGAAAAAAAAAAGAATTATAAATGTATAATTTGTACTAAGAATACAAAGGGATAAAAATATTATTATATTTCGTTTTTGTGTTTTTAATTCAGATCAAAATCTATCCCAGAAATTTATAATAAATTTGTCTCAGTATTCCTTTTTCAATATAGGATATCAGTTCAAAGTTTATTGGGATATTTCAAGATCAACACTAAAGCTTATAGAATTTCCCAGATCAAATCATCATTCTATAAATATATGGAGCTATATTGCCATTGGGTATAGATTGATCTGAGTTCAATTAATTTATGTATATAATTTGAATCAAAAAGCTCTTTAGATATTTCCAATTTACAATCTTTCATATTTTGTGGGCGCCCTTCTGGTTCGTCTGTATTAAGTCTAGATCTATTGATAGCTTAATTATAACACCCTTCCAAGAATGATACGGAAAGAAGGCATTAAGAACAAATCTTTCACTTCGTTAAATACTCCAAGATTGAAGAATAAACAGTTGAGGCCCTCGGATAGTTTATCAAATAAATCGTACGTATCAATCAATTTTTTCCCCTTTTTGTGTGTGTGTATGTGGTACAAGCTACCACTACACACTACTGCTCACATTTCATTATTATAATTTACTAACTTTTTTGTTTTGTTGAATTTTTGGATATATTTTGTATTACAATTCCTTGTTGTAATATAATCATATCTTAACTCAACGTAATTATCTAGCAGATCCCCAGATGATTTTAGAATAAAACCTATCACTTCAAAACAGCAGTACCAACAGCAACTTAAAGAACAACAGTTTAGGGATCAGATGAGAGAGAAGGCTCAAAAAATTACATATATACCTCAATCAATTGAATTTGATTCGCAAAATAACGAAGAACCAATAATAAAATCCATAAATAGGAGTAAAGTATCAAACGAAACCGCAGACGATATCATTTCAGCTTCAGAGAACGGTCATCGTAAAACATACTTCAACTTATCAAATGTTTCTTCTTCCTCTCGTTCTTCACCTTCGTCTCCTTTGAAAGGTGATAATCACATTTCTACAAAATTCGCTGTGAACTGCGCTTTTGCTTATTCAGCTTCAGAGGAATATGAACTCGATATAGATAAATATAGCTGTCTAGAATTTATTGATAAAACTGTTCACTTGAAATCACAAAGATTCGATGAGTTACTTTCAATTGAAATAGATTTCAATAAAATTAAAAATGTTAGCCTTTGCAAGAAATATAAAGAAAAAATGACAACTTTCATAATCAAATTAAAAAGTACTATACACGGACAGACTAATACCAGAGATATAAGACTAAACAAAATCAGAGTTAGCATTGATTATAATAGTAATCCAAATGATTATGATCAGGTACTTGTACTTTTACGAAAGAATGATATTCCTGTGAATCATATCACAAAAGATAGACTGGAACAATTATATGGAAGCGACTCTTTATTTATTCCACCAAACGAATTTTACTCTTCAAATTCATTATCAGGTTCGTCAGAAAAAAACCGTACAAGTTTATCCCCAAAATTATCTATTAAAGAAACTTCAGAATCAGGGAGATCAACAAGATCTAGAGGTAATAGAGCTATTTATAATTTAGATTCCGTTTTTTCTCCGGAAGAGTTGGACAAAAATGATTTACAAACTCTTGACGAGAATGTTCCTTATGTGGAGCAAATAATTTTCACCCCGAAGCTTGTATATAAATTTGGTTCAAAAAAGCAATACACGATATCAAATAATGATTTCAATGGGCTATATAATAGTAATTGGATCAATGATTCAATTGTTGATTTCTTCATACTTTATAACTATGAAAATGCTAAAAAAAATGGAACTCTTGGAAACTCTAAGATCGAAATTATGAATTCATTCTTCTTCACTAAATTATCAATGAGTAATCCAGATAATGACTATTACTCTAATGTGAAGACTTGGTTTAAATCAAACGATACATTATTTGATAATGATTTTGTTGTCATACCCGTTAATAGAGATATGCATTGGTTTTTTATTATTATTTCTAATTTGAAAAAAGTCAAAGAGTCAAACATCATGAAGCTGGAAACAGATCCAGAGAGTCAAAATAGAAATGATGACGTTGAAAGAGACAATATAGGAGATTATGTAACTGATCATGAAATGAAAACCTTATCTAGCACTGATAGTAAGGTGTTCACTGACCAAAAGCCTTCCAGTGATACTCCTAATTTGGGAAATAACTTGAATGGAAATATCGATAGTGGCAACTACACCAATACGAATGCTAACCAAAATAAAGATGCGGGTAATGATAAGCCACTAAAAGCATCAATCGCACCTGAATTATCCACAACAATAATTGAACAGCCCAATCTTGTTCCAGATGATGATGACGTTGATGACGATGATGATGACGATGAAGAAAAGACAGGTCCTAAATCAATTGCTTCAATTTTTATTCTAGACTCAATGAGAAAACCCCATAACGATATCTCGCAACCTTTAAAACAGTTTCTTACAAGTTATGCCAAGGAAAAGTATGGGCTCGATATTCCTGTAGGTCAGTTTCATAAGCATGTCTGTTCGATTCCTCAACAAAAAAACAATAGTGACTGTGGATTACATCTTATCTATAACTTGAAAAAGTTTTTTTCATCCCCTAGTGAGTTCAAGTCAAAAGTTTTGATTGAAAGAAGGAGAAGTAGGAAAAATGTCATTTTGGCCAACAAAATATTCATTGATCAAGAAAGGAAATCTATTAGAAATGATCTAAGATGTGAACTATTGAGATTACTAAGGCTACAAGTAGAGCATTTAGGTGGTGATAGTTCTAAGGTAGGAAAACAAACATACAAGGATGGTGATTCAATGAATCCTAAAATATCAGGCTCCCCTCTAGGGGATGAAACATCTACTAATGAAAATAGTTCTTCCAAAGATGACCAAGATGATTATGATGATGATGATATTGTGTTCCTTGAAGAAAAGCCAAGTATTACTTCTCCTGTGTTGGATATTCAAGAAACACATGAATCAAGCATTCACCCCAAAGGTATAGAGACTGATACCAAACAGGATCACCATTTTCAAACGTCTGTAACAAAAGATATGGAAACATTGAATCTTGAAAGAGGCTCCCAAGTTAAAGATCAAAAAATCAAGGAAAATGGCAAAGAGCAAGTCAAAGTAGAAGCAAAACAAGAAGTCGATACTTCTGCTGAGCATCAAATCAATCATCAAAGAGAATACAATCATAAAGACCAGGATCAGGTCGAACAACAAGCTGGAGAGCGTATTGAAGAACAAGTCAATGGGAACGTTCAAACACAGTTGAAAAAGCATAGTATTGAAGAACAAAGAGGATCTACTTCTAAACTTCTCTCAGACCACAACAAGAAATATTCCAAAGAATATTTAATAAAATCATTGAAAGAAGAACATGCCTTGCCGGTAAAGCTGGTTCCTTCTAAGGGACAAATCAATGAACATGTTAATGAGAGTTCCAATGAAGTTCAAAAAGGTTGGATTGAAGATCGACTTAAGGGTGAAGTTAAGCTCAAAGTGACTGATCAAAACATGAAATACTCCAACGAACTTGATAAGGGTCAAGTCATGGAACTATCTAAGGTTCCATCGAAAGATCAAACCAGAAATAACGCCAAGGATCAAGCTAAGGATCAAATCAAGGATCAAATCAATCAAATCAAGATACAACATAAGGAACAAGCAGAAGCCCGGAGTAAAAAGCACATGAGTGATTCAGAAATAGATCCTGAGATTGAACAGACGAATAAGCATTTGACAAAAAATAGCAAGGGTCCGGTATCTAAACAATTCAAAGCAACAAATGCGGTACTTTCTAATAAAAACATTAAAACTGATTTAAAAGGCATAAAAAATGAAAAGGTCATGGTTGATGTAAAGAGAGATCTCAAAGATAATATAGAGATAGACCAAAAAGGTTCTGATTTGTTGAATGTTTTAGATAAACAAAAACTTTCACAATATCCCAACATTCCCATCAAAGGTGACATCTCAAGACACTTCCGTTTTTCTCCAATATCAAAAATTTCATTGCTAGACTCCCTTGTTAGCCTCTCTGATGAGAACCCGAGTAAGATTGAGAAAAAAATGCAGAAATCTCCCAAAAGAGACATCCAAACTTCTCTTACGCATGACGCAGATTACTCGGACATCAAATTGAGTACTGACTCGCCTGTTTCTATCAAAAAAGCTACTGGAACTCAATCGGGAACAAATGTAAATCCAAAAGTACACGAGAAATCTTCTAAATTTGATGGATCATCATCTCCCAAGATGGCTTATGATGTAAATGAGATTACCTTAGATCAGCCTACCCGCAGAGAAGAATCTCCTTTGAATGAAAGTGATTTGTCAATTTTTGCTACTCAATCGAAACGGAACTTAAGAAACCGAGATGTTAGTATGGTTGAAATAAGTGACTCTGATCATGTTGATGTAAATGTTGAAGAAGTACTAGAGGATGATTCTCAGACTATGGATGATGCTGATCGTTATTTATACACTCGTGTTGCTCCGCCACCTTTGAAAAAGCAACGGAAGGCACGTATAAGATCTATTCCTAAAGATGGAGATGTACTTGAAACGGATGAGTTTTCTGACAACAAAAGAGTGAAAAGTAAGTTGATGGAAGATATTGAAAAGGCTCTTACTAGTAGTCCAATAAAAATATCAGATGCAGAGTATAGAGTTCCTCCTAATAAATTTGCAAGTAGTATCCATGAAGAGGTTAACAGTGAATCAACTTATCCCAGTAGCATAGAAATTAATCCTTTGGATACTGAAGAGTCATCAGATATAGTTACTATTCACGAAATTGAATTGATAGAAGAAGAAGACAGTGTTGCTAATGACGACGACGATGTTGATGTGGAGGATATCAACAGTGATGATGACAGTAATATGAGCGATACTAAAAGCAGTAATACAACACAATATGGTGATGATGAAGATAATAATAATCACGACGAAGATTTGGAGTCACCAAAAAGGCAGTTGAGACGAAAGTCCAAAGTGAATTACAGGGAAACTTTGGTTGATATTCACGAAATTAATGATGGAATCATTGATGATTCTAGTGATGACTCAAACTCCTCTAATATTGAGAATGAAAAAATAAAATCATCCAAAGAGCCTAAGTTCAACTTAAAAAAGAGGAAGTCATCATCTTCAAGGTCTGTCTCAAGGAATATTACAAATAAGGTTAAGGGTGATATTGACTACTTATATATGAGCGATGACGACAACGACGTTATAGTTTCCATTGGAGACTTTTCAAAATCGAAGAAAGCTTCTAAGAATAAATCAGATAGTCAAGATGATTTAATCGATGTGACTGATTTGAGGGGTGAAATAAAACCAAATCCTTCGTCTCCCATTCGCTTAGGATCTGTTCCACTAAAAGGAACCAAATATCCTCAGGTTTCTCCAACTAAGAGAGAATTCCTCCTGGTTTCTGATCTTTCGCCGAGTAAGGGAGTGGTTAAAAGAAAACGTGTCATGGAGACTAAGAATAAAGTGATCAGTCTAAAAGAAACGCATGCTACTTCAGGGCAAATAGGACACTTTACAAGAAATACGAAAAAAAAATCTATGAATATGCCAATATTGTTAGCTGATAAAATAGACCTTTCTGGTCATTCCAACAAAGAAATAATTGATAGTACTGAGTTTCAAGAGTCTGATTCAATCAAAGCTAAAAAAGACCAGACTCCAGCTCTGAGATCAAATAGAAAGTCACCGACACAAAACAACGCTAAATCTGGACTTATTCAGAGGAAAATCAAACAAACATCGAAGGTCTTAACACTATCATCTGATCCATCTGATCTCAAAAGTTTTATGGTGGTTAGAAAATATCCATCGGGCGCTGTTGCAAAGCCAGTATCATTGCTTAGTCGAAAGGCACCAGCTGTATTTGGAAATGAATCGAATTCTAAGAAGTCTAAGAGAATAAGTTTCGATAATGAGCTTCCATCTCCTATGTATGAAAATATCAAAGACTCGGGCGACAGAAGAGTCAACAAATCAGGGGACACCGGTTCCATCTGATAATTTTGCATAACGCAGAGAGATCCTGCAAATCTTATCTCAAGTTGAAATACGAGAGATTCATAGCATAACTTCATAATTTATGAAGCTCATATTTATATATCAAATAATTTAATAGGTCAAGGTAATAAATCAATATAGAATTTGAAAAAGTAGATACATGTAAAAATTATTATGGTTATAGTATATACTATATACTAGTATACTAAATGGCACTGTCGAAATGAGATTTACTATGCTAAAAAAATGGTGCCTCACCTTTTTTTTCAGGTGCAAGAGATGCAAAAAAAATTTAAGAAGTTAATTGCCCACCCATGCTGGGAGTCGAACCCAGAATCTTTTGATTAGAAGTCAAACGCGTTAACCATTACGCTACACGGGCAATTCTTGTAAGAGAATTGGTGCACAAAAATATGGTGTAGCTGGTTTTTTCCAGATAATCTATTCGTTTGAAATTAAATCACAATTTCTAAGTCTTTCAATGAGTGAAAAAAGTTTTTAAAGGCATAAGTATTACAATTAGATGTTTGGATAACACACTTAATGTAAAAAAAAGTACTTTTCCAGGACCAATCATTAAAGATTCGCATTTCTTTGTTTTTAATTAATTCAATAGGTTAAAAACTTAATAAGAAACAAAAAAGAAGATTTTAATGAAAACTTAGTTGAAAGAGTAATATCCTAATTTATTAGATTAAGGAAATACCAAGTTTTGTTACAGTTTATAAGAGACTAATACTGTCTGTCACTTATTTAATCATAGAAAATTGGGCAGAAACCACTTCTAAGTCATACAGACACCGAAGAACACCCCCTCGACTCGCAAACTAAGAAAGATACAACTCTCATTAAAATCAGTTGAAAAAATTGATATTGGATCGTTATTTACTAAAGATTGGTAATTTATTAGTGTATAAAGGCCACTTTCAAAATAGTATATTCAAGAATGTTGAATGTACTGTTACATTTCCTGAGCAATACAGTCAGCTAAATATATAAAAAATTTCAGCCGGTTTCTCAAAACAAATAGTGGTGTGACCACAACTTTTTTCATGTGTATACAATGCACACTCTGTCCATGTTTTATTCATATATCAATCAAGAACTAAGACCAAAAGACAAACACATTATAATTTTATATACGACGCCTATAATCCAAGGCAGTGCTATCACAATTATCAAAAAAGAAGAACAAAAAAAAAAACTCCATTTTCATTACATAATTTGGAAGACCAACGCATTTCATTTTTCAAACACGTACATTTTTATATTTTAAAAAAGATCATAGTATTGAATATACGTCATATAATATTAGTATAGTATAGAATAGATATAATAAGTTTGTCTTTCATTTCAAGTCTGGGCCAATTCATAAGTATATATAATTGCAAACCAAAGAGTTTCGAATAGAAGAAAAAAAAACATGTTTCAAGGTCTTAAATCATTCATTGCAACTATTTTGTTGGTTACAGTTATGTTAGCTGTCCAAGTGAACTCATTGAAAATTTCAAGTGTTGGTGTCAGCCTAGACGGTTCTATCCCTGAAAAAGTTAAAACATCCTCCGTTTCACCAATTGATTTAGATATTGATCACAAGAGACTAAAAGTTGAATTAGAACTTACAGATGATAATGGATCTCCTTTAGACTTTAACTTAAAGCAAGTGTCTATTGTTCTATCTACAAAATATTCTAATCTTGATTCATACTTCTACCCAACCGTTAAGAGCTCAAAGGTTTCATTAGATTTACCAATTGCTCAAATCTCAAACTTTTTGAAAACAAAAGATTCTATTGTTTTAAGTCTCTTAACTGGTGATACAAATAAAGAAAACAACTTGTACGCTGAGTTTGCCGAATTAAATCCTACCCAACCTCTTATTACTTCAATAAAAGTTCAAGAACCAGTTAGATTAGAAGCTAAGAATGAAATAAAGCACATTTTTGCTTCTCCTCCAAAATATACACACCCAATTATTAGTATTATTTTCATTATTGGTGTTATTGGTTTACTATTTGCATTGATCTCTGCTTGGTTAAAACTTGATGCTATCAACTTCAACAACTTAACAAAATTACCTATCGGATTTACTATTCAATTTTTAGCATCAATTGCTTTAATTGAAGTTATATTCTTCGATTACTTCTTACAAACTTCAATCTTTACTACAATTTTCAGAACATTCATTATTGGTCTAGTTGCCATTTACCTTGGTGCTAACGTTTTAAGAAGCTTGTACCAATTAAGAAAAGGAGGACTACGTTAAACTTTAGAGCTTGTAAAGATATATGTAATGCAAAATCAATTTTAGCTAAGTTAGTCTCTACTTACTGACCAATATATAATATTATATATATATGTGGTTTTATCTATAGCACAGTATTTCGTTATATAAATTTGAAAAAAAAAAAATTAAAAAAATGAAAATTAGTTCGAATATATAAGATTGTTTCTTTAGTGTAGTTCAAACTTCATGGACAAAATTGTTCTCTAAAGATCTGAAATAATGTGTTCTGAAATCTGTTAATATTGGAACATGCCATGCATATATCAGTTTTGCGCTTATTAGTCCCATTGGTAAAACAGAGTAAGTTCTAGAATCCAGAGAACCACTTAAATTATCCCCGGTGACCCAACAGTGACCTTCAGGAACAATCACATAATGATCAAAATTGTTTTCATGGTGCTTATCTTTGACAGATCTCACCTCTGTAAGTTGTTCTGATATTTTTTTCTTGTCTAAATTATCGCTAGCTGATGAGTGTTTATCATTATTTTCTATTTCGTCAATATCAAACCCTTCTAACACGCCTTTACTTGGATCTATTAAAATTAAATCTCCTGGCATACCTGTGATACGTTTCGTAACCCAACTTTCTGGATCAGTTGGTTTTCTTGCCACTATGATGTCCCCCATTTGAACGTTTCTACCGTATTTATATCTCTTGTCCAATATAACGGAATCTTTGGATATTTGCAATGTAGGGAGCATAGATTCTCCTGATGTTTCCGAAAGATAAAACAAGTTTTGACTAAACATATGAAGAGCAGCCATTGCCCGTATAGTATATGAAGCTACCGTGGGTGTTGATACTATGATTTCTGATATCTTTGATTTTGTCCATTGGAAAAATCCATTTGAAAATGATTGTGACATTGTATGTGTGTATAAGTTATATCTAATCCAAAAATTGCTCTGGATATATGATGCTGTGTTTAATTGTTAATATAGGATTTATCGCAACAAATATATAACAAAATGGTTCGATGTGTCCTGTTTAATATAGCAACTTTTTGAAAAAGAAAATAAAATAGGTACAAATTTCATTATATAATTTTTTTTATATAATATCAAAACCGCGAGACGACCCCGAAGGTTAATTTTTTTTAATTAAATATTTTGTAAGAGAAAAAAAAAGTTTGAAATGTCTTTTATATGAGTTAACTGTAATATTAAAGATCAAGAATACTTTGGAATTGCTTGGAGTTATTTTAATCAATACGTATTAGATCTAAGTGTACGCATAAAATGTCATCATCATATGAACAAAGAAAAGCTTTAGAGCTACTAATGGGAGAGGATCTCCTTATACATCTACCGCATGATTACCATAATACTAAACAACCATCACATAACCAACCCACAGATCCAAGTATTTTAGACTCACCACAGGTTTGTAAGAGTTTTATAGTGGCAACATGTCCTTATGATATATTCTATGGTACTAAAGAATACTCGGGAAATTGTCCCAAGTTACACTTGGAGAAACATAAAGTGTTGTATAAGACATGTTTGAAGAATAAGATTTGGATGCCTAGAGCTAATTTTGAGCTAGATTATTTGAATGACTTGGAAGCATTCATTGGTGAGTGTAACAGAAAGATTAGAATGTCTGAACAAAGATTAGAAATGTCATATGAAGATAAACAACAATTGAATATGATTACGAGAGATTTGGATGAATTAGATACTAAGATTGGATTAATGACACAAGAAGCTCAGTTATTATCTGAACAACATGAAATAGAACAGGCACTAGAACAACAAAAAGCTTTAGAGAAAACTATAAATGATAGAACTACACTGTGGGAGGACTATTCTACCTTTGTTGAAAATTTAAAGCAGTCAGCCCATCAAAAATTACAAGTTTGTAATGTTTGTGGTGCATATCTGTCTAAATTGGATACAGATAAACGTTTAGCTGAACATTTTACCGGAAAGCTGCACCTGGGATATATTGAATTAAGGAAAGATTTAGAAACGATGAAGAAGAAACACGAGCGCACACCTTATACAGAGATTAAAAATTTAAGTGGTTCTACAGCAAGATGGAATACTGGCCATAGTTATAGATAGAGTCAACGCTAGCAAAAATAATTTTGTAATATTAATGAAAATTTTAAATAGTATAACTATGATCAGAAAAGAGAGACTGACGAGGGATATAAGCCTAATTAGCAACTATATGTTTTAGTTTTGCTAAAGTAAAATTTAGCTATCATTTATTTATTTTAATATCTCTTCAGGTGGTGAATTATTACTAGAAATTATATCAGGTTCTACTTTAACCGCCTGATTATTCGATTCATCATTGGTATCTACTTTTTGCAGTAATTGCTTTTGCTCTTTGGCATTAACTTCAATGATACCCACAGACGCTGGGATATGATCTGCGAAATAACTAAGTATCAACCGAAATGGGATATGTATATTTAAAGTATTGACAATCCATGAAACTGCCGCATATACAACAACAATAGTTATTATAGTTATCAAAACAAGACATAAAGTGAGAAAGAATATTGGGAAAAATCCAATTGCTTTGAGATGTTAGTATATAAAAGAACAAGTAACAGAACGAAAAAGAATAAAATTTCCCTCATGTAATTGTATGTATGGGTATAACTTCTTACAAGTAATTAGTATTACTAAGTTTGCACCCAAAGTGAAAAAGGCGCCTGCTATAGTAGAGTAGAATGCCATTACTATAAGAAAGGTTAATGTTGGTGGAAGCAAACTTATGCTCAACACTATAAAGGTAAACTTTTTCTTATGTGTTAGTATACAAGACAAAAAAAAAACAGTTGAATTAAAATTGATGTAATAACTTACATTAAAATATTTCGAATGAGTAGAGTAGGAACTATTTAGTAATTTTATCTGATTTTTTGAAAAATCTCCTAATTCTAATAAGTTTCTAAAATAAACAATATAATAGATATACCCCCAAATAAAGAAGTGTTAGAATAATATAATAAAACAGAAGTTGAATAAGAGGACAAATAAGTGAAAGAGGGAAGTAAATAATTCTCTCTCTCTCTATCTCTCTCTCCTCCCCCCTTTTTTTTTCGCTTGTTTTGAAAATATACTTACAATAGTAAAAAATTTCTATGTGCACTTTCCAATGGAACAGCATTGTCAATTAACCATAAAATGGATAAAAATAAATCATTAAAAAATTGCATCAAGCTACTATGAATATTGATCTCTTGATTCAATGTATCTTCTCCATTTATACTTAAATCTATATCTGATGAAACTACATTTGAGTCTACTACATCTTTGATTGTATCTAGACTTTCTAGTGTATTCCGAGGGCTATCAAAAAAATTTAGCCATTCCATTTGTAAAGTGTGATCTTCATGATTTGGATGAATTGAGTCAACTTCAGGTTCAGGTTCAGGTTCTTGTTGTCGTTTCAGAGAACCAAGAAGTTTTGCATAGTAGTAGTGTCGATTCTTAGAGTGAGACAATTTTGAATCTTCTATAACAGATGCTGAATCACTCATCACTGAAGAAGCAGTTTCCATGATTACACCGAAACAAAGGAACAAGTAAATACAAAACACTATAAAGGGTGAAAAACCAAAAAAAGAAGAAATCGAAAAAAAAAGGCACAACCCAATGATCCCTTATAAATTTCTCACTGTACCCCAAAAAGACTATATATAAATCGGCCAGCTAACTATATAATATATATTATATATTATATAGGATAAACTTTTATAAAAGGGGTTAAACGCAAACGTTCTACGGTTTAAGTACAAATGGCACATAATAAACCTCATTGTAATATTGTAAATTTCTTGGCCTGGAAATAAGACGCACACTACTAAAAATTGAATATTCACAGATCAAGGACACTATATTAACCCTTTAAAATACTGTATATACAGTACTCTATATAGTATATAGTATACTAGCATATCATTTTTATATATATATTATATATTTGTATACACTATTATATATTTGTATATACTATATAATATATATTGTGATATAGTGATATATATATGGTACGTACTGTGTCTTATAAAGACATTGAACTCTAGACAGAGTAAAATCGATGGCTATCTGCGGCTGCGCTAATAAACTATATGTATATATATACGTACCAATAACAATTATACACGGCTAACGTACCAGCCGATACTTTTACAAATATATATATACAAATGTGTATATATAAATACAAAGATATTTACTGCCTTTTCTTATACTATAGTAGTACACTTTCAAAAGGCATTACAGGTAAAGTTGTAAACTATACATAGCAAACACCAACCATATATATGTTTAAACAATATTGATTTGCAGTATATTTACTTCTTGTACACCATATACAATATCTGACTCATTGCTTATTAATAAGTAAAAGTAATACTTAGTAGTAATTAGTAATTACGTACCCACAGCAATATATTCATTGCACCACGTAACCACATTCCGTAAATTAAAAATTTTTTTTTTTTACTGGGCAATTTTTTTAAATTTACTTAGTTACGCTGTTATAATTACGCTGTTATACTTTTTTTTGTCTGATCTATCCCGTACGTATATACGTATAAATTACTACAGTCTACTACTACCAAATTAATACGTACAAGAGGCTCTTTCCCCTATAAATTAAGTAATTTCGGCATTTGCTGTTTTAGTGCATCCGTACGTACGTACGTACGTACACGCGCATCTGTGAACAGTTGAAAACCTAAAAATTTATGATATTTTCCCGGTGAACCACCAACCGCACACGGCCTATAATATATATGGCTTATATATATACAGTGTGTAAATTATTATACATCCACATATAATTTTCGGGTTTTCATGTTATCCGAAATTTATTGTTTAATATTTATGCATAGATAAAATAAATATTAAATATATGAATGATATATATAATAATATATGTATATGATGTATGATCGGACTTATGTGTAAACAGGGGATTTAATTTATATTCTATTGTTTCCTAGCGATGTCCTTAGTTATATAGTATCAACTGTTTTGTGCTATGTACATTTACTTGGTTGACAATTCATGTTTCACGATGAATTGAAAATTTTCTTTATTTATTTATTTCTTTTATTTCATTTTTATAAAGTATTATTTAGTATAATAATTATTATTATTATTATATATATATATATATATAGAGTTATAGTTTCTAAGAATGTCAAGGATTAATGATTCCGTTAGTTTGAGTCATGAATCTATAAATTCATATTCAGAAGAGATTCATCCAAGAAGGATACAAGACAATACAAACCAACCAAATGTCAGTAATAATTTAGTTAGTCTTACAACGTCTCATACATCTGTTGCATCAAAATCATACTCTTTATCCTCTTCAGTCAATACACACTATAGTTTAAATAAAAAAATTTCTAGATCGGTGAGAGGTATACTATCAGATGTTAGAGATGATAATTTACAAACTGAAGATAATTTGAAAGAGTTAAACAAGACTGAATTAGGTCGTATGCTTACAAATTTAGAATTTGAAGACGCAGTTAGAATTAAAACTCAAAATAGTAATAATAATCAAAATGAGTTAACGGTGGAAGAAATTGTTCAAAATATAGATCTATCACAAGATAATAATAATGAGAAATTAAATGAAGTTTCAATTGAAGATTCTAATAATAATATACCTCCACCTGATACAGGATATGCGTGGGTCGTTTGCTTTTCAATTACATTAATGACAATATCAACATGGGGTGCTACGACTTCATTTGGTATATATATCAGTTTTTGGTTAAATAATGGTTCATTTGGTGGTGTTGCTCCTGTCAATTATGCCTTAAGTTCTTCTATAGTTTTATTCTTAGCTCAAGCATTGGCTCCACTGGCTATGATTTCAAGTGGAATATTTGGTTTAAGACCAACAATTTTATTTGGTGTTGTTTTACATACTACAGGTTTCATTCTATGTTCAATCTCTAGAAAATTATGGCAATTATATCTAACACAAGGTATTTTAATTGGTACAGGATTTGCATTCATTTTCAACCCTGCCATTGTTATATTACCAACTTGGTTCTCAAAATATAGAGCATTTGCTTCAGGTATTTGTGTTGCAGGATCAGGTGTTGGTGGTTGTGTTTTCGTCTTGGCTGCACAAAAATTAATCGATGAGACCGGTAGCCCAGATTGGGCCCTTAGAATGGTTGGTATTTGTGTCTTTGTTTTAAACACTTTTGTCTCATCTTTTATTAGAGAAAGAATTCCTAAAAAGAGAGAAATTTCATGGAGTGCCATTAAAAGACAAAGAGAAATTATTTTGGATTTTAAAGTTTTAAAATTATGGCAATTCTGGGCAATTTCACTTTGGTTTTCCGTTGGTGTGGTTTCATATATTGTTATTACCTATTCATTGGCTAGTTTTGCTACATTTATTGGATTATCAACTAGAACTGGTGCTCATATGACTGCAATTTTCAATGGATGTCAAGCAATTGGTAGACCAATAATTGGTTATATTGCTGATAAAACTGGTAGAGTTAATTTGGCACTAATTTTAAATCTATTTGTCGGTGTTATTGTTTTCGCATTTTGGGTCAACTGTGAGAGTTTTATAAGTTTATTATTTTTCGCTATCATTGCAGGATTAACAACTGGTTGGTGTCAATTATTAAATCAAGCCATCTTACCAGATGCAATTCCAATTGCATTATTCCCTTCTTCTTGGAGTTTCCAAAATTTTATGGTTGGTTGTTTCTGTCTATTCAGTGAAGTTGTCGCTTTGGAATTGAGAGTCCCAACTGCTGCAAAACCATTCTTACATGCACAAATCTTTTCCGGTGCCATGGCTTTTGGTAGTTTCTGCTTTTTAGTCCCTGTTAGAGAATGGAAAATTAGACTAATGATCAAGTCAAGACTAGAAAAAACAGAAAAACTTATAACAGAGATAGAAAATGGAGATGTGGATGAACAATACTCCGATGGTGAAAAACTTAAAACACCTGATATCGATTTACTTTACGAACGTAGAAGTAGATACACTTTACTACTTTCAAAAGGACACAAGGGATATTTCGGCAGATTGTTTTACCCTGTCAAGGCATAGACCGATTCTTTTCTCGCCTCAGAATTCATAATTCATTTAAATACTACATTCCCTACACCCCTTTTTAATTTGAAAAATTCAAATAAACAACTATTTATATATTTATCTATACACTTATTCTGAAATTACTGTAGTTTTGCATTTACTCCTATGTAAAAAATTATAATTTATATTGCAATGTCCTTTAACCGGTAAAAAAACAAAGGCCCCCACACAAAATCGCTTAATCGCGGCAATTGAAGGTTTTCGAAGGATTAAATTTTTTAGGATATAACTTTGATGAATAAATTTTTCAGATATAAGATCAGTTCCACAAACTTATTTTGGATCCTTACATTCAAATATTTTATCCTTTCTCAGTGTGAATATATTCAGAAAACATCAATTAAATATCTTTAATTTAATTCATTAATATTGACTAGACACAATACAATGATAGATGGTACAAATGATTCCTGCTACATAAAAGTTTCCGAAACATCTCCTAGTGCTGAAGCTGCCAACAGTGAAAACTTAACTGGATTTGAAAAACTCACTGAGAATGAAAGTTGCAAAATTTCAGTCACCAGTTTAAAAGAAACAAGTATCGATGAAAGCATAGATGAGTTTAAGATACCACCCACAGATAAGGGATACGCCTGGGTCATCTGTTTTGCAGAACTTTTGATGATGATAGCAACATGGGGGGCAACAACTTCTTTTGGGATATATATTAGTTATTGGTTGAATAATGGTTATTATAATGGAGCTTCACCAGTCAACTTTGCCTTGAGTACATCTATAGTTTTATTTCTAGCACAAGCATTAGCCCCGGTATCACTTATTTCAAGTAATATGATTGGATTGAAGCCAACGATGATATGTGGTACAATCATCAATTTCATTGGGCTATTCCTAGCTTCATTTACAACAAAGTTATGGCAGCTTTACCTTACTCAAGGTCTTCTTGCTGGATTTGGGTTTGGGCTATTATTTTCTCCTGCTATGATGGTTCTTTCGAGTTGGTTTAAAACTCACAGGGCATTCTCTTCAGGTATATGTGTTGCTGGAGCAGGGTTTGGAGGTATGATATTTACCTTATCCGGTGAAAGACTGATAGAAATCACAGGTGATACTCACTGGGCACTAAGGATGGTCTCAATTATAGTCCTTTGCTTAAATATGGTTGTTTGCTTATTGATCAAAGAGAGAATACCTAAAAAGAGAGAATTCTCTTGGTTATCTCTTGAAAGTCAGATGAAAGCTATCTTCAATTTTCAAGCTTTGAAAAATTGGAAATTTTGGTTAGTAACTGCATGGTTTGGATTAGGAATAATTACTTTCATTACTATAACATATTCACTGGCTAGTTTTGCTACATTTATTGGATTATCAACTAAAACTGGTGCACATATGACTGCGATTTTCAATGGATGCCAAGCTATTGGTAGACCGATAATTGGATTTACGGGTGACAAATTTGGAAGAACAAACCTGGCACTAATGTTGAATATATTTATCTGTATCATTATTCTAGCATTCTGGATAAACTGTGGGAATTATATAACTTTACTTTTTTTTGCAATATTATCAGGTTTAACTACTGGTTGGAGTCAACTTCTAAACCAAGCAATTTTACCTGACTCAGTTCCTACCGAGCTGTTTACTGCTTCTTGGAGTTTCCAATGTATTTTAATTGGTTCAATTTGTTTATTCAGCGAAGTAGTTGCATTGAAATTGAGAGATATGTCTCTTTCCAAACCGTTTATCCATGCACAGATATTTGCTGGAGTGGCGGCATTTGCTAGTCTTTGCTTCTTGCTGCCTATTCGAGAATGGAAAATTAGAACTATTCTTGAAGAAAGATACACTGAAGTAGAAGAACAATTGAGTATTCATTCCAAGGACAAGGAGCCAACCTCCAGTTCCAGTGAAATGCTTGAATCTAGAGACTTACTTGTTGACACCAGAGATGAATATTTATTATTACTCAATTCTGGGGTTAAAGGATATCTACAAAGGTTATTCTATTTATCAAAGGCCTAAACCAAGGTAAGTGATATATATTATTCACCTCGTAGTAGAAACTCGACACTTCTACCATTTATGGTTGTATATACTTGTATAAACTTTAAAACTAAGCAGCATATCTTTTTCTCATCTATTTTAAAGTCTGTCTATATCGATTGTAATTTCAAACTGTTCACCAGATCTATCCATAGAATCATACTGGGTATCAATATCTAACAATTCTATCAACGACACTCTGCTGTTTGAACCTGGTAGCTCTCTGTACTTAGTATCATCAACCTTTACATTACCAGTATTCAAGTAACGGAACATCAAATTTCTGATAATTTTTGTTGCATAAAATCTTAGTTTAGACTCATCATCATCTGAAACACCGATCATTTTCATTTTTAGTATGACAATGAAAATTTTATGGTTCACTTTTGAAACTAACAGTTCTTCAATTTTATATGATGCTTTGTAAGTTTCTAATTTTTGTATATTGGATAAGATTTCATTTTCAAGGTTGGCAAAAGGTTTTCTTAGCAGCAACATATTTGATAATTTGTTTATAATTTTCCAAGCAGAATATAGAACCATAATAGCCAAAAATACCGTTGAAAGTTGATTTATCATTTCAATATAGTCTGTACCGTGAGCCATTGGGTATAGCATTGAGTAAATTGCGTATAATAGTGTTAATACAGATGTTGAGTTATTCAACAAAGTATGACTTCTTTTAAATCTCTGAACTGGATTGGCTCTTATTGGTTCTTCCAATGTGATCGAGCTTATTCTTTTCATTCTTGGCTTTCTTTCAGCTTCTGATGCCTCATCATCGGATGTAACTTTATTTTCTATAACTCCAGAGGAGATGACTCTTGAAGATGCAAGAGTAACTAGACACACAAAACACACGAAAATTTCGTATACGATAGGATTTAGTTGTTGATTTTTGTTTTCATGAACATGGTGAGAATGTGAAGATTCTTCACCATGTGAATCAGTTCCCACAACGAGTTCAATAACCACCTCTTCAAGCAAGTGTGAGAATAAGTCTACACCAACGAACAGTAAAGAAACTGCAAGGCCAAATCCAGCTAAAACTTCTATTCTTCCCAAACCGAAAGGATACTTAAGGGATGACTTACTCCAAACTTCAAAATTAGCCAATATCTGCACTACAATAAGTAACAAGTTTCCAATAGAGTCATAAAAAACTAAATGTGATAAAGTGGATAAACATATATTTCCATATTTGAAGCCAAATAAGTAGGTAATGAAACTCAAAGCAATATGGTTGAATGACCATAATAATTTTAGTTTTTGAGGCTTATTTAAAGATTGCAGCACTTGATTGAACACAGGAATAGAATAAGTCTGTGGTACATTTGTAGGTTCTTTCTTTGGTGGTTCTTGAAACATATTCATTGAAACTGAGGAATGCTTATATCTGTGACCTTTTCTGTATGATGCCTTTGGAGCTGACAAACTCGATCCGTAGCTATGACCTTGCAAAGATGAAGAAGGTAAGCTCAAATTTTCGGTAGAATTGTTCATAACAACAGACCCAAACTTGAATGGTTGATATTTGGAAGGTGAAGATGATCTAGCTGGAGATGATGGTCTCTTTGGAGAGATTGTTCCAACTCTTGTTGGCGATTTAGTACGAGGTGGTAAAAATGGTCCAGGAGTATACTGAGAAGCTGTACTACTGGTTCTGACATGTCTTGTTTTAGAAACGTTAATGCTGTGCGATGGTGATAATAACGAAGAGTTGGAGTTGTTTTGAAGCGAATAGATAGGGGAGTTGCTATTAAGATTGGAATTTCCATATCTCGAATGACGAATATTATTGATAGATGAATGTTGTGGGGATTCTGACTTTATAGTATTTGAGTAAGGTTTACTGGGAGAATCAAGCAGAGGTGACCCATTTAACGAATTCCCATAGCTCACTGAATTGGAAGGTGATGACATACGGTACAAGCTAAGCCCTTGGTCCAGATAATTGAGAGAAGGTTTTTCAAAATCATCTAAATCATCATATTCTTCTTCACTTTCTTCTATAAAAGAATCTGGTCTTAAAAATGGTATTTGTGAAAGTCTATTCGATTGGGATTGAGATTGAACTTTAGCTTGATTTTTGATAGTGGACAAATCATCATTATCATTGGCAGCTGAATCCACCTTAATCATTGGAGAAGACAATCCTTGTGTCTTTGCAAGGTAATTATCTATATCCTCGTTATTAGCCATATTTTCACAATTGCCACATGAGTCTATAGTACGAGGATTGTTGATTCAAGTGTACTCCTTTTAAATGCTAAAAAAATTTCAATTAGTGAAAACAGAATAAAAAAAAATGAAAACAAAAAAATTCAAAAAATTAAAAAATTAAAAATACATCTGAGCGCCAAAAGCCTCAACACAAAACCTACACGAAAACTGCACGCTGTTTTGTTATTATGGGATTTTTTTTTTTTTTTTTTTGAAATTATACGTTATAAACCACTATTATTAGTAGATAAATACATATCACAAGAAGCAAGCATAATAACCAAATATGATTGAAGTTACATGTAATGATAGGTATGTACTACTTCCCGCTTTTTTTCATTGCATTTTATTTGTGCATTTTTGACTCAAACCCATCACCGGTTTACTAACAAATTCGAGGCAAATTAACATATTATATAGATTAGGTAAGAAAATCAAAGTTAAATGTTTACCAACAGACACAGTTGGTGATTTCAAGAAACTATTAGGGTTACAGATTGGTACTGATCATGAAAAGCTCATTCTTAAAAAAGGTTATATGATTTATAAGAATCACATAACGTTGGAAGACTACGAAATTCACGATGGTATGAATTTGGAGTTGTACTATTCTTAAGCAGAAAAAAAAACACGATGCCAACAAATAGAGGAAATATTATGCATGAAAGAAGGAATAGATAAATAAATATTAATTATTAGATGAGAATTTCCAATTTTGGTTGATTCTTATATACAATTGGTTTATATAGTATACATAAAGATAAAAGAAGGTGTAATGCAGGGATTATGAACTTTATATACAAGTATGTGTATGTAGCTGTAAGTCTAAGCGGAATCATTAAATAGAGGTCATTGAAATTTGGAATTTGAAGAAATGAAGGTGGCGAAAATTGAATATATTAGTTAGATATTGTCCATCTAAATACTACATAAAGTATTCCACGTATGGTGCCTTTTTATTGATTTTACCTTCATTTATATCGAAGAATTCATCGGTCGTGTCCATAATTTGATCGTTCTCAAATTCTCTATTATTTCCTATAATTTTCATGAATTCTTTCTCACTCTCAGGAGAAGCATCGAATACATTAAATCTAAAGCTATCTGGATTCTTCATATTGTCAAATATTTCACATATGGAGGCTTTGTTACCACATCTATAGCAATAGTTTGGTGCAGACCAGACTGTATTAACTTTACCTTTCCAAAAAACTTGATATCCTTCATTACAAAGTTGATGTGCACGGTAAATTTTTTCAAATTTATTTACTTGTAAGAATTTATTAACAACATTTATACCAAATTGATACCCTGCTCCTCTTGAAGATATTCTAAAATTTAAAAGTTCCAAGTCAGGATCACTCCAAACTAAGTCTGCCATTGGTCCATCGTGAGGTATTTCTTTAAATCTATCAATAACCAAAATAGACTCGATACTTTGAACATTAGGAGATAATCCACCGTGAACACAAAATAAACTGTTGTCAATGATAGCAGCTAGAATTAAATAGTCAAATATATCTGTGAACATAGACCACACTTGTGATCCAGATCCGTATTTAGTTAAACATTCTGTGTAAAATCCATAATTAGTCGTTATTTGTCTTGATTCATGATTTCCCCTTATTAGATTTATTCTATTTGGATATTTCAGTTTTAATACAATTAACAGCGTGATTGATTCAATTGAATGATAACCTCTATCAACATAGTCACCTAGAAATAAATAATTCGTCTCTGGAGGATAACCACCAATCTTGAAAATTTCTAGCAAGTCATAAAACTGACCATGTATATCACCAACAAGAGTGACAGGTGATTGAATATGAACAATATTTGACTCTTTTATCAGAAGCTCTTTCAATTTAAAGCAAAGTTGATCTATCACTGGCTCAGAGAGCAATTGTCCCTTGTATAACCTCTCTAAGCATTCATCCAAATCAAGGGTATCTAATAAATATGGGTAATTGATTAACTGTTAGTATATCGAATCAAACAAATTTTCAAAAAAAAAAACATAAAATAAAATACTTACAACTAGAATCAATTTTATCGCTCATCAGTCACTAAAATAAACAGGTAATCTTAACAACTTCAACAAGAAGAACGAATAAACAAATTATATAGATACGTATATATATATATTAGTTAAACTCTTATATTATAAAACAAATACCTAAGGATCATTATTTTTTACGAGAATTCTCCAACTAAATCAAACTACCCACAAAATAAAAACACCCTCAACTTTTTCTTTTTTTTTTTGATTTTTTTTATATAGAAAATTAAAGGAGAGCACAAAGGAGAAAATTATAAAAATAAAAATCTAAAAAAAGGTCAATCTCTTGATTTTAAATTAAGTAAATATAGTTTCAATTAAACTTGTGTTATATGCAATTGTATCTATTGATATATACTACTAAAACAATTGTCTTAAGGTAGATAGAATATATTGTCAATATTTTGAGTTGTAACAAAAAGAAAAGGTAATTTTTAAAAATAGAATTCAAATACCTCAAACTGCCCTTCTGTTAATATATACATTAAAGAGTCCATAACTATCTTACAACACTATACATTTGCTGCAACATAACAAACAATCTCAATAATATATGGCCACTATGTCATCTAATAGAGAGGAAACCCCTCAAGAATCAACAGAAAATGGCAAAAGTAAGCTAGTTTTACAAATACCAAAGCCTTCTTTGAAAACAAAACGTTCTGGTCTCAAATTAAATCTTCAAACATTGAATACTCCTGTTATTTTATCTCCAAAGGGAACACCGCTTTCTTCACCAAACCCAACTGGATCATTTTCTTTAGAACAAATTAAGAAAATCCAACTCGCAAACTCACAAGACAATGATAATGAATCTACAGGCCCACCTTCTCAATTAGACACATTATTGTCCGAACCTTCTAATACTATGAAACTATCCCCAGTTAATAATCCATCAACTTTTGATTTGTTTGCTGGTAGTTCAACATCTCCAGGAGGTCAAAGCACTAAATTATCACCAACACTTCAAAATTTATCTCTTTCCAAGTCTGGTGGTACATCAAACAGTTCAAATATGGGTAATGCATCAACTAACAGTAATGTTAATGGCCTTCCGACTAAACCTACATTGGTTTCTCATAATTCAGCTAGAGCTTCAAGAACTTTAAGTAATTATCAAAAGCTGAGAACTGCTGCATCAAACTCAAACGGAGGAAATAATAATAACAACAGTAACAATAATAATATTAACAGCAGCAATAATGTCAACAACAGCAATATTAATAATAATAGTAATATTAATATATCTGCAATTTCACCAACAGGTACATTAAATGAAGGAGTGAGACCTCATACTTCAATTTTACAGTCTAATTTAAATACAAAGTATACCCAACAATATCAACAACAAGAAAAAATGTATTTGACCGGTATTACAAAGTACAAAAACAAATACCGTGTCAATGATGACTATTACAGCAAGTCTGTTGATGTAGTTGATGATGACGAAACAGTGGATGTCACAGTTGACGATGAATACGAAGCAGCAAAAGGTCCCGAAAGAGTTGACCAAGAACTCTTTATTCAAAGTGAAGGTCGCCTTGAAATTAACCAACATAAAGAATTTGAGGCTTTGAAAGCTTTGAGTCAACAAATTGGTATGATAGATAATGACTGGGAGAAACCGTCAGAATACTCCTTAGATTCCAACGTCCTACTAGATTTGCTAAATAAAAGTGACGATATTCAATTAAAGTACACCGATGATAATGCTAATATTATTGAGAGATTAGAATGGCAGTCGATGTTACAATCTGTTTTAACTGGTGATGTTGTTACCGGTGAGAAAACAAAGCTTATCAAGCCTTTGAACGAGGTTGAAGGAGAAAGTTATTTGAGAGCATCCTACAAAGAAGATTTATGGTTAGGAATACGATCCAAATTATTTGGTCGTACTGAAGAAGATCAGAAAAGACTTGTTTTGTATCACAGAGGATTGGTTGATGAAACATTGGAACAAATATTGAATCTGAAATTGGAGATTCCAGATAACATTCAATCTTTAAGTTACGCTGCTCAAGTGAAATTTGCCAGTGAAAAAGTGAACGAGCTTTTGGAAAGGTATGAAAGATGTCAAGAACTATGGAGGACTTCAAAAGAAATGGAGAATGAAAAACCACAGTGTGGTACTCCAGAATTTGTAAGCCGGATCAATGCTTTAGTTGCATGGACATCAGTGGCTTCTGCAATTGAAAGAGAGTCGGACGTTCTTAAAAAGTGGGTTGGTAATGAGAATTTGGATATATTATGTCCCCCAGTCTCGTCCTCATCAACAGAAAACGATACTCTTTTGTTAACTACAAGTAATTCAAGTGATGAGAATGACTCTCCAACAGTTAAAAATGGACATATCTTCAAAGATGATCGTTCCTTTGTAGAAAGAATCATGAAGGAAAAGGATATCGAAGATGTTTTCAATAAACGTTTATTCACAAGTTTCTCACATTGGACTTTTAAAGCTAAAGAATCTTACTTGGAGTATCAACAGTTTTTTGAAAAATTGGGTCTTCCATCTTATGTGGATAATTTATTTGTGTTGGCCATGTTTCCTACAAAGCTAATGAAAGAGTTGATCAAAACCAGACTAGCATATGCCAAGAAATTGAAGAATCCAACAATGATGATGATCGATCAAGTTCTATCTGATTTCAAGTTGTATATTAACTTAGCTCTTGGAATCAGAACGTCTTTCCTTGAATATTGTGCTCCTAGAGAGGGATGGATCTCGTTACCTGATTACCTAGACTCTGAATATGATGATGTTATTTTAGAATGTGTTCATCACTATCTCTTCTTATTGAACAGAAAGTTATTAGATTCTCCAAAATCTTCAAAGTCGTTCAGAACTTTCAAAGAACCCGAGGAGCTGGAGAAAGAATGGTCATTTTTACAAAACATGGGATTCTATATCGATGGTGGTGCAGCTGAGATAGCAACGCAGTTTAGTATATTAACATCCAAGTTAACAGCAAGATTGAATCATTATATGCAACAACAATTTCAAGGCCCACCTTACGACGGATCTCCTTTAGATAAACACAAAATGGTGAGATGGTATACATCTACTATGGAAAATTTTGGACAGTTGAGAAGAAAATTTTTCAGATTTAATATCCTTCTTAACCAGTATTTCCAAAACTCAATACTTTACAATTTAAACGGTTCAAGAATGAAAAAGTTTTTGGATATGCTGAAAGAGAGTAACCATACACTATACCATAGTCCTACATTGGCCAATGAAGGGATTTACATTTTTGCATCTGAATCATTAGCTGATAAGCCTTATGAAGTTGCTAGAATTTTAAAGAGTACCCACTTGGGAGTAGACTTTAGTAAAATTCCAAAGTCTCATTTGGATGCCGTTAACAATCATAATTATCACGTTGATAGTTTGAGCAATAACCCTTTCAGTTATAACGAAATTGATGGCGGAGCCTATGACGATGGGTATGATTATGTTTTGGTTGTTTATCCTTCAAAGGCTATGATGTGGGATGGAATAGTCGTTCCATTTGATATGGATACTATTCCAATTGGAAATGTTGAGAAAGGAAAGGTTTTATTAATTTCAAAAGCAGGACCAAACTCCAGGTTAGATGAATGTGGAAGATGGTTCAAAGAATGTGTTGGAGATACTTTAGGTTTATTAGTGAACAAGAGATGTTCATTGCCTAGGGTTCAAAAAGAATTACAGAGCACATCTAAACAATTCTTCAGAATGTCATGTTATGTTATAGATGCTGTACTGACTGTTCGTAACCAATGCAGAGGTATTAATGACTGTCAGGAGCTAGTTAACAGTGTCTTTATGTACTTGAGAGATGTGGGGAGAGACTCTATAAGAAGTTTTGACACAGTCAGAAGATCAGCAGTTGTTTTGAAGATGCTTCAACTATCAATTGAGTGGTTGAGTTTCATCGTTGATGACTGTATCCCTACTGATCCCAAGACATTCAGATGGTGTGTTTCCGCTTTGGAATTTGCAATGGATATTACCAGAGGCTTCAACATTCTGACCCTTGATAGTGAGAAGTTCTACAGATTGAAAGATAAAGTTGCAGGATGTATGTCATTGTTAATTTCTCATTTCGATATCATGGGTGCAAGAACGAAAGAACTTCAAAAGAAGAGAATGTTAAACTATCGTTCTGTATCTGGTAAAGACTTATTTACAATGGATGATGAAAGTTTGGGATCTTTAAGACAACACATCATGTATCAAGTTTCCAACTTAGAAGAAGACAGAAGAAATTTACAAGTTATCCAACAATCTGTTGGAAGAGTCTTGGACGATACCGATACAGAAAATCAATTTTTGACTTATCTAGCTTCTTCCTTCTCTTCTGTCTCGATTAGATGGCAAAAGGGTAAGTTCCTCGGTGGCGGTACGTTCGGTTCTGTCTATGCTTCAATCAATCTAGATACCGGTGGAGCTATGGCTGTGAAAGAAATCAGATTCCAAGATAGACAATCAATCAAAAACGTTGTCCCTGCCATTAAAGGTGAGATGACTGTGTTGGAAATGCTCTCCCATCCTAATATTGTTCAATTTTTCGGTGTTGAAGTTCATCGTGATAGAGTTTATATCTTTATGGAATACTGTAGTGGTGGTTCGTTATCGAGTTTATTAGAATACGGAAGAATTGAAGATGAATCTGTGATCCAACTATATACTTTACAGATGTTGGAAGGTTTAGCTTATTTACATCAATTTGGTATTGTCCACAGAGATATTAAACCTGAAAACATATTGTTGGATCATATGGGTGTTATCAAATTTGTTGATTTTGGTTCTGCTAAAGTCATTGCCATGGCTGCACAAGGTGGTAACGGTAATAGTCCAAGCAATGAGCCTGGACAAGCTCCTGGCATTGTGGTTACCCCTACAGGTGGAAACTCCAATCCATCCACTCTAAATTCACTGTTAGACTCTGGAAGAAAAACTCAAGCAATAACAGGAACCCCTATGTATATGTCACCTGAGTCAATCAAGGGAGAGAATCCTGGTAAATTTGGATCTATTGATATCTGGTCATTGGGATGTTGTATATTGGAGATGGCAACAGGTAGAAGACCATGGACTAATCTTGATAACGAGTTTGCGGTTATGTATCATATTGCAGCTGGTCATTTACCTCAATTCCCATCTCCTGATCAGTTAAGTAAACAGGGGCAAGAATTTTTGGCTAAATGTTTAAACCCAGATCCTAACAAGAGATTGAGTACTGTTGAATTGTTGCAAGATCCATGGATCCAGGCTATAAGAAATGAAGCATTCAGTGAGTCTGTTACAAGTTCATCTACAGACTTATCTTATTCTGATGGAGGTTAAGCTATTTGTTAAAATATAGAATATCAGACAAGAGTTATTCAGTTCTCTAGTTTTTTTTTCCCTTATATACAGGTATATATTAATTGATTTTATTTACGTTTTATTGTTTATTTAATACCTGAATTTATGTTTACAATCGAAACCCACAATTGTTGATATGGATATATGTAATTATGTTAGGTAAAAAGTCAATTATGGTATAAATGGAGAAAACTAAAACAGAACAAAAAAAAAACACAGTAACAGTCATTGCGAGTATAACCAGATTTAAAAGGAGCAAAAAATTTAGAGAGAAATAATAGAATCGAATCATAGCAACTTTGCAAACAACAAAAACAAAAGTATCAATAAAAAAATGTAAAACTTAAAACTAGAAAATCAAAACCAAAATTTATTAAGATATGAAAATAGAAATCATAAATTCTCCTAAAAAATAGCAGTATCAAGAAAAAGACAGATATATGTATACTTATTTAGATCTTAATTTCCGTTTCTTGGTCCAACTTTTCTGGGATAAATCTCCAGTGCTTTGCAGTTTCAACATCATTTTCTTTTGAGTTACCTTTGAATAAACTAGATGGGACATTTTTAATTGATAAATTAGAAAGATTTGTCAATTTGATATAGTTAGATGGATCAGATTCTTCATCTTCAAACTTGGAGTAATCTATTTCTTCGAACCATCTAGTTTTCCATGGTTGATCATTTTCTTTTTCAGCTTTTCTTAATTCTCTTTGAGCATTTTCCAGTAAAGATTTTTCTTCATGAATCAGATTGAAATCACCAAGTTTGATTGCATCTGAAACTTTAGACCAAGCTTTTCTACTTTCAAGTTCATGTTGTTCTTCAATTGGTTTAACAGCTAAAGGTTGAGCTTTAACATTTTGAGCATCAAAGAAAACTTCATCTTTTGAAGTTGGAGAACCATAACCTTTAACAATGGTAGATAATCCTGACCATTGACCTGAAATTGAGTATAATGCGTTTTCTTTATTATTTGATTCTTCAGAATTTTTATAAATTCTTGCTTTAAATGTATTTTTTTTACCTGAGAAATAACCTCTACCAGAATATTCAAGAACTACAAAATAACCTGTTGATGCTTGAATATAAGATTTTTGTTCCAATTCAACAAATGGAGAAGCAACTAAGATACCTTCAATATGTAAAGGTGGTAAAGTTGTAACATAAGTTTCATTTAAATCTTTATATTCTATTAATGCATGACCATATTGTTTAACATTTAATGAAGTTGTTGACATTGATGCTTTAATACCATTATAACCTTGTAAAATAGTATTTGTCTTTTTATTTTCAATTGCATATGCAGTTATTGGAGGATGATGACTAACTTGTTCACTAACTAATACAGAATCACCTAATTTTTTTTCTTCAGTTTCATCAACCCATTTACCAACAAATAATTCACCTAAAAATGGATTTAATGGTTTTTTTTCACCACCTAAAGTTTCATTTCTAGTACAATATTGTGATTTTAAAGTTGCTATGAACCATTTAGTAACTGCCAGGACTCTTCTTAATTCGACAGGATCAGTTTCTTCAACTTCATGCTTAATAAAATTTGGTTCAAGCAACAGATCGGTATGTTCTGACCAATATTGAGAATATTCAACTAATGAAGTTGTTGATAAAATGAATGGTGGAGCAGTTAATGATGATAAATCACCATTGTATGAAGCCAATGACTTAATGAATGAAGTCCAAGTGGATGATGAAGCGTATGACATTATGGTTATAAATTAAAATTTTTGTTTTAAAAACTGATACAGATCAACCTCGTATATATCGTTTATGGCAAAAAATATTTTCTTTTTTATTAAACAAAAGAGAAAGAAATATTTGTTATTCAAAATTCTTTAACAATTGATACTTCAAAATTGATTACAAAAACAAGTACTGTTTGCTTTAAATTATAACAATAATTTATTAGTCTGTTGTCAAAATATATAATTATATTTTACAAATTGTTTATCGTAATTTTTAGTTAGCGCAACATTAGAACAAAAAGAAAAAAAAAAAAAGAGAAAGCAGAACGTACACGCACACAAAAAAATCGATGATGAAAGAACGTACAAATTTCGGCATATTCACATGCACGCGTATAAATTATCTCTCTCGAGGCAAATCCATACGACGTTAACGAGAAATTTAATAAATTTTTTGACCGCGCGAGAGCGTGGGGGAGAGGAAAAAAAATTTCCCCCTAGTAAAATATGTCATGATTTTATATATATAAATATGTCATTTGACACGTACGTACGTACGTGAGTACCAGGCACGTCGATCTCCAACATTAAGGCCCCTGGCCGGCCGGCCAATACCATCGGCCGACCCCCATGATCCATGCAAATTTATAATATCGCGCTGAGGCCTATACGTACGCCTTTAATTAAATATATATATATATATATATTTATATACGAAATTAATTGTGGCCGGCGTATAATTCCGCAGTCTACCGGGGATTTTGCAAAATTTGAATTTTTCAATTTAATTAAATTGCAACGCCAAGATTTAATTACGTAATGGAAAATATAAATATTACGAAAATGCGCCTTCAAATCAGTTTTCTTTCATCAGCCACTGATATATGAGGCTTAGTTTCTACTTTATAAAATTTGTTCAATTCAATTCGGATTGATTTAGGTATGTGATTGTGTACGTAATAATTACTAGAATTGTTCATAAACATAGAAATGAAACTATTAAACTATAAACATATTAAATTATACTTTCGTTAAGAATCACTATATGAATTTTATTTTTAAAATCTACAAACAGTAGATCATCATAAAGAACAAAAAAGGAAAAAAAAACAAAAAAAAACTAATCTATAGTCTCTTCTTCTTTTTTTACTTATTTTGTTGAATAATATTCATCTAGCGAGTGATTTACCACCAATCACCTTGGGCCTTCATAGCATCAGCAACCTTGATGAAACCAGCAACGTTAGCACCCATAACTAAGGATGGTAAAGTAGACTTGTTGGTTTCAGCAGAGTATTGAACAGAAGTTTCATAACAGGTGTTGAAACAGTTGATCATAATGTCCTTTAACTTAGCATCAACTTCTTCAGTGGTCCAACTAACTCTTTGAGAGTTTTGAGCCATTTCTAAACCGGAAACGGCAACACCACCACAGTTAGCAGCCTTACCTGGAGCATACCAGATTGAACCACCAACGGTAGAAGCAGATTTTCTTTCAGCTTCGAAAACATCGATAGCTTCTTGGGTAGAACCCATATTGGAACCTTCAGCAATATATTTGGCACCAGCAGCAATTAAAGCCTTAGCTTCTTCACCAGAAACTTCATTTTGAGTAGCAGATGGTAAAGCAACATCAACTTGACCAACGTGAACCCATGGTCTTGCACCAGCAATGTATTGAACTGGAGAATTTGAGAAAGCAGAGTATTCACCAATGATTTGTTCTAAAGACTTGAACTTTAATTTAGCTTCACCAATGGCAGCAATGTGTTCAGCGGTAATACCTGATTGAGCAATGATAGCACCTTTAGAATCAGATAATGAAACAACAGTACCACCTAATTCAATAACCTTTAATGCAGCATATTGAGCAACATTACCTGAACCAGAGATGGCAACTCTCTTACCAGCAAAAGTTTCCTTACCACCGGTAGCCTTTTCAATCATCTTTTCAACGTAGTAAACTAAACCGTAACCGGTAGCTTCTGGTCTAATTAAAGAACCACCCCAGGTTAAACCTTTACCAGTTAAAACACCTTCCCATTGGTTGGTGAATTGCTTGTAAGCACCAAACATGTAACCAATTTCTCTACCACCGGTACCAATATCACCAGCTGGGACATCAGTGAATTGACCAATGTGTCTAGCTAATTGTCTCATGAAAGCAGTACAGAACTTTCTAATTTCATTGTCTGACTTACCCTTTGGATCGAAATCAGAACCACCTTTACCACCACCAATGTTTAAACCAGTTAAAGCATTCTTGAAGATTTGTTCATAACCTAAGAATTTTAAGATAGATAAGTTAACTGATGGGTGTAATCTTAAACCACCTTTGTATGGACCTAAAGCAGAGTTAAATTGAACTCTGTAACCTCTGTTGATTTGTAAAACACCATTGTCATCTTCCCAAGCAACTCTGAATTGGATAATTCTTTCTGGAACAGAAACAACTGGAATAACCTTTTCGTATTCTGGGTGCTTTTCAAATAAGGAAGATTCCTTTAAAGTTGAGTATAATTCGTTGTAAGCTTGTTCGAATTCTGGTTCTTGTGGTTGGACCATTGTGTATATATATTTGTTAATTAATTAGTATGGATATACTTAACAGAAGAGAAGAAGAAAAAAAAAAAGAGAAGGAAAGAGAAAAAGAAAAAAGAAAGAAATAAAGTAAAACTATAAAACTTATAAATCAATTTTTCAAAAATCAATTGGATAAATTAAAGAGTATTTATACCTAAAATGGTGAATAATTGCCAAAATGGATATTCGATGATCTAGAGGTGGAAAGTATGTAGAATGGTGGACATCACACGTCGAAGCACTGAAAAAATTGAAAAAAAAAAAAAAAAGAAATGATGTGTTTTATTGATCTCTATATTATAATATTATATATGCACCTGTTTAACAGGGCAGTGCCAATCGAGCGAGAACAAAAAAATAAATTATTCATTTGAACATGATTAAATTTTATCGTCCGAAATTCTTATGGGGCCGTAAAAAAATTATAATTTTATGCAGTACGCTATTATTAATTACTACAGTACCGTGTACCGTACTGTACGTGCTATGTTTAAAATTTATTGTATGGAAGAATTATATATAACTAATATTAACGCTGCCCATGGTGGGTTCGAATTACTGCACATGCGGTAAAAAAATATTTAATTCACCCTGTAAAAGCGTACAGGCCCGTAGTATATATGTGAGTCATGGCAGTACGTGGTTAACCAAATTTATATGTTAAATTTTAATTTCTGGTATGGCCTGCCGGTTAAAGATATAATTATTCACTACAATTTTATTATAATTCATGATTGCATTTACTAGACGTACGTGTGTACGCTGGACGGCGAGAATCATAATATATTATTACGTATCTATAACGTGGGATAAATGTTTTATAATTTCCCCGTACAATGAATGAATGAATCATATAATATGACATAAACGTATATTTAGTATATCCCCGTATCTAGAAATATATGGCGTGGACCAAGAATTACATCCCTGTGTGTATATATATACTACTAACGAGTAGTCGAAGGCACATCGATACTTCTATTAACGTACTCATGTGCTTTATTATAATGATCTCCAACCTATACTACATCAATTGCTATATTATATAACCAAAGACTATGTCCCAGCATATTCGCCATGTAGTATCATGTGTAAGCTATGGCGAGCTCCAGTGCCGGGGGAGTAAATGAAGGGTGAGGGGTCACTTATTAGATTGTATATAATTTTATATATATCCCTAGCTAGCTAGCTCTGTACTATAATATATATTATATACTATATAGTATATACGTACGTACGGTGGAAATCTAATCCGTAATCGGACAGAGTATAAAGGTTTCAGTTTCAGTTTCAGCCTTTTTAGTATTTGGTACATAAACGGCCTGCTCAAAAAAAAAAAATGTAAATTCGTGAGAAAAAACTTTAAAGCATGACTCCAGTAAGAGATCTCATATTGAGCACTAATTGTTTATCTGTGGCCAATAAAAGCTTAGAATTCCATATTTCCATTGTTCGCTGAATAATAGAGCTGCAGGTTAAGATTGACGGCGAAAAATATTGCGGCGCATACATCAATAAATATATATATATATGATTATGTTATACATTATTATAATTTATTGCAGAATACTTTTTACCACGTAATTGTTCCCTTGTAAAAAAAATTGTACGCACTAGCGCGTATGGCCCCATGGGTCACTGCCGGTTGCTTCGATTAATAGTACTATATGTAAAATGGAATAATTATATAAAATTTGCCCTTGTAAATAACTATTAATCTCTCGTTTTTACCTTCTCTACAACTAGCATTTTGACTGGTTGGCATTGCAGGAGAGAGGGAAATGATTTTAGCAGGGAGAAGTTGTATATTTACCGGGTGGGATAATTGTCAATATATGTCATATTATATAATTGTTTATTGTTTTAGTTGTGACGTATTGTATTGTTAGCAAATTCTAGAAAATACTATGGGAAATTAATGGCCTGGTGAAAGTGCATAAGAATTTAGTTATAATTAATATTTAGCCCGGTGTCGGCTGAACATCGATGGGATGAATTTTTAATCGCATGAGATTCAACCCCCTCCCCACGGAATTGCAGATTCCGATTTAGGAAAAAAAAATATTCTTCCTCGTTTTTCCGTATATAACATCTATACTACTACTAAATATATATAAACTTGAGCTATTTCAAGGACTACGTTCAATTGAAATTAAAACAATTTGATGAGTATATACTATATATAATATATAATCGCATAGAGGCCTGATAAAGTAATACTAGTCTTTTTGTGCATGTCAAATTATAAAGTAATCTGATAAGAGATCATCTATAGTTATATAGCATATATCATTAAATATAATTAAACCTGCTCACATATGTATATAACCGAAAAGAGGGTTGAAATTTATATGGGAGTTATAGGAATACCGAATGTAAAAAAAATTGTATGTGTTTCTTATTATCTTTGAAACTCGGTACATTTCATAAATAATATTAATGATGACTACGTACAGTCATGATAACACCCCGCCTACATATAATATATAGTTGATCGTAAACTATTCCATCTAATTGAGATTAGTTTTTCAGTTATAAAACATACTAGATAGTAGATAGTAGATAATAGTACTTCTTACCAAAGAATATTCTGGAACCTGCAAGGGCTTAACAATTGATCTAGCTATATATATCTAATCTAATTTATCTGATTGAAGTTATTTCACTGATCATATGAAAAATATTCTCGAGCTATTGGCATGCGGCAACTAAATGATAAGAAACTTATATTACTGAATAAAATGCAAGATATATAATAATTTTTTGATTTTTTGATTTTTGAAATTTTTCACTTTTAAATTTTAATTGCTTATCAAAAAGATCAAAAAGGATATGTTATAACGCAACTTTATTCCTGGCATAGAAATAAATCCCTATGTACAAATAATAAATTAACAATTAAAAAAATATTTCACCCACTTCGTCATTTTTGAATTATAAATTGCCAAATATTCCCATGCGCATTAGATTTCTCGAGATTTTTCAAGATTTTCGGAAATATCGTAGATTTTTCATATCGACCAAAGCAAGCAATTTTTTCTTTAGAAAGATTATATAGTTTCTCCACGTAATATACGTAATACACATTTTATGTTTGAATTCTATATAGCCATTCATACATATTGATCAATTTATAGGAGCGATACATCTTAAACTCGTATGATGTATAATTTAATTACCTGAATTGCCTTGGTATTCCCTATTGATTCTGCTATTTATAATATACATTTACTAATCAAACATTTAGATCATTATAGCCATATTGAAGATTAAATATTAATTTCGTAGAGTTGCTCCCAAATAAACAAATTTGAAATTTCAATACTTAACATAGCTTGAGAAATTTGAAAAAACATAAATGCTTGTAGTTGCCTAATACTGACAAATATTCCAATATGAATATGGTGACTCGTGAGAACTTAAATTTTAAATCCATGCTCAGAATTTACATGTATTAGATAAATATGCACACCATTTGGTGCAGAGTAGTTACTAGTAAGATGTAAGTTGGTAAGGTAACCGGGCCCTTATAAGTTATAAGTTATAAATTATGATCTATAATTCATAATTTCGTTATGTACATTTAATATTTATTATTTGTCATTATATACACGATATATGCAACGGAGTCACTGTTTTAAACTTTAAAGATACAAGTTATTAATAATTACTAATATACTAATAAACTAATTTGCGTGTCTTCTTTCAATTTTTCTTGAACTGGAATCCTGGATTACTGGAGTAAACTGTAAAGGTATTCTATCTCTTAAAAGATCCATAAATACTTAATATTCAGGAATCGGGAAAAGTTTTTAGTTAATACTTAGAAGTTAATGCTTAGACATTAGCACTAACTAGGTTGATTTCTTCAGCGTTTGTTGTTTGAAATGCTCTCACTAAATTCTAACCTTTAAAATTTCTTTTTGAAAAGAATCAAATTGAGGATTTTTTTTTAAAATTAAAGTACATAAAATCAAAAAACGAAAATATAGTCTAAATCAGCTAAAATTGTATGGGATAGAAGTTCAAATCCCCGAATTTAACATGATTATGAGAGTGACAAGTATTAAAATACAAAAGTTTTAGTAAAATTTGAATTTTGATTTCTTTAGATAGAGTTTTAATTCTAAATGATCAAAATATAAGACTAAACAAAGAGTTTAAATATTAAACTCTTCGTTTGATGAATAACGTAACAAGAAAATACAACATCAATTGGGCGTGTGGCGTAGTCGGTAGCGCGCTCCCTTAGCATGGGAGAGGTCTTGGGTTCAATTCCCAACTCGTCCATTATTTTATTAGTTTTCGAACTATTTTTTTTTACATATATTATATGTAAAAGTAAGGCAAGAACAGCTATTTAACTATACTATTATTGAATGATTGGGTTAGATGTTGATATATTTTTATATATATATAATATACTACCGTTACTTTTTTGTAATATTACCGAGTGGAACGTTATGCTACATTTGAGGGAATATCATATAAACATCCATTATATAATGAAAAAAAAAAGGTTATTTAGCTATACTAACGTTTAATGCCCCACTAATTTAAGCGGATTGGTGACACGGTGGTCAAAATACATAATTCAATCAATTGCAAAAACTAACCTTATGTATAGTGGAGTATATTATCCTATTACAACTAGCAATCAATCAGGGGGTAAATCTCATACTTTCCCGACACTCAAATAATTCCTTCCAAAATTAGCCAATAGAGAAGAGCTCAGGTATAATATATATATATTTGAACTTTTTCTTTGCTAAACAGCGGAAATAAATCAAACAGAAATTCATTATAAACTTTAAATCCCCCCGCTTTACCTAAGGAAATGAAAATTTCTCTCTAGTAATTTTTAAGTGAATGAATATATAAATATAAAACTTTGTAAAGATTTTGATGTTTATAGTGCTATACAATCATTTTCTTTAAAAGATTCAGGGCACCACTTTTCATATGATAGGTCAGATTCTTCATTGATAAATGATGACAGGACTAATTATTGAGCTGTCAAACGGATTACTAAAACATTTAGCTGACATGCATGGGCCTTTCTTTTTTTAGATTTTTTTTTTTTGATTTTAGCGAATTTTTAATTTGTGGGGAAAGTGATATTATATTAACACCACACGTAGGTCATGAGGAGCAATTCATTATTTTAATTAAAATTTATTAGTGGGTGAACAATGTTATTTGGTAATATTATTTATATAGTAAAGTAAAGTAAGTAATAGTATAAAAAAAAGGAATATTATTGATTATATGTATAAAAAGGAAAATTCAAAAAAGCCCACGCCTATTATAGTCTTCCTTTTATTGTAAATAGTACTGTGATTTATTGTAATCTATCTATATCATAATGTCACCTTCTTCACTACTTTCACGTTTAATAACTTCTTGACTCGAATAAATAGTATAGTCAGTCAATCGATCATTTTCAAAAGATCTTGATTCTTTAATTTGTCTGCTTCCAGCTGCCAATTCTTCAGTGTCTTCAGTACTACTGGTACCCCCATCATCATAATCATCATCATCATCATCATCATCATTGTCATCATCAGCATCATCATCATCATCATTATGATTATCATTCTTATAATACGTCTCTTCATTTTCATTTGATTCCTTCTCTTCGTCATCTTGATCATCATCATCATCATCATCATCATCGTAATCACTAACCTCACCATCGTCGTAATTATCATTTTTCTTATTACTACCTTCTAAGAATTCACCATTTTCAATTCTATAATCAATCTTACCTCTAATAATCTTAATTATTCCAAAAAATTTATCAAAACATTCATCATTTCTTAAAAAGTGTGGATTTTTTTTTGATTTATTTTTATTTTCTAATCCATTTGTAATCCATGAACATTTTATACCTAATCTGTTACATTCATTACAAATTGGTCTAGTTTCACAACATTTTCTCTTTCTAAATCTACATGTTAAACAACCTTTTCTAGATCTTTTAGAAACTTTTGAAAAACTATTAGTGAAATTTGATGGACTAGACTTGATTGATGTATTGACAAATGAATTTCCTTTAATTTTGTCTTCTTTAATTTTCATCTTCTTCTTTTTCTTTTTACGTTTCTTAGAAATTTGTGTAGTTGCATTTGACTTTGCAGTTGCAGTTGGAGAATCTGGCAATGATCTTGGAATATCTCTCTGTATTACAGTTGATGAATTAGAACTTGAACTATGAATAGGTTGTAAATTATTCTTATTACTATTAAAATTCAATAGTGGATGATTGTGCGAAGTATAGTCATTTTTGAATGAAGTAGCAGTGACAGCAGTTGCTGTATTATTGGTATTATTTGAATTTTTAATACCATTACCACTACCACCATTACCACCCAATAGACTATTATTGCTAATATTATTATTGTCCAAGTCATTTAAAGTTGAAGATAAAGGAGGTAAAGTTATAATTGAAGAACCATTAACTGAACCTCCATTCATAACTGCAGAAGAATTTGAATTATTTAAACTGCTCATTGGAGTTGATCTAATTGATGTTGGAGAATCTGCGAGGCTATAAAATTGCTGCTGCTGTTGATATGCTTGAAATGGGTTAGAAATTGATAGTAATGAATATGAAGATATAGATGGATTTGCAGTTGTTGTTGTAGTTGTTGTTGTAGTTGTTGACGTTAAGGATTTATTATAATCCATAATTTTTTTTAAAAAAATCTGTATATATATATATACACAATGCTATAATAAATGGACAGATAAAAATTACTAAAAGAACAGAAAAAACCCTATTATGCACAATAGACAAATATAGATAGACAAATTTGAATCCCTATAAAAAAAATTGTTATAGTTATAGTTGTCAAATAAAAGTGAAACAGAATACTACAATATATATATATATATATATATGTCAATGATATATAATATATATATAAAATTTAATCCAATTTGAATATCAATTTGTTTCTCTCCCTACATATGTCATGAATTTAACACTTTATTCATCAAAAAAGAAAAAAAAAAAAGAAAGCAAAAAAAAAAACACAAAAAAAAGGCCTTTGTGGGGGATTTCCTAAAGGGAAAATAAATTAATTTTACTGGGGTAAAATTAAGAGAAGTGGGGGAGTTTATTTTTTTTTTTGGTTTGTTTGTTTGTGAGTTTATTGATTGATTGGCTGAGATACACCAAAAAAAGCAAAAATAATAAAAAATTTGACAGAATTTTTACAATGCAAATGGGAAAGTTTAAAAAAAAAGAAAGAAAAACAGGGAAGGAAAAAGACAAACAAAAAAAAAGGATTTGCATGGCAAATTAACAATAGCAATGACAATAACAAAAAATGTTTTTTTATTCTGGGGAAATTTTTAATTGTTAAATTTATACGTACGCCGGAGAGGGCCCAAGGAGATATGGCCCAGGTGAGCTATAGATATATGGACGTTTTAGCAGGCGACAGAAGCGCAAAATTTAAATTTATTAAATGGTCATTTGATCTCTCGAATTAATTAATTAATTCAAATTTCAACGTACACGTACGTGCACTGCGCTATGGAGGAAAGGAAGTTATTTTTAATTGTGTATATGTATTAAAATTATATGGGGAAAGGAAAGGGTTGATAATTTTATACTTACAGAAGGTTTACAAGTTAATTACACTTTTAATTATACAACTTATAGAGCTCTACGTATATATAGTCTGTATATATATATACATCACTTAGTTGCTATTAAAAAGGAACTTCGGAACTATATACAACAGAGTTGCACGGCATATTTTAATCCAACTTTTTTTAAAAATATCTGTTTAAAAATAGTACGTAGCGACCAACTATTTACAAATTGTACATATATACAAATATATAGTTTGTCAGATTTGTCTTATCCCCACTTGGGTATTGCTATATATATATATATATTGTAAAGTCTTTTTTTATACAATAGTGGGTTAAACCATAATTCTATAACAATTAGTTTATATATATCTCGGTACGATATATGTATATACTGGTACGATATATACAGTATAAATATATAGTTGTCATACTATAAATTTTAAAAAATATATATGTACACTTACTTTATATTTAATTAGAATAATATAATACGTTTTTGTACTTCTATTGATTCATCGATCAAATTACGCATGTGTTATTTATCTGATTATGTCATATGTTTTTTTGTTGCCGTTGATTATATAATATTAAATTACACAATTCTGATTACATAATATCAAATTACATAATCCTGATTACATAACATCCAATTACATAATCTTTCATGAATTTGTGTTTTTTTCTTCATTTTTAAAGAAAAACGCCATGACGTTACGTAATCATAAAATAAATCTACGAAATAAAACAAATGAAAACAAAACAAGAACATCTGAACAAAGAAGTACAAAAGAAACAAAAAGAAGGACTTGAAGTTATTCGATTGATTTATAGTTACAATTGAATAACCCAACCAATATCATGCAGTTTCCTGGGCCCAATCCATCAGTCAGTAAAGAATCGGTGGCGCCTCATCCCCAATTACAACATAGAATATCTAGAAGATCAATATCTAAACATACCAATGTTTCATCTCAATTGGTAAATAGTAGTAATAGTTCAAACTCACATCATCATAATCATAGTTCTAAACTTTCTAGTATTGAAATATTGAAAAATAGATTAAATCCAGAATGGGAAGTGGATTATTTAAATGAATTGAATAATGACGATGATGATGATGACCGTGGAAATAAAGATATCGAAAATATAGATGGTTTAGAATTTGCATTAAAAAATTTAATTGAATCAAATGATATAAATACTTTACAAGAATTAAGATTTTTGAAAACTTTAAATCCTAAATTTCAAGATTTAAATTATAAAGATTTAAATTTAAAATTTAATAACTATCAAAAAATTATTAAAGATTCAAGAATTTTTTTAAAACCTTTATTTGATTATTTATTAAATTTTGAACAAAATTTAAATAAACTATCAATTGAAATGGAATTTTTACAAAAAAGGTCAAAATTATTAAATTTAGAAATTCAAGATAAACAAAAAATTGATTTAAAATTAACTCCAATAATAAATGATTTAATTATACCACCTGCAATTATCAAATCAATAGTTAACGATAAAATTAATGAAGGCTGGATTGAAAATTTAAGATTTTTAATTGAAAAGAGAGAAATTTATAATAAATATGAAAAACAACAAGATTCAAATTTAAAAATTCAATCTTTATCAGATTTAAGTAAATTATTAGAATTAATGGAATATAAAGCAATTGAAAGAATAAGAGATTATATTATTTTACAAATTAAATTATTAAGAAAACAAACAACTTCTTCTCAAATCATTCAAAAGGAAATGTTAGAAGTTAAAGAAATTTACCCATTTTTACAAGAGAGACATCCAAAATTAGCTACAGAATTAAGAACAGCATATTGTCATACAGTTAGATGGTACTATTATCAAAATTTTGTTAAATATCTTTCATCATTAGAAAAATTAAAGTTACACAGAGTCGATAAAAATATATTGTTAGGTTCTTTAGAAGATGAAAATAGATATTCTTACTATAGTAGTTATTCAGGTTCTAGCTTTTTCTCAAGTGTTGTTGGTGGTGGCAGTAGTAGTAGTACTAGTGGTGGTACTCATAATGGCTCTGATTTATCATTAAATGAATATCTAATCAATTTAACTAAAAGATTAGATATAATATCATCTCAAGATGAGACTGTTATGTTGGCTCAGATTGCAGAAACTAATACAGTCGAATACTGGTTAGAAAATGCATATAGAAATTTTAATCAAGCTTTATTAGATAATACATCAATTGAATACCTATTCTTAAATGAATTTTTCAAATTAACGAGATATGAAGAAATTACAGAATTTACTAAGATTATTTTTCAACCTGTTTATCAATTGGGTTATAGCTATACAAACTATTTAATCGGTGAATCTTATGATTTATTTGGTATATTGATGGTTATTAGATTAACACAATCAATGGAATATGAATTACAACATCGTAGAATCCCTGTGATGGAAGACTATTTAAATTTACAATTGATAATACTATGGCCAAAATTCCAAAAATTAATCGATTTAAATTGTTTGAATTTGAAAAAAACTATCAGTTCAACTCATATTATTAAAAATATTACCAAAAATTTATTAACTCCTTTAACTATTAGTCAAAATTTTGGTATAATATTGTTAAATTTGCTTAAACTATCGAACAATTTAACTTTTGAACTCGAAACTTCAGAACCATTAACTAATTCAATAGCTAGATTGAGAAATGAGTTTGAAAATGTTGTTTTGAAATTGAGTTTGAATATTGAACAGGAAAATAAGAGAGAAATTTTCATCTATAATAATTTCTTCTTAATTTCAACAATACTAGACGAGATTGATAGCGATAATAATTTGGGCCAAATTGAAAAGGATCATTTCAAAAAACTAGTTGATACATACGCCAAAAACTGAAATTATAGCTACTGATAGATAGATAGATAGATAGATATATATGTACTAAAATATTAATTTCCTTATAATTCGAATATAAGAAAATCGTAAATATTTAATAATTACTGTCGTAGCGGCTTTTTTTTTGCTCACCTCCAGAAAAAGAAATAAAAAAGAAATGTATAACTTTATGTCTACATTTCTTTGCTATTTAATTCATCTTTAGACCAGTAGGAATACTCGATATAACAAAAAGCTAAAAAATGTCAGACGATGCCAAAATAAATAAATTAGCAAGCTCACTTTTGGAATTGAATATCAGGGTTGGCACGAATGCTTTTGAATCATCAAGTGATAATCCAAAACACGATAAGATAAGCGAAGAAGACGAGGATGAAGAAGAACAACAAGAAGAAAAAGATCAAGTTGGGAAGATAAGGAGTGGTGTACAAGACGCAAATGAAACTGAAGGCGATATGATGATTCAAAACATACCACAAAAGACCAAGATCACATTAACACAATCTCGTATATTGACTAATCTTCCTTTAAATACTACAAACACCATATTAAACGCATCAAAGCCTACGAACGAAAAGATTCAAATAAGATTCAAGTCTATTGGATCTATTGCTCAGATAAAACCGCCAGTTTTCAAAATCTCTAAAAGTTCCAAATTTTCTTCCATATATAAATTCCTTGAAAAAAAAGTATCAACTCCAGGAACCGTGCCCAATAACAGACAGAAAATATACTGTTATTTGAACAATTCTATAAGCCCAAATCCTGACGAAGAATTGGGAAACCTATTTGAAATTTTCAAAGTTGGTAACGAACTAATTGTTAGCTACTGTAATACAGTTGCATTTGGCTGATTATTTGTAAGGTTTTTAAAAAAAACATCATAATTATCATTAAATTTGGGTATATGTAAATGGACAGTTATAATGTCAAATATATAATATATAGAAAAAGGAGCTTATTTAGGAAAACAAAGAAAAAAAAAACACACTCAAATAGTTATCAGGAAAAAATGATAACATAGAAAATAGAAGGCGGAAAGGTAAACATATGCAATTACCTAAATGTGTTTGATAAAAAGCACAGAAAACACAGAAATGCAAAATTATTTTTTGTCAGGAGAATCCCAGAACCATCCTACCTTGGCAGGGAATTTTTGAACATTTTCATCAACAACTTTTCTTTCCCCAGTATCTTGGTTTAGGATCTCTCTGTATTCCTTCAATTCACTGGATCCATCTTCAAAGTACTGAGTAAGTTTTGTATGTTTCTCAATTTCACCATTATCCAAAGTTTTGATGGATGTACTTGAAGAACTACCAGTAACTTGTTTTACAATAGATGGATCATCATTAGTAGCATTTGTACCATCGCTCTTATTTAAGAACTTCCATTTAGATTTTTCTTGTTCTTTAAATTGCTTTATTTGTTCAATTCTTTTTTGTCTTGCTAAATCTTTCATAATAACTTTCCAGTCTAAATAATCTGTATAATTTTTGAAAAATAAGCCTTTTTCATGATCAACATCATTTTCAACATCTTCTTTGAATAAAACACCAGATTTTTCAACCTCTGAACTAGCATTGATTTCATTAATTTTACTACGAGGGAAGAGACAATTCCAATAACCTTTTGAATCCCACACTGATAATCCTTCCATCTCTTTACATGCCTTGTACATTTTGGTACTTGGAACAGGATATGCTTTATAACCATAAGGTGATGTTTTTGATTTATAAGTATTTCTGAAACTATTAAAAGATTCAGAATCAAATGTAAATGGCAAAACACTTAACAATTTTTCAAAATCTGATGGCAATCCATTTTCACCTGTTACACGTTTTGCCAACCCCTCAAATTGATCAAAATCTTGATTTGCCCATTTTTGAGACCAATCCAATAAGTTTGAAACTGAGGATGCTGTAACATCATTTGTCTTAGAGACCAGTGATTTAACGGTATCTGTCAAATCAGTCAAATCAGAAGATTCAATGATATCCTGATCTTTTGACTTAATTGCTGGCAAATTGTTATTATTATCTTTATCTGATGATGGATCGTAAATTCCCATACTTGTATATTGTTTGTTTCAAATTAATTTAAATATATAATTAAAACAGAATAAAATAATACAAAATAATAAAAGAATAAAAGATGTAAATATATACAGCAAGACAACTTGAATTGAAAAAGGTGATCGATCGATGAGGTAATATTAAATTAATTTAATGCTTAAAATTACTTCTTGAAAGTTCCATAATAAACAAGGCCGTGAAATATTTTTAATTATAAAAAAACGGGAGCCGTTTTGCCAACGGCACTTCTCTCATATATATAGGTACCTAGAGCTATATATATTTACAGAGTTGAAAGTACATTACAATTAATTTATGTGAAAGAGCAAAAAAGGTAATATAATCTATTAAATACAAATAATTCAAGCTGAATTTATAAGCGGAATCGGTTAATGTAATGTGGGGTTTGAAAGAAATGGGTCAATTAGTACGATTGAAAATGGGCCAGGGGATCATTCAAGTGTAGAGAAGAATGGTCTTCCAGGTCGCCATTATTGGTGTTGTGTATGCTACCATTATAATTATTACCATTTCCATTAGAATGACCCAGATTATCACCCGATGCGATAACTGACTGTGACTGATAGGCATGATTCCAGATAGTACTACTATGCGGTTGCGAATGTTGTTGAATAATATTATGGTGATGATCATGATGACGATGCAAGTCCTGTTGTGGTTGTGGTTGCTGTTGCGGATGTTGCTGCTGTTGTGGATGTTGCAGATGTTGCTGCTGTTGCTGCTGCTGCTGTTGCTGTTGATAATTATGAGTTGGTTGTTGTATGGATCCTGGCGGTGGAAGTTGAGAGAATGGAGGTGCTAGTGCTGCTATTGGAGGTATATTAATACTTGTTCCAGAAACTCCATTATCGTAAGCTTGGCTAGGAACATGAGATTGCGAGTTATTATAGTTGGTTAACATATCATCATGTTGAACATGGTGTTGTAATGAATGCGATTGGTTATGAGATTGGCTGTGAGGTTGGCTATGAGGTTGGTTATGAGGTTGGTTATGAGATTGGATATGAGATTGGTTATGAGATTGGTTATGAGACTGTTGATTGGAGGACACATCAAACCAGTCATTGATAACAGGAGCTGATGTGGAACTAGGTGTAGTCACAGAGTTTCCATAATGCGATAACTGTTGTAAGGCCTCTGCCGATCCTCCAGTTTGTGATTTTAGCATATTTACATTTATTGGATTGGAAACTATTGAACTTGTTGATAACTGAGGTAAAAATCTACTATATTGAACACTAGTGAACTCATCAAGTGATTTATCAATGGATAAAATTGTATCACGTCTGGTTTTTTCAGGTATCATAAAGTCACCATCAGATTTAAATATTGAATTATTGCGATGATTAATACTAAGCGTAGAGACACTGTTATTATTATCACTATTTGAACTTGCAGTTGTATCTATCACTACGTCTATCAATGGTGACATAAATGGAGGTGCAGTAGTGTCTATCACTTTTCTCAAGTTTATGTCAATTGTGGAATCTCCAATAATATTTTCATATTCTTGTGATCTTAAAACTTTTCTTAAATAAGGAACCAATTTTTCTTCTTCGGGAAAGATAAATTCCAGAATATATCTACACATCTCAATGATTGGCCATTGACCAGCCATAAACCAATTTTTATCAATTTGACTAAATATATGTATAAATCTCTTGAGATGATCTCTTGCAGAATATTGAATTTTTTCACTTTTATGGTATAAAAATGGCAATATACCAACTGCAGCTTGATAAATTGCACATACCATATTTTGAACAAGTACAACAACAATTCGATGTTTAATTAAATATTCTCCAATTTTACAAAGTGAACAACAAGTATCAAATAAATTTGTCCATTCAGTATACGTATTTGGTAACTGACTTGAATATAGTTCAATTTGGTCCATTGTGAAAAATGGGATACCATGACTATTGGTTTGAAAGATTTTATTTACTATTGTCGCATTCCTTTGTAAATTCATTTGATACATCGATTGATTAAGTTGTAAATGTAAGATATTGATAACTATACAACGTGGATCATTTAAATTTTCATCAACCATTTTTAAACGAGGAGGTAATGTAGATATACAACTATTCGATAAACTTTGCATATGTTGTAAAACACTTATATATGGATTACCTTTCAAAGATAAAGTACTTGCTAATTCTTGTTGATCAACAATTGCTCCAACTAATTCTGCAAATTTTAACACTGCCAAATAATAAAACCAAACTTCTGTTTGTTCAACTCCTTTAGCTGTAAATCTTTCATTAACATCTTCCCATGTAACCAATTTAACTGTACAATCTTTCAAATTAATATGTAATTTTTTAGTAAATGATAAGAAAAGGGATCTATCTCTATAAAATAAATGCCAAAATAAAATTTTATATGCTTGCTTTTCAGATTTTGTTAAAAAATCTGAATTTTCTTGATCTTTATGCATTTGGAAAAATAGTGCAAGTTTTATTGTTGCACTTAAATAATAATCTGCCGATCTTAATGAATTATCATAACCTGGATCACAACCTAATATGAAACTACTTGTTACTAAAGGTATTGGCTTTGATTCTATATTTGAATCATATAAAAGTTTTGCCTTATGAAATAATTGAATACTTTCCTTTTGAACAATTAATTTTTCATCTTCATTTGTAAATGTATAAGTTAAAGCTTTTGAACCCATATATAAAACTGTTGTTAATAATAAGAAAGAATCTGGATTTTCAAGATTTTCTGAATCTTGTAAAAAACGAGTCTTATCAACGAGTGGATAAAAAGGATGAAATATTTTAAAATATGTGTCTATATATTTATAACATTTTTCTTTATTTGGTAAATGGAAAACACCACTCATTTCTAATGATTGAATAACCAAGTCATCAATACCTGATGGTTTGAAACTTACCTTTACATAGTCTTCTGCTATAAATTCAGTTCCAGAATAAAATGAACTATACAGTTGTGCTCTAGTACCTGAAGATAACATTTTATTAATAACATTTTTTGGATCAACATATATTGAATTTGGATCTTTAAATAGTTTTTGATCAATTTGATTTTTATTAGTTGTTAAACTATTTGCAATTGATGAATCAAGTGAATTTGGTTGATTTATCTCAACTTGAATATTATTATTATTATCATAATCATCTTGAATTTTTTTTTTTTCAATTTTTTTAAAAGTTCTTCGTTGTTTTTTCTTTCTTTCTTCAATGATACATTCAATACCAAATTCAAAACAATTTGTACATTTTTCAAAAGGATATTTTTTAGTTATAACATTACATCTAACTTTCCTTTTATGGCAAGCTGCACAAGCTTTTGAAGATCTTCCTCTAGTTAATTTACCCAATGGTTGTTTAGTCAATGATTTTTGATTTATACTGGAAATTGGAGGAGTTGTTATTGAAGTTGATGGTGATACTGCTATAGGAGACATTGTTGATCCTTCAACAGATGATGTATCATTGAAACTAACAGAAATTGTATTTGATAGAGGAGATTGTGAGTAATTATGATGGTTATCCATTATAAATGAAAGACAAAATGCACAGAAACAACAAAAATCAAAAAAAAAAAATCAAAAAAAATCAAAAAACAAAAGATAAAAATTTATAATAATCAGTGAATGATCAATCAAGAGGCTTTACCATAGAAGAAGACCCTTCACCTTCTGCTTAAAAAATTTCAATTAGAGATTGATACTTAATCTGGACTTTATAATCACAATTAATCGATAATATACAATTATATCTCTCTCTCACACACAGAGAAAGAAAGAAACAATCAAATATTAAAAGACAATTGCTAAAGAATTAAAATGGGACAAAACAGATAAAATTCAAATAATTGCTCAAAACCAAGGGAGAAATAAAATTTAGATATATAAAAGGCTTGTACAAAACTTTTCAGCAGATCTAATGCATGAAATATTAGAACAATATACCCTATATTCAACTGAGATATAATATATTCTAATATATATATATCAAACAATAAAATTAAAACAAATATACTTTTGCCTTGTTTTAAATTAACCGCTTAAATATTTTCTTATTTTCTTATACTTTTTTTCTTTCTCTTTCTCCCGGATTTTTTTTTTCTTTAATTTTTTTTTTTCCTTTTTCCATTTCCCTCTCTCTCTCTCTTACGTATTTATTATTACATAAATTCATCCCCGTTCAATGTTCCATAATATGCATAGATCGGCAATGAATTTGTATATACGCACAGATCTAGAACATTTTATATGATCCATATACTGAATAAGTATATTATACTGTATAAAGGGTTTATAAAGGGTTTATAAAGGGTATATAATATATAATATATATATAATATATAATATGATGCTGTATCTTTAATTGAGATGCTATCAATATAAAAACAGCAATCAATTATATATATGACTATCTATCACTGTATAATTGTACTATTGTTTACAAAGACAAAATGAAGGAATTTAAACAAAAAAACTTAAAAAATATAAAACAATTAACTGCAATAATAAAACAATAGGAAAATTGAGCAAAAAGCAACATGCCATTGGCAATTTGAAAAAAACACAAAAACAAAAAAAAAGAAAACCGGCAAAAAAAAAACTTTCAAGCAGTGTACATATACCATCATTAGTATAAATAATAAATAATAAATATATATATAGTAAATATTTAATACCCAAATTTTATATATATAATATGTATTGTATGTATATATCATTTATTATATCATATCCATCATATATAAAATAATATATATATATACTTAATGTACGATGTATTAATATATTCACCAGTAATACCCACACAAATTAAAAATTCCGTACAGTATTAGTCTGTATAAATGTACACACGTACGTTGTGCCGCTGTATAATTAATTTAACACACGAATTAAATTTCAAATTAACGAGGGGAATGAAATTTATTCAATAAAAAATTGCATGCACCGAGTGATAGCCGACCATATGTACGTGCTATATATTACGCGTACTACGTAGACTGTGGCATATTCCTATATATTATAAATATACGCCGTATATATATATATAATATACATTAAATATATAATATATAAATTTTTTTATAAAAAATATATTGCAGATTATATAATATTACATATATTCGTATAAGCACATTTACTTAATATAGAATTATATATATATTTAAATTTTATACTAGTATATCTTTAAAGATTTCCTGTATTTCGTTGAATATTGCTGAGCCTAACGTAAAGTTAGTTGAGTATATCTTGAGTTGTTTATCTACTTACTTTGATTCTGCTGATTTCAATTATACCTACAAGTCACAATTATGTTTTATCAACACATTGACTGTTGTTATAAAAAAAATTGACTAAATTGAAAACTGCCATCATACTGTTTAACTTAATATAAAGGTATATTAATATATAAATTATATTATACCAAAGCTAGTGGCAATTAATCCTTTAGTAAAATTATCGGTCATTTTACTACGCCACATATAATTTAAACATAGCCATGGCGTATTTATATAATTTCACATGCAAAATTATTTTAGTTTTAATTTTACCCCACACCGTACGCTTACGTACGCACATACCCACGACAGAGCAAATGTGACGTTGCCTCGTTTTGATTTATTTTCACATGTTAACTTTCAAGACTCAATTTATATATATATATATATATATATATATAGAGCCCCCTTATACCTCATATAGTTTATACATTACTTAACTATAATAATATATATATATATAAGATCTATATATATTCATCGTTAAAAGGTACATACAATGTCTGAATTCAAGTCTACTAAATATTTAACTAAACTTTCTGAAATTTTATCAACAAATAATTCTGTTAGAGAAGAATCATTGAAAAATTTAAATTCAATAGTTTCATTCGAGATTACAAATAAGAAAACTTCTAAATCTCAGTATTGGTTATTAGATTCTAAAAAAAAAGGTGATTTAAAACAAATTGATTCAAATTTAGATGATGCAGAAATTAAAATTAAAATTGATGATTCAAATTTGAAAAAATTAATTATTGGTAAATCAAGTGCTCAAAAATTATTTATGACTGGTAAATTAAAGATAAAAGGTAATGTAATGAAAGCTGCTGGAATTGAAAAATTATTAAAATTTGTTGGTCCTTCAAAATCAAAGTTATAGTTACAGGTAATGTAAGTCACAGGTGGATTTTATAATTGTCAAAAAATTAGTTAAAGTTATATAAATATATAATAAAATTATATATATTAAATAAATTATTTTTCTTTCTTTTCTTCAATAATTTCAACTTCAACAGAATCATCATCTTCATCTCTATTTGCAATATCAGCAGCTTTGAAATCCATAAAGAAATATTTTAATCCAAGTTCAATTAACCAACTAGTTGCAAAATCTAATAACATTGTTAAAGTTAATTTTGTCTTGAATATATCAGTCATTGGAACAAAACTCATAGCTTCATTTAATTCTGGAATAAATTCAGTTGATCCTGAAAAACATAAGAATGTAACACCAATTAATCCATAATACATACCTCTATTATCTTTAATTGATTCTCTAAATGGTGGACCTTGATAATTAATGGTAAATGTTGAAACTTGTTGTGATAATTGAATTAAAAACATTGCTGTATTTAATAAAGATGGTTTAAATTCTTTTTCCAAATCAACTTGTGGTTCTCTTGGTTCAAGTACATAAATTTCATATGTAATATAAATTAATGAAATTAAATGAATTGCAAATTGTCCTAAAATTGATCCCATAATATAAATATTAAAAATACCAGGTTGTGGTCTTTCCTTTGATAATTTATCTAATGATTTACCTCTTGAAACTGAAAAGAAACAAACACTTAATAATAAACCAGAAACTGTTGCTTGTCCATCACCAAATTTAATACCTGCTAAATATAAGACAGATAATGAATATGCTGAAACAAGACAATTTAATGCTAAAATTTTATACATTTGAATCGTAGAAACTAATGCACATCTACCTTGTCTAATAACATGAACAACAGCTGAAACATTTGCTAATTTAGATGTAAATGGTGCAGCAACTGAAGCATCACCTAATTTTAAAGTTGGTGCTTCTTCTTCTTCATTTTGACCTTCAAAATCTTGTAAACCTGCAAGAACTTGTTCAGCAAATTGTCCTTTACTATTATTTGATGAGGAAGCTAATGATGTACCCGTAGAATTTGCAATAGCAACAGCTTTTTTCATTTCATCGGTAATTTCATGACCATGAGTTTCCATTGCTTTCAAATAATTTGGATTAGAAGGTCCTGGTGGATACAAATGAGCAATTAATAATGGAACTTTTGGTTGTTGAGTATTACCCCATTTCTTTAACATATCCCATTGCTTTTCATAAACTTGTTTAGTAGCTTCAATTCTTTTACCATCTTGAATCTTCTTTAAACCATCAACTGTACCATTTAATAATGCAATACCAATATGTGCTTGTTTTAAAGCACCAACATCATTAGTACCATCACCACACATTAATGTTTTATAGCCAAGATTCTTATATGAATTTAAAATAAATTCTTTTTGAGAAGGAGAAACTCTGGAGTAAACCCAAGTATGTCTAATCAACTTGTTTAATTGTTTATGACCAGATAACTTCTCTAAAGCATAACCAGTAATACAGATATCATTCTTAATTAAAAATTGTTCATCAAATTCTTGTGTTGGATTGAATGGAATAATTCTAGTTTCATTGACATTTCTCCAAGTTAATTCAGCATCACCAGGATGATGTCTTTCAGGAATGTCCAAGATTAAAACATCTTTCGTTAAAATTTCAACTTCTTTAGCAACATGACAGGCAGTTAATGGATTATCACCAGTAATCATAACACATCTATGACTTGATTGATTTAACATTTTAATGGTTTCAATAGCATCATCTTTCATTGGACAGTGGAAAACAATAAAACCGGCAAATTTCAAATCTGATTCAATATGTTTTCTATCAACAGTTTCCAAGTTTTTATCTGAATTTAAAGTTTTATAAGCCAATGCTAGAACTCTTGAACCAGATCTAGTAAATGATTTATAAGTTTCTTCATAATTTTCAGGAGCATCAGTTAACATTTCATGAATAGTTTCAGGAGCACCTTTACAACCAACTAAAATTTGATTACCAACTTTAGCAATAGTAGAAGATCTTTTCAAAGCTGATGAGAATTGGAATCTTCTAATAATTTTAATAGATCTTCCATGCCCTTCAACAGTATTCTTACTTTTACCTAATTTCCAATTTGCAGCTTTTAAAGTTTCCTTTTCCATTGGATCACCAACAATTTCACCATCATCTAATTTAACTAAAGCATGAACAGAACCTAAAACGTTTAAAACAACATCAGGAACTTCTTTATCGCTAGTCTTAGATAAACGTCTAATATCATCTGAATTAAAACCGGCTAAACCTTCAAACATCAAATCTTCACCAGTTAAAGTACCAGTTTTATCAAAACAACAGACATCAATTCTACCTGCAACAGGAATTCTAAATGGTTCAGTACAATAGATATAATATTTAGATAAAGCAGCTAATGATTGATTAACAGCCATGGTTAATTCCATTGGTAATTCTGGAGGAACAACTGAAGTAATAACAATGATACAATCTAAGATTAATTTAGATTGAACTCTACCCATCTTTGTACCTTCAACCCAAACGTACCAGGATGCAATAACTGCAAAGATTAATAAGAATAAAATAAAGAAAAATGCTTCTTTATTGGCAACTGACATTCTTTCACTAGAGAAAATCATAACTCTAACTAATGAACCTTGAGTAGTTTCAAAACCAGTTTTAGTAACCAGAGCAAGAGCACCATTATCAGGAGCTAACTTAATATGTGGGTTTTCAGGAGCTGTAACTTGTAAACATGATGTACCACCATGTAAAATAGCATTCTTATCTAATCCTTCAGGTTGGAATAAATCAGAATCATCTCTAGATTTAATTGATTCTTTTAACAATGGTGTTGATTCACCAGATAACATTGCTTCATTAACAATACAAGAACCATCTAATAAGACTAAATCACATGGAATTGATAAATCATCTTGTGGAGTTCTAATAATAGAAACAATATCACCTGGTAATATGTCATTTGTTGAAATTAAAACCCATGATTTATTTCTAAAAGTCCAAACTTCATATGGTTTAATACCCATTGATTGAAATTCAGTCATTGTTGATTTTCTTTGATAAACAGTGGTACATTCAAATGAAACTAACATAAATAATGAAAATAAAGATAAATACCACATATCGTCCATACACCATAATGCAATTGAAAATAATTGAAAGACGAAAAATGGAGCTAATGCATGCTCAATAAATAATTCAACAAAAGTTGGAATTGGAATATCAAATATATTTTTACCATATAAATTTAAATAAGATTTTTCAACTTCTGGTGTTAAACCTTGTTGATTTTTCAAATCTTTAATTGTTAATTTATCATTGTCAACATAAAAAATTGGTGGAGAAAATTTATTTAAATCTCTGTTCCAAATATATTTTCTCTTTTGGTATAAGAATGAAAGTTCTTTTAAACCAGGATCTAATTTAATCTTACAAATTTCACTAATACCAAAACTTGGTTTTGCCTTCAGATATAAACATGTAGCTTCTGATAAATTTGAAACTTTGGTATATTTAAAACTTGCATCTAAATTTAAATTCCATCTAGGTAATAACCAAATTAAAGAATGAACTGATAAAATGGCTAATGTATAGACAAATGTCCATTCTCTACCAACAAAATATGTATCATAGTGGAAAAGATACAAGTTGTAGTATGCAGGATAGATGAACAAAAATGGGAGAACATATGGTTTTAAAATCCATGCTTTTGGTCTCAACAATTGAGCACTCTCAATTGTTTCACTATTAACTAATGTTTGAGCCATTGTGTATATGTCTCTCAAATAGTTTCAAGTGATAACCTTAAACTGACCTTTTTTTTTTTAAAAACAAACTAAAAATACCATATAAAGTAAATTTAATTAATTGTTTTTGTTTTATAAATTTAAACCACCACCACCTTCGATCGATCACCAGCGAGCGCTGGTCCACGTAGCGCAGAGATCAAAATCGAACTTTAAAGAAGAAAAAAAAAATGCGTGAAAAAATTGGACGTTTTATCAATGGTGTAATAATGTACACACATTTTCTAATATATTACATAATCGGTAATTTCTGTTTTTTTTGCCTCTCAAAATTTAAATGGCAGTGAAGAGATTTAAAGTTGTTTCATAAAAGAAAAAGAAAGAGAAGAAGTTGTTACAGCATTTATTTAGTTATTTATTTATTTATATATATTAGATCATAGTTTATCTATTAAAGATCAATTGATAACAATTAACCACCACTAAATAAAAATGTCTTCAAATATTATATTGATATCCTCAGATGGAGTGAAAATTTCTACTGAAAGAAAAATCATTGAAAAATCTGTTTATATTAAAAATCTTTTAAAAAATATTGAACCGGAAGAAGATGAAAGTGATGAAGAAGATACTACTAGTGATAAAGAAGTGCCCGAAATTCCTATTTCAAATATTGATAGTAAAATATTAGAGAAAGTTTTACTATGGTGTGAACACTATAAAGATTTTGATTTCAAAGATGATGCTTTAAATGAAATTCCAAAATCTGAAACATTTTCTTCATATGATTCTTGGGACGATGAATTCTTAAATGTAGAGGCTGATCTATTAAGAAATATCATTTTAGCTGCTAATTTCTTAGATATTAAACCTTTATTAAATTCATCTTGTATGATAGTTGCCGATTTAATAAGAGATAGAACTCCAGAAGAGATAAGACAAGCTTTTGAAGCAGTTCAAAAAAGTTGAATCAACAATAGTCCTCCCTTTGCTTCACGTTCAAACCCCATCCGCTTTCAATTTATCTAAATCGTTTACCTTTATCCCCGCTTGAATCACCTTTCCTATGTCTATATAACCCAATGAATACCCCTATAGATTACAGGTGGAAATACTATACTACTACCTTATCTTAAGCTTGATATATATGTACGTACTAATACCGTAGGGTATTCATACAAGACTACTAACTTGTTAGTACGTAAGTAACACACATATATATAATTTGTATAGTCTATGCTATACATACGATATATATACAGCGCTCGCCCGTGCGCGTATATAACCATCTCGCCTGCTCTTAATAAACTGTTTGCCGGGGGGTTGCGCATTATATGATTTCAATTTATATATTTAAATAAAATTTTCTTACTAAAAAATTATGTAATTTTCTACATATGAAAAATCCATTTTTTTTTTCTTACAAATTTCTGCGGGAGCAAAAAAACAGGAGAACAAGAAAAACGCGTAAAAAACAAAAAAATATTTGTACAAGAGAAAATATATAGTTGAATAGTTATAAAAAAAATACCTTTTTTTCCAAATTTTTCACTTGTTTTATCCGACCTGTGAACTAATAATCGAAGAGAAAGAATTAAAGAGGAACTATAAATAAACATGATTAAGTCAAATTATCCTTTAGAATTAGAATTACCATGGTACGTATCAACACTATACATGAGCTTTGAGATTCAATACTAACAAGACAATTCTTTTTTAAACAGGGTTGAAAAGTATCGTCCAAGTGTACTACACGATGTCGCCGGAAATAAGGATACAATAGATTCACTTAAAATAATAGCAAAAGAAGGTAATATGCCTCATTTAATCATTTCTGGATTACCTGGTATAGGTAAGACAACATCAGTTTTATGTCTAGCGAAAGAACTACTAGGAGAACAATATAAAGATGCAACATTAGAATTGAATGCATCTGATGATAGAGGTATAGAAGTTGTTAGAAATAAAATTAAACAATTTGCACAAAAAAAAGTTCAATTACCTTTAGGTCGTCATAAAATTATTATATTGGATGAAGCAGATTCAATGACACCTGGTGCTCAACAGGCATTGAGAAGAACAATGGAAGTTTATTCAAATACAACAAGATTTGCATTTGCATGTAATATATCGAGTAAGATTATTGAACCTTTACAATCAAGATGTGCAATTTTGAGGTATAATAAATTAAAAGATGAAGAAATTTTAAGTAAATTATTAGAAATTATTCAAAAGGAAAGTATTGAATATACCAATGATGGTTTAGAAGCTTTAATATTCACCGCTGAAGGGGATATGAGACAAGCTATTAATAATTTACAAAGTTGTTTTTATGGTTTTAAATTAGTTAATTCTGAAAATGTCTACAAAATTGTTGATTCTCCTCATCCTATCATTATATCAAAAATGATCTTACAATGTGTCTCAGGTCATTATGATGAATCTTTAAAAATACTACAAAGTTTATGGTCAAAAGGTTATTCAGCAATTGATATCGTTAGTACAACTTTCAAAGTTGTCAAATCTTTGTATGACTTGGATGAAGATAGAAGATTAGAAATTATTAGAGTTGTTGGATTTACGCATATGAGAGTTTTAGAAGGTGTTTCTACTTATTTACAACTATGTTGTATGTTATCTAAAATAGCGAAACTCCAATAGTTTCCATTATTTGTAAATCTTACCAGAAATAAAATTAAAATTAATGTATAATATACCCTGCACCACTTAGTAGTAGTTCTGTACATATATAAACACAGCCTTACAAAAAACGCGATTTGATCTTTAAATATCCTAAATTTTCTTTTTTTTTTTTTTTTTTTTTTTTTTTTTTTTTTTTTTTTTTTTTT